>CM076583.1:902105136-902705136 GCA_034641835.2 Pinus albicaulis | reverse complement strand
CTAAGTTGGGAGGAAGCACAAGGTGTGTCTCAATATGCTATAAGTGCCAATCCATCCCTTAATTGTGAGTTGGAGGTCATCACACATCTACATAATTTCATCCTTGGCTACATTTATATCCAACAATACACATCCCAATAATATTTTGAGGTGCCAAAATATGTTAATGGTGTACATATACTGGTTGAGCCTCCATCTAGTATGACCAATGTCTAGAACCCATTTAACAGTTTCATGAGTCATTTGAATGTCCAAGGGACATGCCTTTTCTCTTGGAGTATCTCATTCAGTTGTTTCTATATCCTCCTGCACTTGTAAAGGTGTGTTGTCTCGGTATCGATTGGCCAATTTTTCAGCCCTTTTCTTGGTGCATGAGATTTCCATATATCCATAATATGATACACCTCAACAAGTCCTAGGTCTTTTCCTTGATATGTTGTTGCAAGACCAAGAGATTTATCTTTGTGCTAAGAAAAAAATGAACAATCGAGCTATGGGGAGGATGCCAAAGGAAGGGGTTAATTCCAAGTTATTTGGAGAAGAATTCCAAGGATGTTCATCTCTACATTGATAAGATCATGGCAAAACAAATTATTTGGGAGAGGTAGAGTAAATGGAGTAGAAATAAAGAGGATGATTAGTCACCATAGATGATGAGGGCCAAGACACGGGGAGGGACAATATGCAACCAAGTAAAATGTAAAAATAATATAGAGTAGAGTCCCATTTATACAGAAATTAATTCAAAGAATCGACATGCCTACTAGAGATAAAATTAAACGACAAAGTTTACTGCCAATCCCCCTACCCCTTTATAAGTTGGAGCTCGCCACCTTGATATGCCATTACTTCCCATGTTTCAATAATTGTACTTTGATCATACCTCTATATCAAGCATGATCAATCAAGTACACATGATCGACTCTTCCTAACTCTTGACATGCACATTCAAAATAAAATGCAACCCATGCATTAATTATATCTCACTTGATTACAAACCTCCATATCTTGTAATTGCAATTTACATGATACACCACCATCGATTTAATAACATAATATTGTTGTCATGATATTTGAGCTTGATTAGGTTGTGTCATTATAAATGCAAGTGAGGGGCGAATATTTGTTAAGTCCACAAGGGCATATGGAAACATCTTACCATAATGGATCATTGGTGGGAAGTGGCCATGTGCCCCAAAACATAAAGCTTCCCTCTCAACCCATCTAGGGTTTGAAAAGATTTATTAGTTTCTCTTATATTCCATGTTTATATTCTACGATCTCCCCTAATTTTTTTTGGAACCTATTTCTGTTGTTCACTGCAATTATATTTCTCATTGTTCTCTATGAAGGATTTTATTTTTCTATTTCCTTCTTATAACCACCTCATTTTTTTTTTCTCCATGAGATTTTTTCTTTGCATTTTTACTCGTGTATTTCTCACATGATATCTTTCTACTTTCAATCCAAATCTCTTATTAATACTCCCCGTTGTGTAATATTATATGCGTTTCATCTATTCTTCCATATATTCCCTTATTAGAAAATGTTTTGAAATGTCTCGCCATTATAATTTTTTATCTATCATTTCACGATTTTAATTTGTTGGAATATTTTAGGGTTTGAATTCACATAGTTTTCATGCTACACTTTTTCTTAGATGGAAGAAATATATATAGTTTTTCCATTAATATATTTTATCTTAGCAAATTTTTCTTCCCTAATGCATTAATACCTCTTCTATTACATAAAATAATAATTTCATTATGAAGTATTTTTCGTTGGTTTGAACATATATCTTTTTAAGTGACATTGATTTTCATGAATTTGTCATGAAATCCCTTTCATTTGAAAGCCTACATACCTAGTTGATTTCATTCCTCTCCTATTATGTTCACTTTTTTTTTTAATGTTTTAGGAGAGTAGACTATATTTTGAGAAATTTATGGTGGTTTGTGGCTATTTTAGTGGCTTTAATTTGATTTTACTTTAGCCATACTTTTAGGGAAGAAGCTACATAGACCTACGCTCAAATAAAATGCTAAAATGCAATGCAAGATGTTATTAGTCTAAAAATTGTGTTTTAACTCATGAAATCCTTGCACTCCAACCTGGTTTTATCTTTAATGAGATATAAAATGAAATGAAATATTAATAAAAAAGTGATAATGATACTCCTCCCCATCCCTGCAACAATGATAAACTTTCCCAATGTGTTGAAAATGGTTAGGATAATCTTCTCACTTTAGTATGTAATAAACAAATTTGTGTATTATTGTTTAAATAAGAAACATTGTTTATAATTTTTAAACAATTGGAAGCATCGTTTCCATGGATTCATAAATATATATGTCCATAAATTAAAGAATCCAAAAACAAGAAATGTACATATTTACTATTCTATTAAAAGAAGAATAATACACGACAATAATTGCAAACAAATTCAAAACTAGTTGATATTAAAATAATTTCAGAGTACTATACATATTAAAATCACCCTTTTTTAAATATGAAATATAATTCAAAATAATTCAACTAAAGAATAACATAAATATAATAAATTTTAACCTTCTCTACATTAAAAATAATCAATAAAAACTTTCTAAAAAGTTAATATATTCTTAAGGTAATACAAGACAACATAAGCACCTCGACATTCCTCCCACCACTTGTTGCTCTCTGGGAAGCAATCTGGAGCCAATCTAGGTCGTAGCTACAAACTCAGATCCTACCTCATAGTTTTGTTTTCTATTATGACTCTAGTTTTCCAGTTTTCTGGTATTTTTATTTGGTTTCACAAGGCCACGAAAGGCCAAACAATAGTGTATGTATAGTTTTTTTTTGAACTTTTTAAAACTTTTGGTCTTTAACCTCTCTTTGAAGAGTGCACTATTGGATATTATATGGCCTTCCTTATGATAGAGTAGTCTAAAAATATGACCTCATTATGTAATATTATGTTTTGAATGCAATAAAAGTTATATATATATATATATATATATATATATATATATATATATATATATATATGACAACATAAATCACCTAAAAAAATGCAAAACCAAAAAAATATTTCCTTAATATATATAATCAAATATTAATATCATAATCCCCTGGATGGGGTGACAAGAGAGGAATGGGGGGTGGGTTCTCACTGCCACACTTCACCAATAATCAAGGGGATGTGGCAATATCCCCCCTACAAATGGTAGATTCGAACCTCATGATTTAGACTGACTCTCTATCCCACCTATCTACTACAAATCTAGGTACTAATATGGTTTCGTGTGGGAAGGCATACTTGATACAATGCGGAGGATGCAAGGAGTCAAGGTGAGGGGTGACTTCAAGACTAGTCATATTGTATGGGCTACAAGAACCATCCATAAACTATTTATGATTTGAACGGTGGAACATGGGCCAGAGAACCAAGGTGATGGCCATGCAAGTAGGGCAGTGCTTGAAATAATGGAGAGCAATCCAATTGTAATTGGTGTTTTGTTGAGCATGAGTCCCAAAACACCTTTCTTTGTATTTTGGTCGTACCTACAAAGAACATACAAATAGTTGGATGTTGTTAGTGGAAAATCATGTGTAAACAAAGCATTGAAAGCAAAGGAAACAATTCATAAAGATACATAAACTAAAACTACACAAAATAAAACACAAAACTGCTTAATGAAGCATAAACACATAAAAAAAAGACATAGGAACAAAATCCCCTTTATTGATTGTTAGTAGAAGAGATACAATATGAGATATCCAAACACTTGAAGAGAGGTCTTGGAGAAAAGGTGCTCAAGAGCTCTCAACAAGGAACTCCTTTCTTCAATCTCCTATGTAAAAATCCTCTCTCTCAAAGAAACTAAGAGAATTCTCAATGATGGTAGAAATATCTCTATGATGAAATGCAAGAATGCTTAGGGATAAAATTTTCCAACATAAATTTACCTCTTTTTTTTGGTCTTTGAATGGTCTATTTATATAGAATTTTGAACTCCTCCTTCCCTCCCTTAGCTCATTGATGAGAAAATGACTTGAGATAAGGACAAGAGGATCCCTTGGGGGTTGAATGTCTCTAATTTGACTCGAAATCCACTGTCCTTGGATGGTACATGTCAGGGAATCCCAATTCAAACTGTGTGAAGTGGTATCATATTGTTGACTTAGACTTTGGTTGACCCACGTGACTATCGAAGAAACAACCACACAGTTGCTAATTTATTTTTTTGCAGTGCCCACACGGTTTGATTTTTTTTTAAATTATACCTTGGAAAACCTATTATTGTGGTTTTTATGATGTCTTCAACTAGAAGAGCTTCAATTCTCATGTTGTTGTCTGAATTTGAGTGTCATCTAACTTTTTACAAATGTGTGTATATTTTTTTCCATATTAACAGTTCCCCCCTAATGTATGAGATTCGGAGCAAGCGTATAACTGAAATACATCATGTTTTTTTTTTTATGACTATGGGTCTAACATGCTTCTTGAAAGAGAGGATATCACTGCGGTGATGATTGGGGAGGTGTCCTTAACTGAGAACTCATAGATAACCAGTGCTCTGATGAAGTAATGATAAAAAAGTGTCTATGCGAGGCAGACATTTCCCATGCTCATTATGATGACTAGGAATATCATACTAAAAATACACAGGAAATAATCCTATTAAGTCAGTGATGTGGTAGCTGACATGCTGATAACTAATGAAGATAACTATTTTCGCCCTCGGGGGTGTTTCTAACAAACAGGTTTCTCTGGATGCCCCCATGCATTTGAGGTAAAGTACTACTGAAGGGGGTGCACCTGGATGCATGGGTATTCTACTGAATGAAATAAAGTGCAACGACCCAATGTATGTTACTACCTTGACATGAAAAATTATGTTGAGGTAGAATGTCAGGGATACCATTGACATCAGTGGGAAAATGATTGTTCCCAATGTGCCACCCGAGATTATCCCTACACGATGGGACTAACCAAGGTACTACTTCGATTATGAAATATGAGTGCTGGTGTCGATATAATGAAGCACCAACCGTCTGGGAGATGGTTCTAAGAAATATTCAATGCAAATATTTGTAATGAGAAGGGTCCATAGGTATGATGGTGAGAATCGACAGTAGGTGAGGGATACAGAAAACTTGCCTGAGGTTGGAGCATTGATGTAAGAGACGAGAGTCAAAACAATAGTGTTGAAGGAATTTCCCCTGGAGCTTGTAGGGCCTCCATGGGTGGGGATGGATACATTTTTTTTCTTATTATCATAGTGTGGTGTGAGGCATTGGTGATCATGGAAGTGAATATGAGATGGTGAAAATATAGCTCTAACAAAGGGAAACTTAGGACTGCCACCAAGTTATTGACAAAAAAATGGGTGAGAATTATGTTCCTTAAAAAATATTTTGTACACTTTCCAAAATAATTTAAAAGTGGGTTGGGATGTAAAAACACGAAGATAGGTGCCCCAAGATAATGGAGGCCTGTATGATGATGTATATGGTTTTTATTTATTTATTTATGAGGGTGGGGACCCCATTGGTTGGTCTTGGTTTTTGGTTTTTGAGATGGATGAAATGTCATAGATGGTCTACTACAATATGGGTGAATGGTAGTCTGAGTGAGGCATACAGTAGTGCATGCAGTTTAATTCGTCTGTGAACAAGATTGGCGGTCCGAGAGTAGGGTAGGTCAGAAAAATTCACAAAAGAGAAGTATGAGGTTGATATTCGAGGCGTGTACATAAAATGGCTCCTAGGCATGGGGGAATGGTCATGGATACCAATATTGTAAGGTAAAAATGAGGTTGTCCATGTGGGGTAACTGTTATCGACCATTGAGGACGTTTACCATGTGTAGGTGGATGGTGGTGGTAAACATGGTTGAGATGATGGACCGTATGGTTTATTTCAGATAAATGATGTTAGGATATGTAAAGATTCCAGGGAAGCCTATCATGTTGAGTGGAGAATGATACCTTAATCGTCGATTGTCACTAGGATACTGATGTTGCTGAGAAACTATCGAGAACCTGCAAATTTGACACACAATACCTCAAGTGAGAGTATATTTATAAAACCATATGTAAATTTAATGTCCTAATGAAGTAGGTGTAAGAAATCATGCGCACACATGGAATAATCTGGGATGAAGCGACACAATAAATTAGCCTTTCCTTGTAGGCTTTTTAACTTCTTTAATATTTTTAGTGGTAGGATATCCAGTATGGCTTGGACCTTCAGGGGGTCTACACTGATACCTTGTTGGGAGACTATGAAACCCAAAAATCTCCCTATGTTAACACATAAGACACACTCGAGATGGTTCAAGCATAGGTTGTGTTGTTTACATCTATGAAAAAACATGCGAAGATCCTCTAGATGCTCAAAGTGTTTTTTGGAACGAATTGTGAGGTCATCCAAATAAGTTAAGATGAGATGAGCCAGATCATGAAATATATAGTTCATGGCCCACTGGAATGCGGCTCCAGAATTTTCAAGGCCGAAGGGCATAATGCAGTAGGCTAAAGTATGCCATAGAGTTGTGAAAGGAGTTTTGTACTAATCCATGTGGTGGATTTAGATCTGTTTATATCGAGAAAAGTCATCCATAAAGGGAAAGGATCTGTGTCCTGCACATGCATCGATGAATAGATAAATGAAGGGGGTGGGATAGTTTTCTTTGGGACATGACTTATTTAGATAAAAAAAAGAAGTACAAACTCGAATGGTGTTTTTTTTTTTCATGACGGGTATTGGGTTAGAAACCTAAGATGTGTAAGAAGTTGGGTAGATGAAACCAGCTTTGTGAAGCTTGTGGATTTCTTGCTTAATTGCTTCTTCTTTTGAGGGGTGGAGCTGTCGTTGCTTATTCTTGATAGGGCGAGTATTGAGCCACATATAAATGTGGTTCTCCACGATGGTGGGACTAATTCATGGAATCTCTCAGTAATCCCATACCAAGATGTCCATCTACTCCTGAAACGGGGCTTTATATGAGTCTACCTCATATGGGGAGCAGGTTGCTCCTATTGCGATTTCCTCGACTATGCTAGGTTTAGTGGATATATCTACCTTGATGGTAGGTGATATGTTTGACATGTTCCCTTCCTCAAAAGTGTCTGGTGCTGGAATGTGATTTTTAAACCAATCTACCTATCCCGGGGGTATAAATTCTTTTTTTTCTACTATGTCAATGTTGTGGCTTGGAACGTTAGTAGGAGTGAATGCCTTCTTGGGTAAAAATAAATATCGGTGATGCATGGCATCCCATGGACATTCAGGCTTCGTCATGTCCTATAATATATCTTTGTCTGAAGGAAAAATATGGTCTAAAGGTGCAAGGGGTTGTTGGAGGTCATGAGGATGGTATTGAGATCCAATAGTGCTAGTTAAAAAACAAGATATTGATTCGTTGGTTGTTGTCATGGAACCCAGTGATGTTGTCAATGTGTAGATTGGATGGGTCTACATAGTCGGGTGTGATACTACCTTTGTAATGGGTGAAGTATTATCGACACCAGAAAATTATGAGCAGACGGCACGAATCAGGGTTCCTATGTTTGAGGAAATGAATTGTATAAGATATTGAGTGTCGCTAACACTAGGTGGTCGGATAATCTCCCTAATGGTCTCTTGATGGTGAGTGGGAGAAGGTTCCCTAGAAAATGTGGGTGTCCTAGGATTTAGGGCATCATATTTTGTAAGGGAGGAGTGTTTAGGGGTTTCCTGAAGGGGGTGGCGCTTAATGCTAAGTTTTTCAAACGTTTGCAACTTTTGACATGTCACCGAACTATGAAAAATTCTAATAAATATGGCACACAAATATAATTTATGCGCTATAGGGTCTGGTGTTGATGGTGGAAATAGTGTGGGAAGCAAGCTTTGCTATGGTCCATGATGATGAAAAGTGGCTGGTGTTGTGAGGTGAGGAATATGATGATGCAGGCCGCCTTTGGATCTTAGCATCAGTGGGAGGGTTTGTGGTCTCAATATTAGGTTGATGCAAAGATGATCTTGCTTCTCGAAATCATGGGAGGTATTAAAGGTTCTGCATGTGATGAACTTGGGAGAAAATGTGACAATTATTACGCTCGTGTTGAGATTGGTTTGAGTGAATTATTCGGGGAAGGTGTACCACTGTGAGAAAAGGATTAATGATTTTTCTCAACTCTTGGAAGTTGTTGATCAAATAACCCGATGTGTTGCATAGGGCACAAGTGTGGGAGGGTTTCGACGATATTGTAAAAGGTCAGTTTCTCATCCTACTGGAGACTAATGGTGTGTTTGAGGTAGAATGGAAGTGGGAACATGGATGCACTGGGCATGAAGCTTCTTCCTAAAAGACACAAAAAATGGTTTTGGACCCATTGTTCACCACTGGTGCAGTGGGAAACGATGGTGTCTCGGCGTTGGATTTGATGAGAGCTCCCAATGCATCTCAATACCGAGGGATTTTGGGTCAATGATGTGTATAATGTACGCAATCAACGCATATAGTACATGGGGGTTAGTTCATAATGCCTTATTATGTGTTGGTTTGGAATTTTCTCCTGAAGGTGGAGGTAGGGATAATGGTGTTTTTCGAGCATGAAGAAGAGATATTAAATCCTCTAACTAAGGGAACAAGTTGGTAGGGTGCGCTGATGCTTCACATAATGCATAGGGTGGTGGTACCCTGGATGAGGAAGTGGTTGAAGTTTCCTCTTTCTTCCATTTTTTCTTATCCCTCTTGTTGGCACCTATTGGTGTCAATGCATGCTTAGCTCGGTTTGGGATGGTTTCCTGAGTGATGGATATAGGAATAATGCCCATCGAGGTAATACATGAGTTTTATGACATGTCCTGTGGGGCTAGATACCATGCACATATCACAAGAGCCATATTTGGAAGTGTGAGTGCTGCCATGACTTGCTGCAAGAAAAAATTAGGTGGGGGATATAAGAAGGGTGCTTGATAGATCCATTTTGACCCTTGATCTATCAAGCACCAAGAGGGATAAAATCCCTTGAGGTGAAAACCTCTTTTTTGAGTGCGAAACTTGAGGACAAGTTTTCACCTCGATGGATTTGATCCCTCTCAACGCTTGATAGATCCAGGGTTTATATGGATCTGGGTTGGTTTCAGTCACATGCAGTTATAGTAAATTTGTTGAACATCTAATTATTCTAATAATTTTAAACATGCTAAATATTTATAAGATTAGTCTAGTCATTTTAATTTTAAATTTTCTCAGTCACCTGAGGTTTTTGAGATGATAAAGACTATTAATAAGTTGAATGGTGAAAAATGTTGAAATTAAAATTTTGAATGCAAAGTGACAATGTAATAGTGTCAAATGATAGAAAATGTGAATAATAAGAATGTAGGCAATTACAAAAAGTCTTCATTGTGATCAATCTCGAAATGTTTTCTTCTATTGTTCTTATTGTCACACTTGTTAGTTTTTTCATATTTTCATATGAATCATATGAAAAGGGTGGTTGAAATCATAGGCCATTAAAATATTTGATTCAAGCTATTGTAGTAAATGTCATACCTTGTCTCTCTTGCTCTCCAATATTAATAGTAGTTTTCTCCAAAGTCCATCATTATGACTTATGGAGTGTTAAGCCCCAAATAAGTTTCAATGGTAGTTTTTTTCTATTTCCTCATCCAGATGCAAAGTGACTAATAATGTTGAATGATGGAAAATGGTAATAATAAGAATGTAGTACAAATAATTTACACTTTGAAGAAACAAATATTTTAGGTACGTGAACGTTTTATTTAAGATGAAAACTTAAGTATTTTATTTATGGTTGAATTATTCTAACACAAAAATCAATGCATGTCATCATTAGAAAAAAATTACTTACGCTGAAATCAATGCAAATTATTGATCTAATTAATTTGAAATTAATGTACATCATACATCTAGCAATATCAAATCAGAAATCAACATATATACTAAAATCAATGCATCTAGTGCAAGCATCCAAATAGAGTTATAAATAAACATCTACACAAAAATTAATGCATCTATTGCAAGCAATCAAATAGGATTAGAAATCAACATGTACACAAAAATCAATGCATCTAGTGCAAGTAATCAAATAGGATTAGAAATCAACATCTACATGGAAGTCAATGCATCTAGTGCAAGCAATCAAATAAGATTAGAAATAAACATCTACACTAAAATCAATGCATCCAGTGTAATAAATCAAATAGGATTAGGAATCAACATCTACACTCAAATCAATGCATCTATTGCAATGAATAACATTGCATCTACCCTTCTCTCTCTCTCCTTCCATCTACATCCATATATCACATCATCTCCTCGGCTTTGTCTCTCTATGTCAACCCCAAAACACACACGTTCTATCTATCCATATCTATCTATCTCTCCCTCCCTCCCTCTCCCTGTCTCTCTCTTCTTCCCTCCCCCCCCCGCCATATATATTTTTATATCCCTTTGTCTCTCCTTATTTGTGTCTCTATCTCACCCCCCAAGCATGCACACTCTCTCTCCATATCTATATATCTCTCCCTCCATACCTCTTCCTCTCCCCATATCTCTTCACCTTCTCCCGATCTCTCTTCCCCTTCTCTCTATCTCTCCTCCCCTTCTCCCCCTCTCTCTCCTTCTCTCTTTCTTCCTTCAATCCACGTCATCAATAATTTTTTTTGTACTTACACTGAAATCAATGAACACTATTAATCTAATTACTTTGAAATTAGTGTACATCATACATCTAGCTACATCAAATTAGAAATAAACATCTACATTTAAATCAATGCATTCAGTGCAAGAATTCAAATAGAATTAGAAATAAACTACATTGAAAATCAATGCATATAATGTAATGAATCAAATAGGATTAGGAATTGACATCTGCACTGAAATAAATGCATATATTTTAGTGAATAACATTATCTCTCTCTCTCTCACTCTCTACCTCTCCCTCCCTCCCTCTCTCCTTCCCTCCCTCTCCCTCTCCATCTATATCAATATCTCCCTCCATATCTCTTTCTTTGTATCTCTATCACACCCCTCAAACACACACACTCTCTCTCCCTCCCTATCATTGTCTCTCTCTTTTTCCCTCTCCCCCCTTTCCATCTATATCTCTATCTCCCTTTATCTCTCCTTCTTTGTCTCTCTATCTCACCCCCTAAACATACACACACTCTCTCCATATATATCTATCTCTTTCTCCCTCCCCCCCCCTCTCTCTCTTCCCCTCCTCTCCCTCTCTCTCCTCTCTATCTTCCCTCCTACTCTCCTCTCTCCATCTCTCCCTTGTCACTCCCTCTCCCTCTCTCTCCGCCCCCCCACCTTCCTCTCTCTCCCCCCATCATACTCTCTCTCTCTCTCTCTCCCACCTCCCTCTATCTCCCCTCATCATACTCTCTCTCTCTCTCCACCCTACAACTTTGTCACTATCTCCCCCTAGTATTTTACATTTTACACTTTGCATTTTGCGTTTTTACATCTCACTTACTTACTTCATTATTCCTACACATCTCCCCTACACATATGTATATCTATATATTTTTCCCAACATTTTTTTTTTGACATGCTTACTTACTTACATTACGCCTACACATTTCCCATATATATGTATATGCATATATGTGTATGTGTGCGGGTTTGTATATATATATATATATATATATATATATATATATATTCCCTGACATTTAAAAAATGTTCACAAACTTACTTACATTACATTACTTACTTACATTATATCTACACATCTCCCCTATACTGAATTATTATGCGTCTCTCGATGCAATGACATTTTAAAAAATTCAATATATTTTTAAAATAATGCAAAACAACATAATTCACTAAAAAAAATACAAATAGTAAGAAAATGATTCAATATGTTACATGCCATTTGATTTTTTTTTTCCATATAAAAAACAAAATTAATTATTATATATATATATATCGAAAAAGTGAAGTCTTATTCTATTAATTAAATAAATGAAAATAATGATTTTATTAATGAAATTCATTCCACTTTAATATAATTAATATTAACACAGTTTGTATTTAAGTGATTTATATATATATTTCGAAAAAGTGAAGTCTTATTCTATTAATTAAATAAATGAAAATAATGATTTTATTAATGAAATTCATTCCACTTTAATATAATTAATATTAACACAGTTTGTATTTAAGTGATTTTAAGGGTAAGCTATATTGTAATCTTTCAAAAGTTATGAATTCCACCAGTACGTTGCAACAATGAAAGTTACTATAAAATTTAACTAGTGTTGTGGTAAAATCATTTGAATTTAAAAATATCAAATTCAATGAATTTGAATTTATGATAGATATGTACTTTATCAAAGTTTGAATTTTAGTGATTCATGACATAATTTCTTATGTCAAAAACTTGTTTACATAAGAACTATAAAATTCAATGAATTTGAATGTATAATTTGACATTTATGTCCATTTAATCTTTGATTTAATAGTGTGATGATTCACATGTCAAATGTTAAACCAATTTCAAGTACACAACGGGGTCTTTTTTTCTTCTTCTGGAATTTACTATGTTACATCATTTATTTATTTTTTGAAAAGGTACAATACAGCATATATGTATGTGTTACTCCTATATAATTATATATTTATTTCTTTTATCATATCCTATATATCAAATTTTTATTCAATTTTCTTATATAACAAGTTTTTCTTATGATTTATTCCACAATGGAGGGCTCAAAATGCACAATTCCCTATTTCATGTTGTACATTAGTTTGTAGCTCAATGTTTGCATAGAGACTATTGTAAGATAAATAAATATCTATGCAATGATGTAATGTGTAATTATAGAACAATATTGCAAGTCATAAGGCAATGATTTCCCCACTCTCATCAATTTTGAAGAGTACACAAAGATCCATATTTTTCACTCAACTTGGAACTTAGCCAACTGCTATTTAATTATGTTACTAAAATTGTATTTATAACCTAAATACCTAACAATATTTCCTATTTTATTGATCCACCCAAATGTATATCATCCATTTCATCCTTAATGCTTCATTGTTCACATTCCTCTACACCTCTTTGTCTACATAAGCATTACTTCAACTTCCATATGGGTTGCTTAGATTTGTCATTATTTATCTGGCTACCCTTCATCTTCCTTGAGTGCATCACTACACTTTCTAACAAGTGCACTTACCATGTGCATACCCTTCCAACTAATTTCACCACACTCTCACACTTGAACTCCATGGGGCTATTTCAATCAAAAAATATTTGAAATAATTTTTTAGTTGCTCGTATATGTCATGTTCATCTTCCATAACCTCTCCTAATTGTTTTAGTAACCTATTTATGTTGTTCCAACTAATTTCCACATGATTTTGTAGTTAAACTCCATGTTCATTCTTATCAATAAATCTTCAAAAAACTTCCTTACTTACCCATATACATAATTTTATTTCCTATAATACCCCTACCTAATTGTGCTATTCAACACATTTTTATTTCTCGTTGTTTTTTTAACAGAAACATGTATATATATTATATATTCAAAAATATAGATTTGGGCCATAACCCTTACATATTTTTTCACTATTTTTGCGTTCTATAGATTCAAAACATCGCATAATTATCAACCTAGATTTGTGTCTTCTCTTTCTTGCAATCCTAAAAACATGTCTTTTATATACATGGTAATAAGCCCTTGAGACTAACACATATCTGCATAACATTAATACGTCAAAATAAATAGAGTACCCCCTTCCAAAATAACATCTTCTTCAAACATTTTATCCCTTAAACCTTGATAAACCTTGAGTCCTCCTTGATTGAACGCGGCGAGACCTTCGTCGTCCTTGCATTGAGTTAGGATTTGGGGTGGCCACCAAGAAATGATTTGATCATTCATTTTTCCCTTCCAACAATAAAATTATTTGATCCATCAATGACAACATCTCACGTACTTCAATTTGAAACTGCTCGAAGCTTAAAACCACACTTCGTCTCTCCCAAATGCATGATGAATTCTTGGAGAGCGGGAAAGTGTGCAGCCTTAAATGATGCTTATACTCGATGACATTGCCATGGTCGTTGAGTATAAAAATAAAAATAAAAATTCCATTATTAAGGAATGGGAACGATGTGTAACCTGATGGAATTGAATTCCAATTCTCCCTGGGAGAGAGAGGCTCGTTTTTTGCTTGTTCATCTATTACAAAGTTTAATTTCCTGAAGTTATGATAAAAAATTACTTTTTTAAAATTGAAGCAAAAGGGGCTGGATTCTATAAATAATTGGTGGGAGATCAAATCCCTATGTATTTTTAACCCGGGTCGTTTGTTTAATTATGAGCATTAACTATCCAAACATAGTAAGCCTTTTTTATCCAAGAGAAAAAAACTATAACATTTTCATTAATGGGAAATGTTATACATTGTCGAAGATCTTGTTCAAATTACATAGCAAATGCCCATGCTTGTGAATATACAAAATGAAAATATAATTCCACTATAGTAATGTCGTGAATGCCACCTTGTAGCCCCATATGGAAACAAAGCATGAATAGGGAGATGAAAGAGACGAGTCTAGTTAAAGGAGACATAATGTAGAAGATCAAAAGGGAAATATAACCAAGACGAGGAACCTAGAAAGTGCCAGGGACCTGAAAACAAAAAGTAAACCAAGGGGAGTGGGAAGAGATTAAAAAAAATCAAAATAGCCCAGACAAAGGGAGATCCCCTCAGAAAACAGTTTGTAATGTATCTGCCCAGGAAGTAGGGACAAAGCACACTTGGAAAGTGCATCTATTTCTGAATTTTTCCCCCGGAAGACATGTTGGAAGGATATCTCTGAGAATAGGGGCTTAAGGCCCAAAATTTGCTACATCTAGTTGAAAATTGAAGGGATCTATAAAACGTTTTGACTCTGAATCCATCTTATTGTAGAAAGGGAGTCTCCAAAAATGAGAATGCAATAAACATTGATCCATAGAGCCACCTGTAAGGCACCCCATAAGGCGAGCAATTATTCCCTACTATCGTCCCCCAAGTTGAAAAACCACCTGAATTAATAAGACATAACTTGATATGAAGGGAGACACCACATACGCATCGCCCACCAAGGGAAGATCCATAAAAATAAAATGGAAATATATTGGACAAGTCAGAAAGAGCGATGAAACTGGTAGATTATTTTGGACACCAAAGGCCTATCTTTGGAAAGTGAGTGACGATGCAAAGTGTAGTAAAATTAAGATTGAGAGAATTTTATTCGAATATGTACTCATTCTGAGCGTAACAAATTCCCCAGAAGATGTATAGAGGAACAACTCGAAGCTCTTTTGATTGTAAACCCCAAGAGAAAATCCAGTCCACAATGGAGGAACTATCACCAATGACCTGGGTCCCCAAGAGAGAGGATACATTCTTCCATATGTCCTGTATGAAAGGGTAGTGAATGAAGAAGTGAATACATTCCTCCAATGCAGATTTGTAGTGAGGGAATCTACCAGGTCCCACAAATTCTCTCTTCATGGGCATGTCCTAGGTTAAAATCTGATTATGCAGAATAATCCAAGTGAAGCATATAATCTTGAGGGGAACATCCCAAGACCACAATTGAGAATTTGTTATGAAAACAACTCCAAAAATAGAAGAAAAGAGATATCAACGCCTTAGAAATAAGCCACTTCGAGGGGGCAACCTCCAATACATTACATGAATGAACAATAATTGGATGATACAAATTACAAAACCTCCTTTCTATATATAGGAGTCCATGGGGCCCAATGTAATCATAGTGGGGCCACAATGTAATCCTAGTCGACCTAACAATAATAATTTAAGGGCACAATAATAACAATATGGGGGTTACAGGGGTACAATAATGACAATAAGGGGGTTACACTAACAACAATAAGGGACTATACTAGTAATATAGGGACCTAACATGCCTCTCTCCTTAAAAAAAAAGTGTTGTCCTCAACGCTTTAGTAGCTCTGGGTGCTTCTGTATAAAATTCCCATCCTCCCATGTAGAATATTCAGTGGGTAAGTTCTTCCACTTTATGAGATACTTTGGAATTGGTCGATTCCATAGCTGTCGAGTTCTTGTTTCCATGATCGCTTCAGGTTCCAATATGATTTTTCTTTCCTCATCAAGTTCTGGCAATATTGTTTGAACTGGAAGATTTTCACCTATAACCTTCTTTAAGCATGAAACATGGAAAATTGGATGCACTCGTGAAGAAGAAGGAAGCTCCAATTTGTATTCCATAGACCAACGTTTTACAACACCTTGTAAGGACCATAGTACTTTGGCAATAATTTATTATCCTTCTTAGCTTGCTTGAGGGACATTTGTTTGTATGGTTGTAGTCGTAAAAATACCCAATCTCCTACATCAAAACTTCTTTCACGCGATGTTTGATCTGCCTATTGTTTCATTCATTTAAAGCAACTTAGTTATCCTCTTTAAGATTCGAGAACTTCTTGTTGATGCTCAATGTGATCTTCCACTACTTGAACCTTCGAATTTTCTTAAAGATGATGTGATGGATGGTGGATGATATCCACAGTGCCATAAATGGGATCATTTTTGCTGCAAAAGAGAAGTGATATACCACCATTCATCTTAGCTTCCATGCCTTATTCAAAGCATCCATCTTAAGCCACCTTTCTTCAAAACTTCCATTTCATTTTTTGTTGCTCTTTGCGAGAGTGAAATTTGTTGCACTTGCTCTTGTAATTTTGATAGATCATGTTGCAATTCTTCATCTTCACGAGTCATAGTAGAGCCTTCTGAAGGCTTAATGGGTGTTGAATTATTTTTACGGGGCATATTTTAGAACCCAATACTGATATCTATTCTACAATATGCCCTTGGAATCAATTCAAATTGATTCTTCAAACAAGACTTATGCAATTCAAAAAAAAATACACACCTTTTTCTTGCTTTTGAGGAGCTCGATATTGAAATTGGATTATCTCTATAATTACAGATCCTAAATATCTAAAATTTAGCCCTATAGTAGCCCTCTGAATCTTCTTTCAAATGCCACGGGTTTGATCTGATTTTCATTCTTCAAGACAAAGCTATGTCCAATCTCCCATAATGACACAATTTTGGACTGGTTCAGTAGAGTGAACTTGTACGAATTGCCACGTGTCACTATTTCCTCCTTTGGCTGTGAAATTGATAGACCCAAAACTACAGTCCGTGTACTTATGACCACTTTTTACAGCATCCCAATCTGATGCCCCGAGAGAGAGCTATGAAGATTTTCCCATGATCACCTCTTTGAGATGAAATCTTAACTCCGAAACCCCCCTAACTTCCACAAATCATATCTTCAAAAATATTGGCAGAATGGCAGACCAATATCTAAAATTTTTGTGAAGATGTTCCTCGGAAATTTTAGCTTCGCACTCACAAAAATTTCAGCTTCGAACCTTCGTAGAAAAAAGTTATGACGAAAATTCCACGATGACCTGTTTGGAGCAGTGAAACCCTAGAATCTCAAAGCTCTGATACCAAATGTTGTGAAACCAGCTCCAAAAATAGAAGAAAAGAGATATCAACACCTTAGAAATAAGCCACTTCGAGGGGGAAACCTCCAATACATTACATGAATGAACAATTATTGGATGATACAAATTACAAAACCTCCTTTATATATATAGGAGTCCATGGGGCCCAATGTAATCCTAGTGGGACCACAATGTAATCCTAGTTGACCTAACAATAATAATTTAAGGGCACAATAATAACAATATGGGGGTTACATGGGTACAATAATGACAATAAGGGGGTTACACTAACAACAATAAGGGACTATACTAGTAATACATGGACCTAACATAAGTGATCTTGGAAAATGGCAGAATTGGAGAACAAGAAATGATGTGTTTATATGCTTCGGAGGCTGATATTATTCCATTCATTAAATAACCTCCCCAAACTAGATAATCCAGACGAGAGGATAACATGATATCAACCTGACTAAGGTTGTTGTGATAAAATTTCCATTCAAACACCAGATATTTAGGGATGCTAATTTCCCAGGCATGTGGCGAAATTGGGGGAGACATGAGTGTCTGAGGGCCCCTCAGAATGCTGGCCAAAGTGGAGTATCCCTGTTGATTAAGGGAGGTGATGATAAGAGCATATAAATGGGGGCTTCTAGGCACGCTTTTAATGGAATCCATCCCCACATTGAACTGTAAACTACTTCCAACAACCCAAACAAGGTTACTGCAAAGCCAAAGGGAATGCGCTTTGAATGCTTCTCCAAGTTTCATACATGCATGTAGTGGATGTAACACCATTTCTAATCCATTCCTCCAATCAACTCTTGTGAAGATATTTTTTTGCCATGATATTTTTCCATAGACCCAGTTCTCCAAAGATGCGCCATAGGTTGGTAGAAAAAAGAGCTAGATTAAAATTTCTAAACTTAAGGAAGCCCTAGCCTCCATTCTTAATCGATCTAGAGATTAGATTGAGGCCAATGAAGGGGTTTTTTCTTTTGATGCCAGATCCTAACCATATAAAATGTCACACAATGGATGTAGAAACTATCTAAATAGATTCAATTGATCTTTAATGTACTAAAAAATAATACTGAATCAATCTACAAATTGCAGAAACCAATTTCAATTGCACAATCACATAAATAAGTAAGAGAAAGAATCAATCAATCACACAACAAAAAGATGTATTTGGGGAAAACCTGAACTAAAAACCTCGTTATATGTATATTTCATTAAGTCAAGATCATGAAACAATACAATGCTATTTCCCTTCCTCAGAATCCTCTGCACTATGTTGACTGTCTCACTATGATCCTGCTCTGATATGGCACTGATCTAAGCAAGTTTGGTCCAATATGTTGGAAAGTGTAACTAGATTCGGTCTTCATATTGAATTTGTAATTATGTATTTATATAATAAAGAAGACAAAGATAATAAAATGTATTTTTGTTATCCTTTCTTCATGGGTTTCATGAGTAGGGTTTTTATTATAGGTCAAAATACTTCTTCTTGATGTCTTTTAGGGATTTTTCATCTTGTCATAAATGTACTAATTAAGAGTCATGTATATGAAGAGTGCAAAACTAAAACAAGTGCGGAATAAAAAAATTACAGTGAAGTGCGAAGTTATATAAAGGATGCTCAGCAAAGTATACAAAGCAGGAAAAAGGGATATATTTATAGTGCGAAGAAGACATGTTATAAATTCAGTTTAGGACTGCATGTAAAGGATTGGTACAGAAGTATGTACCACTGTCTTGTGTAAAAAGCAAGATAAGAATAAGCCTATAAGAATATAAGGTCGAGTCAAGTAATCTAAGGAGATACCAAGTACTAGAGACCTAGTGATCTAAGGTTGGTGCAGGACAATGCAGAAAGGAAGGATCAACTCAAGGAGTGAATGAAGAAACAATGAAAAGGTATTGGAGGCATGCAAAGGTCAATGGTCAGTGTCATGGTCATGGTACTTGTTATCTGAAAGTCTATAAGAAGAGTTTATTATGGGTTTTCCTCTCCAAGAGGGAGATGTTTTGGCCCTGGCTTGAAGAACCTAAATTTGTGTCTCTTGTGTTTTGATAATTGACTTGATGAAAGACATAATAAGCTAAGAAGAATATATATAAGTAAAAGAAGTAATCTACAAGGAATTATCAAGTAGATAATTTTAATTAAACACTGCCCTACCAAATTATCAACATGGTATCAGAGCTGAGGTGCTAAAGACAAGGGCTTCTTGACAAGGAGACACTCAAGGAAGCAAGGATCAAATTCAAGTTCAAAGTTTGCGTTGCAAAGTCAAATTAGTTTGAAAGGAAGATTATTCAATATCATTCAAAGGATCTACTTATCAAGTAGATAATATTTGCTATCAAATATTTATGACATTGAAGACATTGTTGGAAGACACATCATCAAGCTCCATCCAACAATATCCAACACCTTTGAAGTCATCTACATTGGAGAATTCAATCTAAGAGGGAGTTCTTACCTTCATCTTCATCATCATCAAGGAAGCTTCTAGAAGGAGGAAGTCACCCTATTAGAGTAAGTATATATGACCTCATCTTAATTTCTCAATATTACTTATTGCAAAGAGAGAAAAAAATTGGTTGGGTCATGAAACTTTAGTGCATGGAAGAAGAGGGCATATTTGAATCTAATCGAAGATGAAATTATGGGCTACATCAAAGGGTCTACAATTCAACCCTCAAAATAATATGCTCTAGCTCATGCCAAGTACATGAAAGGATAAATCAGATCCCAGAGGATTCTCATAGCATCCATTAAGCACACACTCATACCTTATGTATAAAAACTGGATACTGCAAAAGAAATATATGAGAAATTGGTGGAGCTATTCTCTGTGAGTACTATAGGAGAAGAAACCTCTTTGAGACAAGAATTATACAAGATTAAATTGTCAAGAGAAGAAGGAATCAATTCATATTTTAAAATGATTTATGAAATAAGAGACCAACAGCAAGAATTGGGAGAAGTAATGTCTTCTAGTGAGATGACTAGAGTGGTGTTGAATGCTCTACCAGAAGAATGGGGAAACTTCACCTCAAGCTTATACGGGAAGAAAGAAGCAACACCATTCCAATATCTATGGTATCTATGTAAAATAGAGGAAACAAGATTGAAATCCAAAGTTGATACATGATCAAGTGAAGGGAATCAAGCCTTTGCAGCCATGTCTAGGAATAAAGGAAGATTCGGCAAATTTGGTCCTCAGAATAAAAGAAGAAATATGGAAGAAATATGATGTTTTGTATGTAATGAAATCAGGCACTATAAAATGGATTTTCCTAAATCTGGAAAGGACAAGAGGAAACAGGAAGAATCCCATGTCACATATGAAAGGGAAGAACCTAATGCAAAGAAATATAAGAAATAAGAAACAAAATATCTCTATTATGATTGAGATCATCTTCCTCTTTAAGTGATTTTGATTGGTTTTAAAATAGTATGATAAGAAGTAGTAGCATCACGATTGAAGAATAGAAGGAGCATCTGAAGAAGAAACTCCTAAAAAACCTCATTGATAACAACATCGATGGAAGGAAGTCATCAAGATCAAGGATCATCATTCAATAATAAATATGAAACAGGAGCTTCCATTGACTAGAAAAAAAAAATGTTTCAGCGGGAATTCTATCTTTCATAATTTTTGGATTAGGATATGATGACATATTGATGAAGCAGGTCAAGGGAATGAAGTTCTTTATTCTAGTAAAATTTCTGCAGGATGACTCAAAAGGAAAAGGATGAGGTACATATATCTATGTGCTGACAATGAATGCTGTGAAGTCATGTCATATGGTTGTAGGTAATGGAATTATATCTTTAGAAGTATTATCTATGGAAGGGGGATCTCTTCTGGTGCACAGGTTTCCACTAACAAATGAAATTAAATAAGTCCTCATATTGAATAAGAGATGGTTGTACAAAAACAAGGAACTAGATACTGGAAGTTCCCAGGGATGAAGCTGTGCGGAGAAAGAATGGAAGAGATCATGAAGTGCAACCATGTAAAGAGGCAGTTATCATCTAGAAGCCAAGAAGATGTGACTAGGAGATCTCCTGGGAAGATATGTGAACTCTGATAGAAGTATGGTAAAGAAGAAGAACCTTGAAAATACATATCTTTAGGAGATGTGTCAATCTGAATAAAGGATGTCGATACCTACATGAATATGTCATGGTGGAATATCATCACTAAGGTAAATTTTGATTTAAAAAGTTATTATGTTTATATTTATCTGGATGAATTTATGCAGGGCCGCCAATCATGTGGAAGGATGTAAGATCCTTGGGAGATGGTTCGAAGGAAAGTAACATGGCATAAAGGTGGACCATATGAGAAATATTGATGAATCATTTTCTGATGGTTGACATGACTTGTGGATGATCTGTGCCCTATGAAGCCAAAAATTGAAGATTCCTCAATTTCGATATCCATGACATCAAGGGGAGGAATTCTTCATGAGCAGTTGGGTGTCTCACCATTGCTGCTGTAGGTCGCTGGTTGAGAGTGAGCCTAGTGGTAATTTTCTTAATTGGAAAAAAATTGAAGTATGCCCTTCCTAAGTTAAGAGGGAGTGACATATATGATTCTATAATTCATGTGTCATGCATTAGACCATGACTAACAACTGTAAGTCTGTTAGGTCCCTATATTACTAGTATATTCCCTTATTTTTGTTAGTGTAACCCCCTTATTGTTATTATTGTACCCTTGTAACCCCCATTTTGTTATTATTGTGCCCTTAAATTATTATTGTTAGGTCGGCTAGGATTACATTGTGGCCCACTAGGATTACATTATGGCCACATGGACTCCTATATATAGAAAGGAGGTTTGTAAATTGTATCATCCAAGAATTGTTCATTTATGTAATGTATTGGAGGTTTCCCCCTCGAAGTGGCTTATTTCTAAGGCGTTGATATCTCTTTTCTTCTATTTTTGGAGCTGGTTACACAACATTTGGTATCAGAGCTTTGGATTCTAGGGTTTCGCTGCTCCAAATAGGTCATCGTGGTATTTTCGCTATAAATTTTTTTCTACGAAGCTTCATAAGCTGAAATTTTTAGGGTGCGAAGCCGAAATCCTGAGGAACATTTTCAAAAAATTTCAGAGTTTGGTTCACAACATTTTCGGAGATATGATCTGTGGAAGTTAGGTCTTTTTTTAGGCTCCTAAATAGGTCATCGTGGAATTTGCGCTATAAATTTCTTTCTACGAAGTTTCGGAATCTGAATTTTTTAGGGTGCAAAGCTGAAATCCCGAGGAAACTCATTAAAAAATTTCAGATCTTGGTTCGCAATATTTTCAGAGATATGATCTATGGAATGTAGTGCTTTTTCAAGCTCCAGAATTTCATCTCAAAGAGGTGATTGTGGGAAAATATTCATAACTCTCTCTCTGAGCATCGGATTGGAGTACCGTAAAAAGTGGTCACAATTACACGGACTGTAGTTTCTTGGCTATCAATTTCAGATTTGAAGGACAAAATAATAACACGTGGAAAGCTGTACAATTTCGCTCTACTGAACCAGTCCAAAGTTGGGTCATTGTGGGAGATTGGACATAACTTTTTCTTGAAGAATCCAAATTAGATCAGACCCGTGGCATTTGAAAGAAGCTTCAGAGGGATACTACAGGGCTGAATTTCAGATATTGAAGATTTTCAATTACAGGTATAATTCAATTTCAATATCGAGCTCCTCAAAGCAAGTAAAAGGTGTGTATTTTTTTTTTTTTTTTTTTTTTTTCCGAATTGCATAAGTCTTGTTTGAAGAATCAAGTTGAATTGATTCCAAGGGCATATTGTAGAATAGATATCAATATTGGATTCTAAAATGGCCCCTAAAAAGAATTCAACACCTATTAAGCCTTTAGAAGGCTCTACTATGACTCATGAAGATGAAGAATGGCAACATGACATATCAAAATTAGAAGAGCAAGTGCAACAAATTTCGCTCTCGTAAAGAACAACAAAAAATGAAATGGAAGTTTTGAAGAAAGGCGTGGAAACTAAGATGGATGGTTTGAAGAAAGGCATGGAAGCTAAGATGAATGGTTTGGAAGCTAAGATGGATGGCATGGAAGTGGGCATGGAAGCTAAGATGGATGACATGGAAGCGAAGATCGATGAAAAAATGAAAGACAACATGGAAAACATGAAGAAGGATCTAAAAGTAGACATCGAAGATTTGGCAAAGTTGATACAAGAAATATTTCCTAATGGTGAAAAGATAGTAGAGGAAACTCATGATGAGAACAAAATAAATGTTAATCATGATTTCATAAACTCTAATGTTGGATGGAAGAACCACCATATTCCAAAGATAGATATGAGGAATTTTGATGGCGAGGATCTCGTAACATGGATACTACAGATGGAGCAATATTTTGATCTCAATAATGTGCAAAACACACAAAAGGTACGCATTGCAACTTTACATTTAGAACAAAATACATTTGTATGGTATCGATGGCTTTGCTCCCGTAAAAAAATTGTCACTTGGTCAATTTTTACGGAGGAAATGATAGCACATTATGACGATACAAAGAGCAACACCTTCTTTAGCCAATTGATAAATCTCAAACAAAAGGGTTTAGTGGGGCAACACATTGAGGACTTCCAAAAATTGAATATAAGGGTAACTGATATTCCAGAGGAACATATGATTGATCTCTTCATAGGTACTTTAAAGGATAACATCCAACATGAAGTTCGTGTTTTGGAACCTGATTCATTGGAGAAGGCATTCAGGTTGGCAAGAAAAATTGAATGTAAAATTATGGCGACAAGGAAGCCTACCACTCACTTCTATAAAGAAGGAAGTGTTTCTACGCCTAGATTTCCACAAACTACAAGGTTGACACCACAAAAATTGGAGGAAAAAAGAGAAAAATGGCTTTGCTACAGTTGTGATAGCAAATACACTAAAGGTCATAAGTGTGCTGAGAAGAAATTATTTTACATAGATTGTGAAGAGGAAGAAGAAAATGAACAAGAAGAGGATATACACCAGGAACCAACCCTAGAAGAGGAAGAAATGAGTCTGACCATATCGTGTAATGCATTGGCGGGAATTACCACTCCTCAAACTCTCAATATAGAAGGACATATCAAGAAGAAAAAGGTAATAGTGTTGATTGATTCAGGTAGTACCCATAATTTTATTCATTGTAAGGTAGCCAAGGAATTGAATTGTTTCCTATACCCGGCACCAGAATGTCAAGTGATGGTTGCAAATGGAGGAACTATAAATTGCTCTGGAAAATGCCATAATATCAAGCTAACCATGGGGGAATATGTATTGACTAGTCCAATGCTTTCCATTCCTATGGGAGGTGCTGATGTTGTACTAGGAGTACAATGGTTACAATCTTTAGGGACGGTAGCTTTTAATTTTCAAGAAATTTTCTTGAATTTTTTTTCAGAAGGAAAGGAAGTCGAATTACGGGGTATTGAAGGGAAGCTGGGAAGGATAATAAGCTCTAATGTCATGACAAAGCTTATAAAGAAAGAACAACGAGGCGTAATTGCACAATTATGCTCACTAGAAGTTCCGACATCAAAATCATCTATTTCTGCAGATCTCCAACAAGTCTTGGACAATCATTCCAAGGTGTTTGAAACTCCCAAGGACTCCCACCTATTCATGATCATGATCATGCTATTCATTTGATTCCAGGAAGTGTTCCTCCAAACATCAGGCCTTATAGATATCCTTACTTCCAAAAGAGCGAAATTGAACGTATGATTGCAGAAATGTTAGAGGCGGGTATAATTCAACCTAGTCAAAGTTCTTTCTCTGCTCCTGTGGTATTGGTACACAAGAAGGATGGATCATGGCGCATGTGTCTGGATTATAGGGAGCTCAATAAGCTCACCATTAAAGATAAATTTCCCATTCCTGTGATTGATGCATTATTGGATGAATTACATGGAGCAATTTATTTTACCAAGTTGGATCTTCGTTCGGGATATCATCAAATTAGAATGAAGACTGAAGATATTCCAAAAACAACATTTCGAACTCATGAGGGTCATTATGAATTTTTGGTCATGCCTTTTGGCCTTGCCAATGCACCTTCTAAATTTCAAGGGTTGATGAATTCCATTTTCAAACCCTTCCTTAGAAAATTTGTGCTAGTATTTTTTGATGATATACTAATCTACAACGGGTCTTGGAAGGATCATGTTGAACATGTTGACAGGGTGCTCAAACTATTGCAGGAGAAACAATTATATGCAAAAAAATCCAAATGTTTCTTTGGAGTACAAGAGGTGGAATATCTGGGTCATATTGTATCTCACGAGGGTGTTAAAGTAGACCCTAACAAAATTAAAGCCATTAGGGAATGGAAAATCCCCACAACCATAAAGCAGTTGCGAGGATTTCTCGGGTTAACAGGGTATTATCGCAAGTTTGTTAAGAATTATGGGAGAATAGCGGCACCTCTAACAACATTATTGAAGAAAGATGCATTTTCATGGACTCCTGAAGCAACTAAGGCCTTTGAACATCTTAAAGAGGCAATGTGCCTAGCACCGGTCTTAGCTACGCCAGACTTCAAAAAAACATTTATTGTGGAATGTGATGCCTCAGGAAATGGAATTGGTGTGGTTTTAATGCGGGAAGGAAGACCCATTGCTTTTGAAAGTCGTCCAATCAAAGGAAAGTATTTACATAAACCTATTTATGAGAAGGAAATGTTAGCAATACTACATGCACTAAAGAAATAGCGAACTTACCTAATGGGAAGACACTTCAAGGTAAAAACTGATCATGATAGTCTTAAACACTTTTTGGAACAAAGACTATCTTCAGAAGAGCAGCAAAAATGGGTCACAAAGATGTTGGGTTATGACTTTGAAATAATATAAAAAAAAGGGAAGCTAAATGTTGTTGGAGATGCACTCTCAAGAAAGAATGAAGAGGTGGAAGCATTGCTTTGTGCCATTTCTATTATCCAACCAGATTGGATAACCAAAGCAAGAGATGAATGGAAGAAGGACAAAGATGTGTGGACACTCATTCAAAAGTTGCAGCAAGATCCTAGTACATCTGATACATTTAGTTGGAAAAATGATTCCTTATGGTACAAAGATCGCTTATATCTTTGTAGGAATTCCCAACTAAAACAAAAGATTCTTCTGGAATTGCACACTTCTCCTTTAGGAGGACACTCAGGATTTTTAAAAACTTACCACAGGGTGAAGAAAGAATATTTTTGGGATGGCCTTAAATCTGATATTCGAAAGTTTGTGGCGGAATGTTTGGTTTGCCAGCAGAATAAAGTGGAAACAATTAAGACCCCAGGACTTCTACAACCTTTATCCATTCCAAGTCAACGTTGGGAGGAGATTTCAATGGATTTTATCACGGGTTTACCTAAGTCCGAAGGAAAGAGTGTCATCATGGTGGTAGTTGATAGAATTACCAAGTATGCACACTTTTGTGCATTATCTCATCCATTTAAAGAAAGTACAATTGCTACTACATTTATGGACAGAATTCAAAAGCTACATGGAAGCCCAAGGGTCATTGTGAGCGACAAAGATCCCATTTTTACTGGAAATTTTTGGACGGAGTTATTTTCTTGTTTGGGTACTCAATTAGCTCATAGCTCATCTTATCATCCTCAATCTGATGGTCAAACTGAGATAGTAAATAAATGTTTGGAGGATATCTTCGTTGTTTTGTATTTGATAAACAAACACAATGGGTCAAGTGGTTACCTCTCGCTGAATGGTGGTATAACACTTCCTTCCATACTGCAGCAAAAATGACCCCATTTATGGCACTTTATGGATATCATCCACCATCGATCACATCATATTTAAGGGAAAATTCAAAGGTTCAAGCAGTGGAAGATCACATCGAGCATCAACAAGAAGTTCTCCAACTCTTAAAGGATAACCTAAATTTGTCACAAAATCGAATGAAACAACAGGCAGATCAACATCGCAGCGAGAGAAGTTTTGATGTAGGAGATTGGGTATTTTTACGGCTACAACCATATAAACAAATGTTCCTCAAGCAAGCTAAGAAGGATAATAAATTATCGCCAAAGTACTATGGTCCTTACAAGGTGTTGCAAAAGATTGGTACTATGGCATACAAATTGGAGCTTCCTGCTTCTTCGCGAGTACATCCAATTTCCCATGTTTCATGCTTAAAGAAGGTTATCGGTGAAAATCTTCCAGTTCAAACAATATTACCAGAACTTGATGAGGAAGGAAAAATCATATTGGAACCTGAAGCGGTCATGGAAACAAGAACTCGACAACTACGTAATCGATCAATTTCAGAGTATCTCATCAAGTGGAAGAACTTACCCACTGAAGATTCTACATGGGAGGATGAGAATTTTATACAGAAGCACCCAGAGCTACTCAAGTGTTGAGGACAACACTTTTTTGAAGGAGAGAGGCATGTTAGGTCCCTATATTACTAGTATAGTCCCTTATTGTTGTTAGTGTAACCCCCTTATTGTTATTATTGTACCCTTGTAACCCCCATTTTATTATTATTGTGCCCTTAAATTATTATTGTTAGGTCGGCTAGGATTACATTGTGGCCCACTAGGATGACATTATGGCCCCATGGACTCCTATATATAGAAAGGAGGTTTTGTAAATTGTATCATCCAAGAATTGTTCATTTATGTAATGTATTGGAGGTTTCCCCCTTGAAGTGGCTTATTTCTAAGGCGTTGATATCTCTTTTGTTCTATTTTTGGAGTGGGTAAATTTTGATTTAAAAAGTTATTATGTTTATATTTATCTGGATGAATTTATGCAGGGCTGCCAATCATGTGGAAGGATGTAAGATCCTTGGGAGATGGTTTGAAGGAAAGCAACATGGCATAAAGGTGGACCAGATGAGAAATATTGATGAATCATTTTCTAATGGTTGACATGACTTGTGGATGATCTATGCCCTATGAAGCCAAAAATTGAAGATTCCTCAATTTCAATATCCATGACATCGAGGGGAGGAATTCTTCATGAGCAGCTGGGTGTCTCACCGTTGCTGCTGTAGGTCGTTGGTTGAGAGTGAGCCTAGTGGTAATTTTCTTAATTGGAAAAAACTTGAAGTATGCCCTTCCTAAGTTAAGAGGGAGTGACATATATGATTCTACAATTCATGTGTCATGCACTAGACCATGACTAACAACTGTAAGTCTTAGTGAAGGCCATGAGGAGAGAATGGATAGACACATCATTCTAGTCTTCACCTGAGAATACTGAATGAAGGATTGGGTAATCATCTAGCATCCAATACTCTTTGAGAATGAGATAGGGCAGTCAAGATAAGAGTAGTCTAGGAACGATATTCTTTAAGGGTTGGATACCCAAGAGAAGAATAGTCCAAGTAGGTCATACTCTGGGAACACCTAGGTGGAGTATGTACCTTGGAGAGACAATGACTATGGTGTCTATAAGTCATGTGTCTCGCCAACATTGTAGCCCATTGTCTCGTTGAGAGATGGGGTTGTTAGTCAAGGCCTTGCACTAGGACAATGCTGGCTAATATGATGCTATACATATGCGATTACCAATCCGATTTTTCTTATGATATTATTTAGATTGAATGTGACCATGTACCATTATGAATACCTCCCTAGTTAAGAGGGACTGTTGGAAAGTGTAACTAGATTCTGTCTTCATATTGACTATGTAATTATGTATTTATGCAATGAATAAGACAAAGATAATAAAATATATTTTTGTTATGCTTGCTTCATAGGTTTCATGAACAAGGTTTTTATTATAGGTCAAATGACTACTTCTTGATGTCTTTTAGGGATTTTTCATCTTGTCATAAATGTACTAATTAAGAGTCATGTATACGAAGAGTCTAGTAAAAGAAGTATGCCTCAAGATCTTGTCATATAACCTTGAAGAAATGGATCAAGTATGATGCTAGCACTACTGCTCAAACCAGCCTTCAAGACAACCTTCATTACGCTGGAATATAAGCTCTTCAATTCGGCCTATAAGTAGTGAACATGTTAGCCTACCCACAGTCTACAAGGTCGACCTAAATCCCTAAAAGAAGCACACTATATAAAGGAAAGATATGTGGCTCATTTGGAGAGACAAGTTCAAAGAATTATGATATAAATATGGTGATATAAATTTCGAGAATAGAATTGGGTCTATAACGAAGAAAGAATACAGATTAATACATATCCACGAAGCTACAAGACTGTGTTAATGTGAGAAATTACAAGACTGTATCTAGTGCAAATTTGCAGGACTGAAGCTAGTGCGAAATTTCAGGATTGAGGTTAATACAAAGGTGCAGAACTATGGCTAGTGCGGAATAACAAAATTACAGTGAAGTGCAAAGTTATATAAGGGCAACTCAATGAATTATACAAAGAAGGAAAAAGGGATATCTTTACAGTGCGAAGAAGACATGTTATAAGTTCAGCCTAGGGTTGCACGTAAAGGATTGGTACAAAATTATGTACCATTTTCTTGGGTAGAAAGAAAGATAAGAATAATCCTAGAAGAATATAAGGTTGATTCAAGTAATCTAAGGAGATACCAAGTACTAGAGGCTAAGTGCTCTAAGGTTGGTGCAGGATGGTGCAGGAAGGAAGAATCAACTCAAGGAGTCAATGAAAAAACAATGAAAAGGTCTTGGAGGCATGCAAAGTTCAATGGTCTGTGTTATGGTCATGGTACTTGTCATATGAAAGTATATAAGAAGAATTTCTTGTGGTTTTTCCTCTCCAAGAGAGAGAGGTTTTGGCCCTAGATTGAAGAGCCTAAATTTGTGTCTCTTGTGTTTTGATAATTGACTTGATGAAAGACATAATAAGCTAAGAAGAAAAGCTATAAGTAAAATACGTAAGCTCACAAGTAATTATCAAGTAGAGAGTTTGAATTAAACACAACCCTACCAAATTCTCAACATGGTATCTAGCTAATGTGTTAAAGACAAGGGCTTCTTGACAAGGAGACGGTCAAGGAAGCAAGGATCAAATTCAAGGTCAAAGTTTGCATTGAAAAGTCAAATCAGTTTTCAAGGAAGTTTCTTCAATATCATTCAAAGGATCCACTGATAAAGTATATAATATTTTCTATCAAATGTTTATGACATTTAGGAAATTGTTGCAAGACACATCATAAAGCTCCATCCAACAATATCTAACACCTTTGAAGTCATCTACACTGGAGAATTCAATCTAAGAGGGAGTTCTTACCTTCATATTCATCATCATCAAGGAAGCTGCTAGAAGGAGGAAGTCACCCTATTCAAGTAAGTATTTATGACCTCATCTTAATATGTCAAAATGACTTATTGAAAAGAGAGAAACAAATTGGTTGGGTCATCAAAATTTAGTGCATGGAAGAAGAGGACATATTTGAATCTAATCGAAGATGAAGTTATGGGATACAACAAAGGATCTACAATTCAACCCTCAAAAGAAGATGCTCTAGCTCATGCCAAGTACATGAAAGGAGATATGAGAGCCCAGAGGATTCTCATAAAATCCATTAAGGACTCACTCATACCCTATGTATCAAAACTGGAAACTGCAAAAGAAATATATGAGAAACTGGTGGAGTTATTCTCTGTGAGTACTGTAGGAGAAGAAATATCTCTCAGACAAGAATTATAGAAGATGAAATTGTCAAGAGAAGAAGGAATCACTTCATATTTTATTAAGATTTCTGAAATAAGAGACCAACTGTAGGAATTGGGAGAAGTAATGTATGATATTGAGATGACTACAATGGTGTTGAAAGCTCTACCAAAATAATGGAGAAATTTCACCTCAAGATTATACGGGAAGAAATAAGCAACACCATTCCATGATCTATGGTTTCTATGTAAAATAGAGGAAACAAGATTGAAATCCAAAGCTGATACATTATCAAGTGAAGGGAATCAAGCCTTTGCAGCCATGTCCAAGAAGAAATGAAGATTCGACAAATTTGGTCCTCATAATAAAGGGATTTTCCTAAATCTGGAAAGGACAAGAGGAAAAAGGAAGAATCCCATGTCACATATGAAAGGGAAGAACCTGAAGCAAAGAAATATAAGAAAGAAGAAGCCAAATATATCTATTATGATTGAGATCATCTTCCTCTTTAAGTGATTTTGGTTGGTTGTAAAATAGTATGATAAGAAGTAGTAGCATCATGATTGAAGCATGGAAGGAGAATTTTAAGAAGGAACTCCTGAAAACCTTACTGATGACAACATTAATGGAAGGAATTCATCAAGATCAAGGATCATCATTCAATAATAAATATGAAACATGTGCTGAAATTGACTATAAAGAAAGAAAAATGTTTCATCGGGTGATCTGAATCTAGAAAAACTAGTTTTGCTGTGTTAGCTTCCTCATCAGTATTAAATAAACATGTGCTTATGGATAATCTCAAATATTAAGTTATAAGAGGGTTTATGTGTCTTTTATGAGAAATTCATTAAGTAAATTAGCTTTTAAAAACACATAAAAAAAAGTAAATTATAGAGAATACAATACACTACAAACACATAACACAAAGCTGATAACAGATTTCACCGCTCTTGGGCTACATCTCCATGGACCTGCTTCAATGGCTTAGCCCTCTTTGGATTAATGGTTAATTATATGATTACATGCACCTACAATTATCTAATGGATTCCCAACCTTCTCCAATGGATTCAAAAGACCAAAAAACCCCTAAGTAGCCTCTTCTGGCTCTGCAAATGGCCTTCAAGTGAACTAGACATGGCCTTCTCTCTTGGTGGCCCTAGGTATCTTTATTCTTCAAAGTGGAAAAATAACTTATGCAAGTGCTCCACTACTTTTGCAACTTGAACCATCATGCTCAGAGCATCCAAATCATCCATTATTGATTCTTTTTGAGCCTAATTTGGTCGAAATATGCCAAAGTTATGGCTTCTTCAGTTTCTTCTAGGAAAGCTCCTCTAAATATGAAGAAACTCCATTTAACCCCAACAAAATTGGAGGTTCCATCAAAATTAGCGAACTATGCCAATTAGTGCTAATTCACACTTAATGTTAATCTAGATATTAGGCGCTAGTTAATGCACACTAAGTGCTAACCACATGCTTAAAACTAATCCAAATTTAAGTGCATTTAAATATGTCTTATGGGTTGATAAAGCATGTTTAGTGGTCTAACCCACCATTAGAAAATGGGCCTCCGCCTAGTCACGGGCGTGTGGTCCCATGCGATGGCGCTGGCCCCCATTTACTTCTACCATAAACCATAATCAACTTTAAATAAATGTACAATGCTATGGTTGTTAAGGCCGAATACATAGGAGAAGCGATAAGATGTTGGATTGGTGGAGGGGAGGTCACGGGGTCGAACCCTAATGCCTCCATAAATTTTTTTCCCGAAATTCATATAATGAAATTTGACCTTGGGGGGCACATGGTGGCCTTTGGGCTTGCCATGTGTCGTGAGCCCATTGGTTTGACCAACATCCAACCAAAAACTGACAAATCACCAACCAATCTAGACATGACATTTGTCAACAACTCACTGGTCCGCTTGGGGGGAATATTCTGGGAATATTCCAAGGAATATTATTTTTGCTGACTGTGATGTATAGATGCCTAGTCAGCATCTCTGTCACCAAAAATTTCCTATTTGTGCAATCGAACAAATCGCTCTAACTTTCTCCTACGGAATCCATTTTGAGAGAAAAGAAGTGTGCCATAATCAGGAATATGAGACCTATCTAGTTGTTCAGGTTTCGAGCGATTCTGAGAACTTTGAATTTTCAGAAATTTTTTGCCCCCAATTCAGTTTCTGAGCCTTCCTTCCCACTAAAAAGGCTTAAATTGTCCCCCAAAAGATGGTTATCTGATGAGAGTTTAATACTCTTCTCTTTTCCAAGTTCTATCAACTTGATTCTACTTGGAAAAATCTCCATGACAACCCATTAGGGTAATTTTGAGGTCTAAAATGGGCCTCCTAAGGAAATTATAAAATAATAGTGGAAATAATAAAATAATTTTTGATTACATCATCAAATTTTTGAGGGAAAAAATACAAAACTACTTTTTCAACTCGTATTTTGAACTTATCTCCTTAATGTTTTACACAAATTTCAAGCAAGAATACTTGTTGGATGCAAAAATTAATTCCTAATCCAAGGAGTACCCATGTTGCATACTTTTGATGGACTCTGCTACATGAAAAATGAGAAATACATGAAAAACGTGATTGCAATCACGTTTTTCATGTATTTCTCATTTTTCGTGTAGCAGAGTCCATCAAAAGTATGCAACATGGGCACTCCTTGGATTAGGAATTAAATTTTGCATCCAACGAGTACTTTCACTCGAAATTTGAGTAAACCCTTAGGGAGATAGGTTGAAAATACGAGTTGAAAAAATAGTTTTATTATTTTATTATTTTTTAAATCCTTTTACTTTTTTACTCCAAAAATGGTGAATCATCCCCCATGGTTGAAATCATCATCTTGAATCCTATAGGTTCTCAAAAAGTTTATTTTGGTTGTACATTTTTCTTAGGAGGCCTATTTTAGACCTCAAAATTTCCCTAATGAATTTCGTTCACTAACATGCCTTGCCTTGCGAATGGCTTGGCACTTCAACCAATGTCCTCCTTTCGCTGCTAACCCAATCCAACACTTGCTGGCTGCTTGCTGATTGATTAAATACCTTGTTGTACCAAAGCGATCCCTCGGTGCTTGGAATGCTGACTGATGGCCTTCCCACTAAGAATTATGTTCCTCCTTTGCACACACATTCATTCGATGCAAGCTTCTCCTTGGAAACCACTTTTCCAAGTTAAGCCCATCTAAGTGAACTACAACAATGAGTTCCAATATCAGTAATCACAAGAAAATAAATGACCATTCTTTTTACCTCCACGGTCCCAAATTCCACATCTAGAAGAATGCATTCGCCATCTCTTTCGCTTATCTGGGTCAACACATCAAATGGTCTACAATGGCTATTGTTTTTGCTGCAATATTTTTGGCATCTTGTCCACTTTCCGCTTTTTGATTCCATCATCATCCAATATTGACATGCTTCTCATGCCATGATTTGAGGATGAAGGCTAATCATGAGACTCTCACTCAAGGTTGGACCTTCCAAAATCCTGAGACATCTTGTCACAAGAAAAACCATTAACTTGAAAAACACATCATGCAAGAAACCCAACTTGATGACCTCTTCCTTTTGCTCCTTCAAAGCAACAAATTTTACATCCTGTGAACATCGCCATACATTCTTACATCTTGGTGTACAAACAAAAAATATTTGTAATTTGTCGATGGGTTTCAACAAAACATGCGTCTTCAAACCATTGAATCTTAATTCAAACAAAAGCGTGTATAACAACTTGACAATTCTTCTCCCAAAACAAAAATAATTTCACATCTGATGAAACAATTCATCAACATATCCCTTTTATCTTTGGAGACAAAATAAACTTTTCCAAGTCGACATGACATACATGTAACAATCAATCGACCAACACGAATCGATCACTCATGCATGTGCAAATGGTCAACACTCTCAAGTTAACAAACACACATGATAAACAAAGTAATCAACCAACACAAGTCAATCACTCATGCATGTTCAAGCACAATGAAACTTTAAAAAATTCCACTGTTCACATACACAAACTCTCATGCATGTATACAATTCTCAACTCTCTCGCAAGTACAATCACAAGTACGCGAATCCCATTTGTATTTACAAGTACTTAAAGGGAAAAAATGAGTAAAATTTCTACAACAATGTGAGTCAACATACTCCACTTTCAAACACCTTCCTGGTGTACACCATGCAACATGCATTATATAGAAAAAGAAATTCATTCACATGAAAATTGAAACTACAAATTGCCAAATTTGCTGCATCTAAGTGAGTCAACGTAACTCTACTTTTCCAACATCTTTCTTCATGCAATATGCGGCATACTTTCAAGAGAAAAGAAACGCATTCAATTGGCAAAGAAATGCATCAATAAGGCAATATTTGTGTTATCACAAAATTGTACTTGATTGGCTGTTGATTAGACAACTCTATGTAACTGTTTCAAACCAAATTTTGACTGAAGCTTAGCCTCTTCAGTCTGAGAGGGCTCTCTCAAAGGGATTTAATGATATTGGTTAATGATAGAGTTAGATGGCTAAATCTATAGGATTTGTATCTTTAATTTTTTATGATTGCAGGTTGAAAGAAGGTAGACTTGCTACCATTGGGCTTATGGAGTCAACAAACAATATTTTCAGTGACAAGGTTTCTTGACATGGAAGCTGAGGTAGATAGGGGTCTTTAACAGAGGAAAATTACACATAAAACATAGAGAAACACAGTAATTTCATCACTAAAGGAATTCAGAGCATAAACATATGAATTTTGAGTAATAGAGATGAAATATACTGCAAGTGGTAAACATAAAGATATAGATCAGAAAGACATTAAAAACCCCACAAGAATCTCAGGTCTGTCAAGAATAAAAGTACTCTGTATTACTGATATAAGTCAAATACATAAAAGCAGCAGTTTAGTGCAAAAAATATCCAACCCTTTACTACTTCGATGATTTTCCTTTAAATAGACATTCTTACAGCAAGGATGATCTGCCTGATGGATAGATTCATCGAATTCTTCCTATGACACATGACATAACTGAAAAACATTTCTAACAAGAAAATGATAGCTACACCCTAAAGAAGACATTTCATAATAGGACTCAAACTCCTATTTATTACATCAGGCTACCTTATCTTTGAAATAATTAAATGTCAGTTACAAATAAGCATCACATGCTCAAAGGATATGTGATAGGTTCATTACCACCTTTACATATTAAGAACTCTCCTAGACATGTGGAACAAAACCCTATTTTTCAGGAATGCATAGTTATACTCATCTTCAATAAGATCTTTGGCTGATGACCTGTCTCCACAACACTTCCTTAGAGTCATAAGTTTTTGATGTTAAGGTCCCTTAACCTGTTGGAGGAGTCCAGCTATCCAAAACTTCCATTAGGATGCTCCAAAACCTTCAAAATTAGCTCACTACGAAAATAGGACAATTTCGTAGCGAGCTTTCGTAGCGTTGAAAAAGAAGCTTCTGCACCCAAAAAATTTGCTCTTTTGTTGTTTCATGATGTCACCCTAGTAATGACACATCATCACCATCATTCTCCCTGCTTGAAAACTGTAAAACTAAATTTAGAGGCAAAAATGCTGGTACAGAAATTTTCGTAGCGTTTTCCTGGCTTTAAGCCTAGGAAACGCTACGAAACTGTGAAAAAGTGCAGAATTTCCAGATTTCAACATTGTCTCCAAAAAGTGACCTCGAGCTGTAAAAAATTGATCGTCAACATGCCATGAAACTTCTAAAACACAATTAAAATCAAATTAATACCCTTGTGGTGTTTCCTCTTCATTAATGATTAGTTGAGAAATGGGCTCTTCAACCACGTCATCTTCAAACCCTTTTTCTCCAACTCTTCATGAATCAGTTCCAATTGTTCTTGTAGGTCTTTGACTTGGTCTTTTAGTGTCTTGTTCTTAGACTGTAAGTGTAGGTTCATTTTTCTGATATGTTTCACCTCTCCTCTCAATGGCATAGCTCCATTTGATCAACTTTTCTGTGTTGTCCAAGGTCTTAGAGACACTTGTGACTTGATCCTCCAAAACTTCTTTCATTTTCTCAAACTGTACCTTCTGAACCTTGTGCTTCCTCGCCTCTTTCTTCAAGATTGATATTTCATCATTTTCTAGCTTCAACTGCTCCTTAAGGACTTCAATCTCTATTTTTCAATGATTTTCTCTTTACCTTTCCTTAGTTTAATGGCTAATTATTCTTTCGCAGGTGATGAGAGGTCAATGATGCTTGGTGGTGGCTGAATAGTTTCACTGACCTTCTGAGCCTCTTTACTGATTTCCAAGAATTTTCTAGCATGTCTTGTCATTGGTTTTCTAGATTGAAACATTAATCCTGCATCTTCACCTGCAAATTCTAACTTTTTAGCTGTTTTGGGTTTCTTGAGCTTCCTCCCTCCCTCATCTATGTCTTCGGCTTGAACTATGGGAGTTTATTCAATATCAATAGCATGAAAAATTTCCTCTAAGTTACCTTTAGCCACTGTTTGGATTTTTGTAACCCTATTGCTGCCATGTTTTCTCATTTTTGGATTTTGTTTTGCAGGTGTAACTTTGGGTGTATCAACCTTCTGTAAAGGTTTTGTCTCCATGATCACTGACTCAACTTGCTCTGCCATAAATGGTTTTTTGAAAAAAAAAAAAAAAAAAAAAAAAAAAAAAAAAAAAAAAAAAAAAAAAAAAAAAAAAAAAAAAAAAAAAAAAAAAAAAAAAAAAAAAAAAAAAAAAAAAAAAAAAAAAAAAAAAAATATAAGTAAAAAGGTAAATTAAGAGACCTCTTACCAAAAAAATGTAGCAGAATCCTAAGATGGTAGGAGTAAACCATATGATACCCCCCTTCACAGGTGAAGTATTTCTGAATGATTAGCAGCATCTTTGAGAAGTTGTCTTTCATGTAGCTCCTTGGGATGGAATTTATCGTCTGGCTTGATAAATTATTTACAGTCCTTCATGGTGAAATTGAAGCCTTTGAACCATTGTTCTCCTCCTCTAGGGATTCCTGTTACTGCTGCAATGGTATTTGGTGTTACAGTGAGGTTCAACATTCCAACCTTTGAAGCTGTCCCATTGAAACTGACAGAAAACTCCTTAGAAACCTGCACATGGCACCTTTGCAAATTTTGATAGAACTACAAACACCCTGTTCTTCTGAAAAATTCAGTTGGGTCTTCATTCAATAAATTCATGTCTGATGGCTCATATCTAAGGCAGTGGCCACTTTTTTTGGTCTTCCTCTTTGCAGCCATGGTTATTTTATACCTTCTCTGCATCGCTTGATTAGTGACACCTGTAACTTTTGAAAATGCCAACAACCATCTTGGCTTGGTGAAACAACTCTCTAGAACTCAGTAGCACGCAAAGATGAAGCAAAGAATGACAAAAGACTCAATTGGGTAATGTTTTAAAGTTTCGATGATAGCTCATGGCTTACTCATGCCTCATGCATGCTAAAAACAGTAATAATGACCTCAGCCATGACCATTGTACCTTGATTTAACCCTAACTGACTTGAATGACATCTACCCTAAAAATTCTAATCATTGACTGAAACCTTGCACTGAATTTGAAAAGACAAGCAGAAAAACCTCTTTTCGTAGCATAGTTAGTTCATTTCCTGGCAGTTTCGCTATGAAACTATTAGCAGTTTCGTAGCGAAAATTGCCTTTTTTACAGTGTAAATCGTTACAAAAACAAGAAATCTTGGCTAAAGTGACCTTTTCGAATTCAAAAGCTTGGGAAATTAAATATGTCAGCAAATGATGACTGATGGCACATGATATGACTTGAATGGGGGTGGGTTTGGACCTTAGGATAAGTTAATATGCAAAATTTAAAATTTTCCTTTACCAACTTGTGACAAATGAACTCTATGACCATACCTTTGACAAATGAACTTCTAAGACTATTTCAAATGATGTTTCTCTTTTTCTGAGTGATAACAATTTGCATCAATCATCAAAAGAAATGCAAGGCCTTAATTGGTTAAGAAATCTAACCATCTCTTTCCAAATCACTTCAATGGCGCTTCTTCTAGCTGCACTTCATCATGTGAATCATCCTGACCCACTTCAATTATGGAATCTTCTTTTCCATTCTTGTTAATCTCTCTCTGCACCTTCTTCAAATGTCATGGATGACTTGTTGGATACAAAGTCCAACACTTGTCTGCAATATGGCCCTACTTATGGCAATGAGTGATAAATAATTGCATCTTCTTTTCAACATGGTTTTCATTTTCCATTGGACCTTTGGATTTATATCTCCTTTGTTTTGAAAGTTTCCTATGTATGGCTATCTTCTTCCAACACCTCTAAACAATCTAGTTATTCAAACCACAAAAGGAACATGTAAAATTTCTCCAAATCTTATGTGAGGATTTTCCATGTTTACCATAATTCAAAAAAACTTAATTCAAGGCAGGTTTATACCTTGCACATTCACCTTTGTCACCTTGTTGAGGAAGTGAATTTTATGAGGTTGTGGCTCTCTTCGGAATAAAACCAATGGCTTCAATGATTTTATAGCTTTCGACATCCTCATGTTTTCCATTTCCATTAGTTGCATGCTTATGAGAATATTCTTGCAAAGTGGGTGTAAAACTTTTTGCATTCGTCATGAACACAAACTTCACAAGATTGAGGTAATGAACATGTAATGGAAGTCCTTCTTGGAACACCTTCATGTGCCTCCTTGGCTTTGGAGAATTATCCATCATGTTTTCCATATCCAAGACCCAAATACTTAGGCATTTCCTCAACAAAAATTGGTTCAACTATGCCTTGTGCATGTTTTCCCAATCCTTAACCTCCATAGCCCATCTTCATCAATAATTTGGACCCTATTCCTCTAGTGTGTATTTCAAAGGCACCAAAACATTCATCTTGAGAGGAAATTGAAGATAAACTTGATTTTCATACCTCATTTTCATGCACATACTTGGCTAGGACTTCCTTGGCATCATGGAGTTGAATCTCCATCTCATGCATCTTTGCTAGGGTTTCATTTTAAATATGAAGCTGAGTCTCCATCTCATGCATATTTTCAAGAAGCTCTTGCTTCTCCTCCTTCATGGCAATCAATTTCTCTTGAATTATAGTGATCTCCTTCTTATCTTCATACATCTCTTGTGCCATATATCTCACCATGTAGAGCTTTTGCAACATCTCTATATAAAAGAGTTCTTTCTAAGGAAGATTAGTTAAAAAAAATGCTTGATGAAGCTGCCATCACACTTGTAATGCGTAAAAAACTTATTTCCTGTGATTTGAGAGCGAAGTCCTCAATATTGAACTTCTCTTCTCTTTATCTTACACACATTAGCTTGCACACAGTTAAATTTTCCTTGCACAAATACAAAACCAATAGCTATTTCTATAGCTAAACTTGGAAAACCATCTCAGGGATAAAATGAGCTAAACCTGCTCTGATACCAACTTTATATGAATATGGACAAACTATTTTTGCTATGCTAGCTTCCTCATCAGTATTAAATAAAATTGTACTTATGGATCGTCTCAAATAACAAGTTATAAGAGGGTTTATCTGTCAAGTTTGTGTGTCTTTTATGAGAAATTCATCAAGTAAATTAGATTTTAAAAACACATAACATCAAGTAAATTGTAGAGAATACAATACACAAAAAACACATAGCACAGAGCTGATAAAAAAGTTCACCCATCCTGGGCTACATCTCCATAGAACTTCTTCAATGGCTTGGCCCTCTTTGTATTAATAGTAAATTCTCTTATTACATGCACCTACAATGCTCCAATGGATTCCCAACCTGCTCTAATGGATTCAAAAGATCCAAAACCCCTAAGTAGCCTATGCTGGTGGTGAGCCCTGGTATTGCACCAAGAGTGCTGCAACTCCCAGTGGCTGCTGCCCTACTTTACTTTATCAACCCAAGGTTCGTACAAACTTGGAGGTGACAATGCTATATAAACAACAAATGCTTTTTTCTCATGTCATACTCTTCTGCTTTATGAAAGGGTGCTATTTCTTAAACTATGATAAGAACTGGAAAGTAAATTGCTGGAAGAAAATGACAGAAAGGAAACTAACTTAAATTGCATAAAGGAAATGACAGAAATGAAACTAATTTAATTTTCAAAAAGGAAATGACGGAAATGAAACTAATTTAATTTTCAGAAAGTAAATGGAAAAATGGAAACTAATTTAAATTGCACTTAACTTGGCCAATTGGCTAAACACACCCTGCTCTATCCATCATGCATGCAACTATTCATGACCTAATTCTAATTTGAAGAGGTGTTGCTTGCAGTTTGGAGAAGAAAGGGGTACAGGTGCTAATGGAGGGCTTAACCACATGAAATAAGGCTTAGGGGAGTGAAAAAGGGGTTTACAATTTTATTGAAACTTATAATATCTCAAATGAAAAGTGCGATGGAGGAATTGCGATGGAGGGATGGAAGTGCGATATGCGATATCGCAATATCGCAAGGTTGGTGGAGAAGCAGTAATGCAGTCAGGAGGAAAGTGCGAAGTGAGAAATGCGATACATGAAGGATTTGTGATTATGATGGGTGATGGAACTGCGAGATGTGATATGCAATATCAAAATTGCAAGACCGCAAAGCTGGAGAGGTAGCAAAAGTGTTGTTCGGTAGCGGGAGCGAAAAGCGAAATGGGAAGAAAAAGAAATTGGGAAATGCGAAATGCGACGGGACAGTGGAGAGAAATTTGAAATGTGATAAGTCAGATGACATAGCGGTAGGATAGGTGGAAGAGCATTTTAATCATATCTGAATTGATGGAAAGGAGTGGTAAGAATTAATGCAGGCCAACAGGAATTGCGAATTACGATTAATCATAAAAAATGAAGAGCGGAAAGAGAAAGGAGGTGAAATATATCGCAATCGGCATTAGGAGTGGAGAAATGTTAATGGAGAGTGGATGGAGATTGTGAAATGTGATTGCAAAAAGGAATTGCGGTAAGTCTTAAAGGGAAAAGGGTAAGGTCGATTTCTAAAGGATTTTCGACTATTTTCGTTAATAATTGAAAAAGGTAAGGTAAAAAGGAAAATTGGGAAAGAGCTACAGAATGAAAAATAAAGGGGAGACGAGATCTTGCGAGATGCGAAGTGCGATAAGTGGGAGTTTTGAGGAGAAAGGCAGAGGTCAAAATTTTTAATGGTTTTTATGAATAAAAAGGGTGCGAAAGCTGTTAAGGAGAGAAGAAGGAGGGAAATGGAGGTGCAACAGCCATGCTCAGGCGTGAAAACAAAGCTGGAAAATGAAGTGAGATGGCTTGATGAACTTCTCTGGGACTGTTGATACTTATTCCTCCAATCAAAATTGCTGATTCATGCACGAAAATATAAAAAATGCGTGATAAAAACAGTGAACAGAAAGCAGTTTTTTGGCCTGTGGGGAGGTCAAACCTACTCGAACTCTATTGATAGAGATGAGAGGGGAAGGCTTGACGACATATTTTGGATTTTTCCTCTACTCTATTGCTCTCATAAGGAAATGAAGAACTACATCAACAAACTGAAAGCAAAAACTAAACAACAATGAAACTATTAGAAGCAAAACTAACTAAATGACAGAAAGGAAAGAATGAAAACAATGGAGAAGCTAAGGAACTTGGGTTAGGCCCTAAACCACGAGCCCAACTCTCTGGAACTAAATTAGTAAAATGGAGTCTGTGTGCTCATTTTAGGAAGTGAATAGCCTTGTTACATTTTTTAAAGTTTTAATCACCGAGTACAATAATAAAAAGCTTAATAGCTTATAGCAAAGGTTCTAAATGGAATCGAATCCTTTCCTAGCTATAGCTCTACCCTATTTATTCTACAGGGAAGCTACGAACAAATCCATAGAAAATAGTGATTGAGTCCATTTTTAATCCAAGTAAACCATATATTGAGTGCACTTCGTCCTCAGTTTGCTTGGATGCCTTTGATAGTTAAGGAGGGTGGAAAAACCCCTTGAATCTATCCAAGATTTCTCTATAATTTCTTGACATTGTGCTCATTTATTCTTCAATCTTGATCTTCTTGTGGCAGGGAGAAAGTCCCTAAGTTATCTCCTTCTCCAAATCTGCATAATCTTCCCAAGATTCTACAAAAATAACCAATATTAGGCACAAATATGCAATTACCTTTAAACCTTCCTAAGAACATATTAAAGAATAAGAAAGCAGTATTAAGTGCAGAAGGATATATTTAATATATATTATATATGCATAAGGAAGGTAAGGTGGGCCTAAGAAAGGTTAGATGGGCCTTATTTTATGTCTAATTTAGAGGCCCATAAATTGGCTTTGCAAATGGTCTTTAAGTGAACTATACATGGCCTTCTCTCCTGGTGCCCCTGGGCATATTTAATATTCAAAGTGGAAAAAACACTTACAAAAGTGATCCTCTACCTCTGCAACCTGCACTGTCATGCTCAGAGCATCCAAATAATCTAGGATTGACTATTTCTAAGCCTAATTTGGTCGAAATATGCCAAAGTTATGGCTTCTTCAGTTTCTCCTAGGAAAGCTCCTCTAAATCTGGAGAAACTCTAGTTAACCCCGACAAAATTAGAGGTCTTGTTGAAATTAGCGGACTCTGCCAATTAGTGCTAATCTGGAGATTAGGCGATAGTTAATGTGCACTTAGCACTAACCACGCGCTTAAAACTAATCCAAAGTTAAGCGCATTAAATATGACTTATGGGTTAATAAAGAATATTTATTGATCTAACCCGTCATTATCAAATGGGCCTTCGCCTTGTCATGGTCGCGTGGTCCCATGCGATGGGGCTGGCCCCCATTTACTTCTGCCATAAACCATAATCAACTTTAAATAAATGTGTGATGCTATGGTTGTTAAGACCAAATACATAGGAGAGGCGGTACGACATTGGATTGGTGGAAGGGAGGTCGCGGGGTCAAACCCCATCGCCTCCATAAAAAATTTTCCTGAAAATTCATATAATGAAATTTGACCTTGGGGGTCACGTGGCGGCCTCCGAGCTTGCAACGTGTCGTGACTCCATTGGTTCAACCAACATCCAACCAAAAATTGACAAATCACCAACCAATTCAAACATGACATTTGTCAACAACTCACTGGTCCACCTGGGGGGAATATTCTAGGAATATTCCAAGGAATATTCCTTGGAATATTCTTTTTGCTGATTGGGATGTACGGATGCCTAGTTAACATCCCTATCACCAAAATTTTCCTATTTTTGCAATCGAACAGATTGCTCTAACTTTCTCATACAGACTCCATTTTGAGCAAAATGAAGTGCAACAGAATCAGGAAGACGAGACCTATCCGGTCATTCAGGTTCTGAGCGATTATGAGAACTTTGAATTTTTAGCAATTTTTTGCACCTAATTCAGTTTCTGATCATCAAGAATTCTATCTTTCATAATTTTTGGATTAGGATATGATGACATATTTATGAAGCGGGTCAAGGGAATGAAGTTCTTCATTCTACTAAATTTTCTGTAGGACGACTCAAAATGAAAAGGATGAGGTACATATATATCTATGCGCTAACACTAGAAACTATGAAGCCATGTCCTATGGTTGCAGGTAATGGAATTATATCTTTAAAAGTATGATCTATGGAAGGAGGATCTCATCTGGTGCACAAGTTGTCACTAACAAATGAAATTAAATAAGTCCACATATGGAATATGAGGTGGTTGTATAAAAACAAGAAACTAGATACTGGAATTTCCTGGGGATGAAGCTGTGCAGAGAAACAATGGAAGAGATCATGAAGTGAAACCATGTAAATAGGTAGTTATCATCCAGAAGCCAAGAAGATGTGACTAGGAGATATACTTAGAAGATTTGTGAACTCTAATAGAGGTATGGTAAAGAAGAAGACCCTTGAAAATACATATCTTTAGGAGATGTGTCAATATGAATAAAGGATGTCGATTCCTACATGAAGATGTCATGGTGAAATAACATCACTAAAGTAAATTTTGATTTAAAAATTTATTACGTATATATTTATCTGGATGAGTTTATGCAAGGTTGCAAATCATGTGGAAGGATGTAAAATCCTTGGGAGATGGTTCAAAGGAAAGCAAAATGACATAAAGGTGGACCAGATGAGAAAGACTGATGAATAATTTTATGATGGTTTACATGAATGAAAGTGATGGATGATCTATGCCCTATGAAGCCAAAAGTTGAATATTCCTCAATATCGAAATCCATGACAGCGAGGGGAGGAATTCTTCATGAGCAGCTGGGTGTCTCACCATTGCTACTGCAGGTCCCTGGTTGAGAGGGATCCTGGTGGTACGTTTATTACTTGGAAAAAACTTGAATTTAGCCCTTCCTAAGTTAAGAGGGAGTGATGTATATGATTCTCTAATTCATGTGTCATGCACTAGACCATGACTAAGAACTATAAGTCTTAGTGAATGCCATGATGAGGGAATGGATAGACACATCATTCTAGTCTTCACCTTGGAAGATAGAATGAAGGATTAGGTAATCATATGGCATCCGATACTCTTTGAGTAATTGAGATAGAGAATTCAAGATAAGAGTAGTCGGGGACCGATATTCTTTGAGGGCTAGCTACCCAAGAGAAGAATAGTCCAAGAAGGTCATACTCTGGGAACACTTGGGTGGAGTATGTACCTTGGAGAGACAATGGATATGGTGTCTATAAGTCACGTGCCTTGCCAACATTGTAGCCCATTGTCTTGTTGAGAGATGGGGATGTTAGTCAAGGCCTTGCACTAGGACAATGTTGGTTAATATGATGCTATACATATGTGATTACCAATACGATTATTCTTATGATATTCTTCAGATTGAAAATAACCATGTACCATTATGAATACCTCCCTAATTAAGAGGGAGTGTTGGGAAGTGTAACTAGATTCGGTCTTCATATTGACTATGTAATTATGTATTTATGTAATGAAGAAGAAACTGATAATAAAATGTAGTTTGTTATGCTTTTTTCATGGGTTTCATGAGAAAAGTTTTTATTATAGGTCAAAAGAATTCTTCTTGATTTATTTTAGGGATTTGTCATCTTGCCATAAATGTACTAATTAAGATTCATGTATATGAAGAGTCTAGTCAAAGAAGTATGCCTCAAGACCTTGTCATATAACCTTGAAGAAATGGCCCAAGTATGATGCTAGCTCTACTGCGCAAACTAGCCTTCAATACAACCTTAATCATGCTAGAAGAAAAGCTCTTCAAGTCGGCCTATAATTAGTGAACATGTTAGCCTACCCACAGTCTGTAAGGTTTGCCTCAATCCCTGAAAGAAGAACACTATATAAAGGAAATATCTGTGGCTTGTTTGGAGTGACAAGTTCATAAAATTTTAAGATCAATTTGGTGATATACATTTGATGTAATTTCGAGAATAGAACTGGGTCTATAGCGAATAAAGGAGACAGAATAATACATATCCATGAAGCTACAAGACGGTGTCAAAGTGCAAAATTATAGGGCTGCATCTAGTGCGAAGTTGCAAAACTTAAGCTAGTGCGAAGTTTCAGGACTGAGGTTAATACGAAGGTGCATAACTAAGGCTAGTGTGGGATAAAAAAATTACAGTGAAGTGCGAAGTTATATAAGGGATGCTCAGTGAAGTATACAAAGTAGGAAAAAGGGATATCTTTACAGTGCGAAGAAGACATGTTATAAGTTCAGACTAGGGAAACATGTAAAGGATTGGTACAAAATTATGTACCACTGTCTTGGGTACACAACAATATAAGAATAATCCTAGAATAATATAAGGTTGATTCAAGTAATCTAAGGAGATACCAAGTACTAGAGACCGAGTTCTCTAAGGTTGGTGCAGGACGATGCAGAAAGGAAGAATCAACTCAAGGAGTTAATGAAGAAACAATGACAAGGTCTTGGAGGCATGAAAATGTCAAGGGTTTGTGTCATGGTCATGGTACTTGTCATATGAAAGTCCATAAGAATAATTTATTGTGTGTTTTCCTCTACAAGAGGGAGAGGTTTTGGCCCTGGCTTGAAGAGCCTAAATTTGTGTCTCGTGTGTTTTGATAATTGAATTGATGTGATGCAGGAGCATGAGGCCTCGAGGAACATGGCTTAAATTTTATTCCAAAAATACAAAAAAACGTTTACAAGCAAAGGAGTGGGTTCCTTTAGCTGTCAATTTAGAATTTCAGTAGATAGGGTTTGAACTATTATTTAGAGATTTGAATTGCTTTGTAATTAGTTCAATGTATTTAGTTTTTAGTTGATATTTTTAGGGAGAATATCGTGCAAAGGGATTTGATCCAAAATTGGACAAATTCGATCCTTTGAATCATATTTAAATGATTGTATGAACAATATTTATGTAAGTTTTGAATGCGTGAATGAGGATTTTGACTATAGAATAATTGAATTGAAGAAATTTTGATTTCTTTTGTATCTTTGTGAAATATAGGCGTGACTGCCAAATCTCGGAGGTCTTATTTTCCTTCGAAATATGTTTGAGTTTGTTGATTCTATTTTGAGCTCTATTTAATTGACTTATCTCTGTGTTAAATTGTATATGAATGTGGATACCATTTGATTAAATAAGAGAGACAGATATCACATAGAAATATGCGCACTCAATAACTTGGCTAATGGACGCGATATTTCATAAATTCGAAAGAGATAAATTTTAAGGCTGAATGACTAAAACTCCAAAGAAGTTTCGAGAAGAATTTCCAATCGAGACAGAAGAAGTGATCTCAAAATGTGAGAAATTGTCCCTAACATCTACAACCGGCCCACCATTTATGGTATCGGAGCAGCCTTTAGACACTGAGCAAGATCTCAAAGATCAGGAAAAGAAATCCAAAATGGCTGTCAGATTTGGAAGAGGAGGTGGTGCTGGTCAAAGAAGAGGATGACCAGTTGCAAATGCTGAAGTGTTGGAAGCTATGCAACAAATGCAAGCTAGATTAGAAGCAATGAAAATGGGAAATCAAAGAGATGCAGATGCTGGAGATGTCAGTGAGCCTGGAGTTGAAGCTGCAAAAGAGGGGGAACCTGCAGAAGTTACTCCTGAAATGAGATTTTTTAAATCAGTGTTGGGATCTACATCTAAACCCAAACTTGAATTTTCAGTTTTTACAGGAGGCTTAAACCTAAAGGAGTTGATAGATTGGGTTAATGACATGGATAAGTTCTTTGATTATGAAGAAATGGAAGAAGGAAAAATGGTGAAATTTGCTGTCACAAAATTGAAAGGACATGCAACACTTTGGTGGGATGGAGTGCAGGCAGAAAGAAGGAGGCTTGGTAAGTAGCCAATAAAAAATTGGAACACAATAGTGGCAAAGTTGAGAGGTAATTTTTTTCCAAGTGATTACCAAATTTCATTATTTAGACAGATGTAGAATCTTAGACAAAGGTCAGTGAAATTAAAAGAATATACAGAGGAATTTTACAAAGTGAGCATAAGAGTAGGGAAAATTCAAGATACAACAGAGAAGATTGCAAGATATATGAATGGTCTCAGAATGGAGATACAAGATGAGATAAGTCTGCTGTCTCCTAAAACAGTGGAAGAGGCTAATCAGATGGCCTTGAAGGCTGAAGAAAAACTCATGAGGAAGCAATCTGCCAGAGGTAGAGGTACTTTCTGAGGAAGAGGAAGTAAAGGTGGTGGAGGAAGATCTACAACACCTAGAGAAGGAGCTAGCAGTAGCAGAAGTACACATACACCCATAGAAGGTGATGCAAGTGGAAGAAGGAGTTTTTCCAAAGGAAGAGGAGGCAGAGGTAGAGGAAGAGAAATAAGATGTTATAGATGTAATAAGATGAGACACAGAGCTTATGAATGTCCAAAGAATGTGGGGACAAATCAAAGAAATGTAATTGTTGCTCAGAGTGAAGAGGAAGCAACAAAAATGCTAGAAGTAGAGAATATACTAGAGAAAGGAGAACCTTTGGTAGTTATCAAAGTTCTATTAAAACCAACAAAGGAAGTTGTTGAACCAACACATAGAAAGACTTTGTTTAGAAGTGTGTGCAAAGTTCAAGGAAAATGCTGTCAAATGGTAATTAACAGTGGCAACACTGATAATTTGGTCTCTACAGAAGTGGTGGAGAAATTGAAATTGAAGACAAAGCAACACCCAACACCCTACAAGGTGTCATGGCTTCAGAAAGGACATCAGCTGTTAGTGAATGAATAGTGTGAAGTGGAGTTCTAGTTGGGAAGCTACAAAGACAAAATTACGTCTGATGTGATGCCTATGGACGTATGTCACATATTTTTGGGTAGACCTTGGCAGTATGACAAAGGAGCTATGCATGATGGAAAAAAGAACACATATAAGTTTTGTAAAGATGGTGTAAATCATACATTGTTGCCTATAAAAGAAGAAGATGCATGAAGAAGACCTGATCCGAAAGCTTTATTACTGAGTGGAAAATAATACCTGCAAAAAATTGAAGATGATGAAGTAAAACTTTGCATTAATTTGAAAACCCAAAGTAGTGATTACTTCCACTAAAATTTATGATTTACCAATTGGAATTCAAGAGATGCTTGAAAATTACTGTGATATCATTGTAGATGATTTGTCTGATGAATTACCACCTATTAGAAAGATCAACCATCATATAGATTTGATTCCAGGAGAAAATTTTCCAAATAAAGTAGCATACAGGATGACCCCCACTGAAAATGAAGAAATCAGGAAGCAGGTGCAGGAACTGTTTGATAAAGGACTAATAAGAGAGAGTTTGAGTCCTTGTGCAGTGCCAACAGTGTTGAGTCCAAGAAAATATGGAGGCTGGAGTATGTGCACTCACTCAAGAGCAATAAAAAAATAACAAACATGTATAGATTTCCTTTACCTATAATTGAAGATTTTATGGATTGTTTAAGTGGGGCAAGATATTTTACAAAATTGGATTTAAAGAGTGGCTATCATCAAATTAGGATAAGGGGAGGAGATGATTGGAATATAACATTTAAAACAAATGAAGGGTTGTATGAATGGATGGTAATGTCTTTTGGATTATCAAATGCTCCTAGTACATTTATGAGGCTTATGAATGAAGTACTGAGAGAATTTATTGGTAAATTTTTAATAGTATATCTGGATGATATATTAATCTATAGAAAATCTAAAGAAGAACACATGAGACATCTGAATTATGTCTTAAGGAAGTTGCATCAGGAAAAGTTGCTAATAAATTTAAAAAATGTTCATTCATGAAGAAAGAGTTGATATATTTAGGCTTTATTGTTTCTGCTGATGGATTGAAAATGGATCCAAAAAATATAAAGACAATCATAGAATGGCCTTCACCTAAGAGTGTTTTTGAGGTAAGAAGTTTCCATGGTCTTGCTAGTTTTTATAGAAAATTCATAAGGAATTTTAGTAAGATCAATGCTCCTATTGTTGACACTATAAAGAAGGATAGACAACCATTTAGATGGACTGATGAAGCAGAGAAAAAATTTCAGTTGTTGAAATAAAAGATAACAGAAATCCCATCTTAGTTTTTCTTGATTTTAACAAACCTTTTCAAGTGAAATGTGATGCCAGTGGGGAAGCTATTGGAGCTGTGTTAAGTCAAGAAGACTGACCTTTAGCTTCTTTCAGTGAAAAAATGAATGAGACAAGAAGGAAATATTCTTATTATGACAAGGAATTTTATGCAGTTGTGCAAACATTAAAGAAGTGGAGACATTACTTGATGTCTAAAGAGTTTGTGCTTTATTCAGACAATCATGCATTGCAGTTTATTATGCAACAGCCAAAATTGAATTAGAAACATGCAAAATGGGTAGAATATCTTCAAAGTTTCAATTTTGTATTAAAACATATAAATGGCCAAGAAAACAAAGTAGCAGATGCATTAAGTAGAAACATCATTTTAGTTCAAGAAAGTCAAATTCAAGTGTTGGGTTTTGATTTTCTTAAAGAATTGTATAAGACAGATTTGGATTTTAAAGAGGCATTTGAAGCATGCAATAATCCTGTTTTGTTGGACAGAAGTAAGTGGCTGGAATTTTTCTTGCAAGAAGGTTTGCTATTTAAAAGTAATCAGCTGTGCATACCAAATTGTTCTATGAGAGAAAATTTAATTAAGGAGAAACATAGTGGTGGACTTGGTGGACACTTTGGTGCAGAAAAGACTTATGAACAACTGAGTCATTTTTATTTTTGGCCAAAGATGAGATCTGAAGTGGAGAAATATGTGCGGAATTGTAATGTTTGTTAGTATGCAAAAGGAAGGAGTCAAAACACAGGTTTGTATGTTCCATTACCTATTCCAGATAGACCTTGGGATATGGTAAGTATGGATTTTGTTTTGGGTTTACCTAAAACATAGAGAGGGAATGATGCAATTTATGTTGTAGTTGATAGATTTTCTAAAATGGCACATTTTATTCCATTTTATAAAACCAGTGATACTACTCATGTTGCTAATTTGTTTTTCAAAGAGATTGTAAGGTTGCATGGGTAACCTAAAAGGATTGTCTCTGATAGGGACACTAGATTTGTTGGTAATTTTTGGAGGACATTGTGAAAAAATCTTGGTACTAAAATGAGTTTCAGCTCAGCTTATCACCCTCAGACTGATGGACAGACTGAGGTGGTGAACAAAATCTTGGGTAATATTTTGAGAAGCCTTGTAGGTGAACATCCTAAACAGTGGGATCAGATTTTGGCACAGGCTAAATATGCTTATAATGACTCTCCTAACAGGAGTACAAGGAAGATTCCATTCCATATAGTTTATGGAATGCACCCAAGAGGAGTGTATGAACTAAGATATTTGGGAAAAGTAGAGATGAGAAGTGCTAAAGGAGAAGATTTTTCTTCAGAAATTCAAGCAATACATAAACAGGTAAAACAACAGTTACAGGACAACAACATCAAGTACAAGAGTAAAACAGGTTTGAAGAAGAGAGAAGTTAACTTTGAGGCTGGATATTTGGTTCTAGCACACGTGAGAAAGGAAAAATTTCCAAAAAGGGCGTATAACAAGTTGAAATTTAAGAAAATTGGACCATGCAGAGTATTGAGAATTTTTTTTGCAAATGGATATGAAATTGAATTACCCCCTGACATTGGAATATCTCCAATTTTCAATGTTGCTGATTTGTACAGGTATGAAGACAGAGACACAAATGATACAACTAAAGGCAAAGAAGAGATTGATTGGTTGAAATAATTACCCACAGCAAAGATATTTTAGCCAGAGAAGATTTTAGACAAAAGATTGTCTAAGAAGGCAAGAGGACAGGAGTATTTTCAGTATTTGGTCAAGTGGAAGGATCAACCAATTGTAGAGGCTACTTGGATGACAAATACCATGCTACAAAAATTGGGTAGTTATCTAGGGGAGCTCATGGATAGGAGCCCATGAAGAATTTTGTCCTCAGGAGTCTGATGCAGGAGCATGAGGCCTCGAGGAACAAGACTTAAATTTTATTCCAAAAATACAAAAAAAAGTTTACAAGCAAAGGAGTGGGTTCCTTTAGCTATCAATTTATAGTTTTAGTAGATAGGGTTTGAAATATTATTTAGAGACTTGAACTGCTTTGTAATTAGTTCAATGTATTTAGTTTTTAGTTGATATTTTTAGGGAAAATATCGTGCAAAGGGATTTTATCCACAATTGGACAAATTCGATCCTTTAAATAAGATTTGAATGATTGTATGAACAATATTTATGTAAGTTTTGAATGCGTGAATGAGGATTTTGGCTATAGAATAATTGAACCGAAGAAATTTTGATTTCCTCTGTATCTCTGTGAAATATAGGTGTGACTGTCAAATCCTGAAGGTTTTATTTTCCTTCAAAATATGTTTGAGTTTGTTGATTCCAGTTTGAGCTCTGTTTAATTGACTTATGTGTGTGTTAAATGGTATATGAATGTGGATACCGTTCGATTAAAGAAGATCGACATATATCACATAGAAATATGCACACTCAATAACTCGGCTACCGGACGTGATATTTCATAAATTTGAAAGAGATAAGTTTGAAGGCTGAATGACTGAAAATCCAAAGAAGTTCCGAGAAGAATTTCCAATCGAGACAGAAGAAGTGATCTCGAAATTTGAGAGATTGTCCCTAACACCTACAACCAACCCACCATGATGAAAGATATAATAAGCTAAGAAGAAAATATATAAGTAAAATAAGTAATCTCACAAGTAATTATCAAGTAGAGAATTTGAATTAAACATTGCCATACCAAATTCTCAACACAATATTTAACGAGTTGATTTCCTCTTCCTAACCAGCCTTGATTACGTATTCCTCGGCTAATTGAGCCTATTAATTAGGAAATTCCCAATTAATGATTGCACAATAAATCCAAGGCTTCTAGGTGACCTCATGCATGACCTGCACAATTTTCTAATTATACAATCGATAGTTATTTTACCTTGAACCCCAATCTCAACTAGGCCTTCCTTAGAACTGAAATGAACTAACTATTTATAGTGAATTATTAGTTAAATTATTGATCACTGCATGTGAATTAAATTAGATTTAATTCAATTTAACTATACTTAGATCATATCTTAGTTAGAAATTGTTAAAATTATTTTAACTCAAATACTTTAGCTACTTAATTAAAACTCACAAATAACTCAACCAGGTCTCCTAAATAGTAGGAGACACCCTACAAGCCTCTAGTTTGACCTCCAACTCGAATTAATTGAGTTAATTAAGTCTTCCTAACTCAGTTAGCACTTACAAGTTTTCATGTGATGTGGAATTACAATTTACTTCTAATTTAATTAAGGGAAAATTAAATCAAAAGCATCATGGGTTCCATTTTCAATATTTCTTGTTGCCATTTTCAACACTCCCTCTCAACAAGAAAGGAATTCAACTCTTTCTTGATCCTGTACCTTTGGAATGATTTTCATGCAACACTTCTCTAGTGTTGTTTTCTACTGCAACTTATGAAACTAGAAAAAACATCCAAACTGAATCAGTATTATGCATCTGTCTCTAGAGTCTCTAAATTATGCTAGCTACTATACTATCTACTGAAAAATCCGCATTGTTGTTGAATCTACATCTATGCCATCTACACTGCTTTCAACTATGATATGCGCTCTATTATTTGACATCTGTCTCTTTGACATATGACTGCATCAATCACCACTTATCCATCCTACTACTATGTACTGTGGGCCCCTGTAACAAGGTAATGATCCATGAGACAATTCATCTCAATGAACCCTGCCCAAATTTCTTCTCTTGGGATCATGATTTCACATTGCCCCACCCCCCTCTTGGAGGTAGGGCTGCATCTTCTCCCTCTACCCACCTGGCTCAAAATCCCCCCCCACTGGAAGTCTCTGCTTGAGTGGATGCCTCCACTTGGTATCCTCTCTGATTCTCCAATTTTGGCTACTCCACAACCTTGTAAAACCAATTCTTCTGAGGCTGCATGTTGAGAGCTAATTTATTCTCCCTCTTAACTGCCAAATCTCTAACCTTTGATTTTCTCCTCAAATCTTTGCATTCATATTCAATGTCGGGAGCATACAATTTCTTGACTCACACACCTATTTGTTTCACCTGTCCCGTGGCGATGTGACTTTGGAAAAAATTTCATTTTCTAAATATTACATCATAGCCATGATCTTCCAATACTACTATAGAAAAAAGATTCGTCTTTACTCCTGGAACAAAAAAAAACATATGTTATTCTGAGAGGGGAGCTTGACTCCTTTTGAAAGGTAATTTTACCTATGATGGTCACACTATACCTCTCGTCATCTCCAAACTCTATGTTATATTGGAGGTCCTTCTCCTCCAAGTCACTGAAGAGATCTCTATTCCCCGTCATATGGAACGAGGCACCGCTGTCGAGATACAACATGCATCCCATTACAGTGTTGGACATGCATGGAATAAGAGTAATATCAAGCTTAAATTGTGACGCTAAAGCTTCACCTGTTGCTGCAACTACAAGCTCCTTCTTGCTTGCCTTCTGTGGACATTTCATGGCACAGTACCCATACTCGTGATAGTGAAAACACTTGATCTTGGACAAGTCTCTCCTGCCCTTTTCACCTTAGGACTTCTTTCCCTTGGCTTTCTTGCATTTTCCGATTAAATGAAAATTCTTCTTCTTTTTTCTTTGGAAAAGGTCTCGTCTCTGGTGTTCCACCTTATCTCTTCTTATACCAAGTCAGACCACAATCGCTCACACTCTGGTAACTTATCCCTCCCATTCATCGAATCCTGGTAGGTTTTCTAGCTCTTGGGAAGGCCTATAAGTGCTAGGCTCACCAAATCATCCTGGGCTACTGTCACACCAACACTTCCAAGATAATATTGATATTGAGTGAACTTCATTAAGTATTTTGGTATCGTCTCGCCCTCCTCTATCTTGATCTTTCCGAGCTTATCCTTCAGTGCCAGCTTCTAGTGGTCGCCGCTATTCTGAAAAAGATATGTTAAGGCCTTCCACATAGCATATGGAGTTGCCTTTCCATGGAGGTTCGAGATAATATGATATCAAAATCCTTCTAACAATATTCTTCTCTCCTTTGCTAGATTCTTCTTCCATGCATCAAGATTTTGAGCATCTATTGTTGGGGGCATGGAAATATTAGTATCTATGAATTCCTTTAGTCTGTTTTCCTCCAACATTGCCTCCATCCTATCCTTCCATGCTATGTAATTATAATTACCCTCAAGGGAATATTTGAGTCTCAATCCATAGAAAGACATCTTGATCTGCTGCTGGTCCTAAAGAATAAATCTGCAAATTTGATGTACCTATTCAAAAAAAACTCTGGTTCTTCTCTTCTATAGTGATTCATGCTCTGATACCATGGTATAAATTATCTAAATATATTCAACCGATATTTTAATGTACTAAAACAAAATACTGAATCAATCTACAAATTTCAGAATCCAATTTCGATCACACAATCACATAAACAAGTAAGAGAAAGAATAAATCAATCACACAACAAAAATATGTATATGGGTAAATCCCCAACTAAAAACCTTGCTATTTGTATATTTCATTAAGTAAATATCATGAAAGAATACAATTCTATTTCCCTTCCCGAGAAACCTCTGCACTCTTTTGACCATCTCAGTCTGATCCTGCTTTGATCTGGCACTGATCTAAGCAAGTTTGATCCAATATTTAACAATTTTATTTCCTCTGCCTGAACAGCGTTGCTTACACATTCCTGGATAATTGAACCCCTGTTAATTAGGAAATTCCCAATTAATGATTGCGCAATACATCCAACGCTTCCTGATGACCTCATTCACGACGTGTACAATTTTCTAATTATACAACTAATAGTTATCTTCCCTTTAACCCCAATCTCAACTAGGCCTTCCTTAGAACTAACATGAAACAACTATTTATAGTGAATTATCAATTAAATGATTTATCACTTCATGTGAATTAAATCATATTTAATTCACTGGACCTATCACTAGCTCATCTCCCAGTTAGAACTAGTTAGAACTGATTTTAACTAAAATACTTGAGTTAACTAATTACAACTCACAAATAACTCATCCAGGGCTCCTAAAAGGTAGGAGACACCCTACATGCTTCTACTTTGACCTCCAAATCGAATTAATTGAGCTAACTAAGTGTTCTTGACTTAGTTAACACTTACAAGCAGTCATGTGATGTGAAATTACAATTTACTTCTAATTTAATTAAGGGAAAATTAAATCAGAAGCCTCATGGGTGTCATTTTAAATATTTCTTGTTGCCATTTTCAACAATGGATTCAATATTCTTCATATTGTATTGAGGGATGTTAAATATATGCACCCAATATAAAGGTATGCATTGCAAAACCACTCAAATCATGAAAACCCTATCTCCAAGAGTTAACCACCTATGATCCCAATGACATAACATTCGCTCGAATTTGTTCACAAGCCAATCCTAATATGAAAGCTTGTAATTGATAGGTTTCAAATGGAAACCCGAGTATTTGAATCCATTTGAAAATGGGAAAATCTTAATCTCAAACACAACAACAATATTGATTACCTCCATCAAGGTACCATCATCAGAAATAAGTTATGTTTTATTTTTATTATGTTAAGCCCAAATGCATTGTTGAATTTCATAAAAGTCTTATAGAATGCTTCCCATTCTGAGATTTTTTCCTCCCCTACACACATAATACCGTCCATGAACAACATATGTGATATCCGGTTGTTTTTGGATATCCCACAACCTTTTATGGCATTGACCTCTTTCATGGAGTTGACCCCCCTGCTTAATGTATCCGTTACAAGAATACATAATAGAGGACACAATTCACAACCTTTTCTTAATCATATTTTCATTTTGAAGAACTTAGAGGGTTCCCCATTGATGAGAACCTCCATAGATGCAGATTTGATGCATGCCATTCTCCATCCGACATGTCTATGTTTGAAATCAATTTTGTATAGAATCATAGTAAGGAACTTCCAATCAAGACAATCGAAGGCCGAGGTGAGGTCAATTTTCATGAAACATGATTTTTGATTCCTTGATTTGACTGAATGAATTCCTTCTGAAGTGATGGCCACTACATCTTCAACTCTACTGTTGGGCAAGAAGCCAAACTATTCTTGCGAAATATATGTGGATATGATCTTTTTGAAATGGTTAGAAATAAGTTTGGACATCATTTTATATATGGAATTACATAGATAAATAGGCCTATAGTCATTGAGAGACAAAGGATTGTGTTTCTTAAGAATGATAGTGAGATAGGATGAATTTATTTTACCTGTAATTTTGTCAGAGATTCTGACCACTTCCATCATCTTTACCAAATATGGGCCCATCATATCAAAGAATAAAATAAAGAATTCACAAGGCCATCCATCGAGCACAGGGCTTTTGTCCTTGGCCATCTCCTTGAGGGTTTGTAGTAGCTCCTCATTGGTAATCTTATTATCCATCGATGATGTATTTTCATTGTTGACCCATGTAGGAAAGAGATCAAATATTTCCATCTTATCATCCATATGAATTTCCTCCCTTTCCTAAAATTGATTTCTGAAATGTTGAAATTCTATCTCTTTGATCTCTTTGAAGAATGTATAAGTATGCCCTACTTCATCTTCGATTTACCAAATTGAGTTTGTTTGATTCCTTTTGGACGCAAACCTATGATTTTTTTTTGTATTTCGATCACCTCCTTTGATCCATGCAATTATGCTTTTCTTTCAAAGGAGGTATGAAAAACATTTGCATTTCGATCACCTCCTTTGATCCATGCAACCATCGAAAGTTGACTTGACCCAATAGTTGAGACTCCAAAAATATTTTGTATTTCAATATCTCCTTTGAAAACTCATCTTTTTAAGTGACATTGATTTTCTTTGAATTTATCATGAGTTTCCCTTCTTTGAGAAGCTTAATTACCTATTTGATTTTGTTTTTCTCTTAATTTGTTCACATTTTTATGTTTTAGTGGAATAGATTTAATTTTTACAATTTTATGGTGGCTTGGGGTCCTTTTGGTTGGTTGAAATTTGTTTTTCCTTTTGAGTTGTACCCCTTTGCAGGTGTATAGGTTGCTCTTATGACAAGGTATCTAAGAAATGTTGATAATATTGGGTAGCTAGGAGACTCAAGTCTAATCCCTCCATTCTTTCATGTTCATCCAATCCCTCTTAATTTAGAGCTAGAGAACTCTCTTTGTATCTCTCTCTCTCCCTCTCTCTGCTCTTATGACAAGGTATCTAAGAAATATTAATAATATTGGGTAGCTAGGAGACTCAAGTCTAATCCATCCATTCTTTCATCTTCATCCAATCCCTCTTAATTTAGAGTTAGAGTTAGAGAAATCTCTCTCTCTCTCTCTCTCTCACACACACACACACATCTCTCTCTCTCTCTACTCTTATGACAAGGTATCTAAGAAATATTAATAATATAGGGTAGCTAGGAGACTGAAGTCTAATCCCTCCATTCTTTCATATTCATCCAATCCCTCTTAATTTAGAGTTAGAGTTAGAGAACTCTCTCTCTCTCTCTCTCTCTCACACACACACACACGCACACACACGCACACACACACACACACACACACACACACACACACACACATGCACACACACGCACACACGCGCACACACACACACCTTATTCTATGGGATATGGTTTGTGCCTCCCTAATGGGATTTTTATGGTCCAACTATATATTTTTGTTGATTTTCTTTTTTAACATTTAACAGTGCTTGAGTTTTCTATTGCACGTCCTCCTCTTCCTCCTTTTATTGCTCACTAGCATTTGCTTCCTTCTCAAAGTCAGTAACCACTCAAAACTTCTTTAGCTAGTCTATCCAAATTACAAATATATTTCATATATTTTGTGTGTTCCCTTTTGTTTTTCTTGCTTGACTTATTGAAATTCCTCAAAGACACCTTATTCTATTGGGATATGGTTTGTGCATCCCTAACGAGATTTTTATGGTCCAACTTCTCTTTATGTTGATTTTCTATATTTATATTTACTAGTGTTTGAGTTTTCTATTGCATTTCCTCCTATTCCTCGTTTTATTGCTCACTAGTATTTTCTTCCTTCTAAAAGTGAGTAACCACTCAAAACTTCTTTAGCTAGTCTATCCAAATTACAAATATATTTCATATATTTTGTGTGTTCCCTTTTTTTTTTCTTGCTTGAATTATGAAAATTCCTTAATGGCTTTGTTGTTATATTGGGATAATTTAATATTTAGTTGGTAATCCTTCATTAAATGCTCATATTTATGACAATATTTACAACAGAAAGAAACATGTGTGAAATGCATGGTTTTATGTGTACTCCTTATCTCATCAGCGAACTATTGAATCTAGTTCAAATTGTGTAGCACATGGATTTGGATATTTTAAGGGATATGCCTCATAGATTTTGTGACTTTTAATAGATTGGCAATATTCAAAGCATCTTACCTATCCCCTATAATAACTGCTAATGCATGTAGATATCACAGTGTTACAAACTACTAGAATTAGGGAGACATCATGTTCCTAGAAAAGATAAGAATGGTGATTGTATAATTTTTATAATGTTTAGAGAATCCAAGTATTTTCTAAAGGGATTCATGTCTAGATAATCTACCTATGTAACTTTACTCTCAAACCCTTGTTATATTTTATTGTTCTTGCATTGTTTATTTTTCCTTATATATCCAATCAACATATCAAATTTTGGACTTGAGAGTGGTGTTCAAAGATCTGTATGCATCAAGTTGGAAGTTGTTTTCTATTTCATTAGTAAGTTGGAACATAACACCAAGATCTACATCAATATGGAATTAAAGAAACTAAATATGTCCAATGAGGAAGTCCAATTGAATTCAAAATAGAGGTAGACTTTTTAAAAAGGGTGCATGTTGCACATAGCTGAAGGATTGGATGAATAATCACATTGGCTAATATCATCAAATCGATTTAAGTATTAGATTAGTTGGACCAAATTATGGTGGGTTGTGATTGTACAAAGGCAAGTATGAGAAATCGACATGATAAAAAAACCCTAAAGACACTAAAGAAACTAAGGAAGAAAAACACCCAAGCTAAATAAAAGATCAAAATTGATTATGAACCTAACAAATAAAAGACGAAATAGAAAAAAATAATTACTTTCATTATGAATACAAATTTGAAAATAATAAAAAATAAAAATTTACCATTAAAACTTACATGATAAATTTGAGAAAAAAATATAAACATGCATCAAAATAATAAAACTATTATTAATCCACCCTAAAAGTTGGAAGTCATGAACCCTCCATCTTATTAGTATCATCCAAAATTATTTTACTATAATATTCTCAATACTTTTACTTCCCTTTCTATTTTATCAACTGTTTTTTACATTTTCTCTTCAAAATATTATAAAACATACTACATATTTTCCTACCTCTAAAATTTAATATAATGATTTATTTTCTTGACATTATACTAAAATACATTTAACATTTTCTTACAAAATCATCTATATAAAATCCACTTGCTTGAGCTAATCCATAATATATCATAATAATCATTTCAACAAACTACTATAAATCCACCCAATTAAACCATAAAGTGGTAAAGGCAATATTTTTGTTCAAACCATAATTCAACCAAATTAAATCATAAAGTGCTAGAAGCAATCATTTTTCCTCAAAACATAATTAAACCACAAAGTGCTAGAGGCAATCATTTCCATTCAAAACATGTTAAAAATAATATCTCAAAACAATCATTAAAATTATTAACTATAAATTAGTATGTACGTTGAAATGATAGTTTTTAAATCAATTATTTATAATTATTAATTAAGAATAATAACTATTTCATGATAAAATAATAAAAATATTACCCCATATATGTATAATTTGTTTCTATTAAAATGTTTTCTTTTAATATTAGAAATTTATATATTAAAAATTTCGTAAGTAACTACACAATAAATTAAACTGATTTAATTGAATAAACAGTAAGGATGTGTCATTGCTTGGTGATAGTTGACAAAACTACTTATTAAAAACTAGTCGCTAAAAATTAGCTGTTACTAAACTAGTAGCAAGAGTAGAAGTGCGAGATCACTTATTATATTAATTGATTTTTAATTATGTTAGTAAATTATTCATCTTTAAATTATTCTAGATTATTTTTATTAATAATTCTATTTTTTTTTTAAAAATTATGCCCTCTATTATTACTCAACCTTGCTCGCTTATTATATTAACTATAATTCAATCATTTTTATTAAACTATAAAATTCTAATTTTTAAATTATTTTTATATAATATTTTTTAAAAACCTAAAAATCTTTTAGTATTATAATTTATTAACTAATCAAGTCAAATAACAACTAGTTTTTAACGGCTAGTTTTATCAACTATCACAGGGTAATAAGGGTAATAATGCATCCTTAATATTTATTTAATGAGATCGTTTTCCTTCTTCACCTTGTTATGAGGATGAACCACATTAGATGATTTGAAACGTGAACCAAATGCTAATAATGTGATTAATCTTAAAAACATTTATCTACATTATGATCACAAAGGCTTTAGATCTAACAATATTTAAAATTATAAAATCAAAATTATTGGATATAAAATAGTTGAAAAATAAAATGATTATTAAAATATTTTAATGTAATAATCCATAAATATATTATAATAATAATAATAATAATAATATAAATAATTAAAATTATAAAATGATAGCTATGAAATTTAGTTTAAGTAATTTGGTAAGGTTAAGATTATAAAGACATGTTTATTTTAGTGGACTAAAAATACAACCATTCACCATTACTTCAAAAACCCTTTGAATTAAAATTTTGTAAACATATAAAAAATATGTATTATTAAAATTTTTATTTGAAAAAATTAAGGCTGAAGGAAAAAATATTATTAAAAAAATAACTCCCAGTAAAATAAAAATATAATATTGTAATTTATTTGTTAATTAATATATTCAAATAATTTATTATAATTTGACATTAATTATTAATGAGGATACAACGACATCCTCATTCCCATCCAAGGGCATAATTGGCCCCGCAAGACCGGGAAGAGATGTATGGCCTATACATTACCAATCATTATTTATGAATGTGGACTCTTCACCATTATTTAAAACCCAAAAAGGGATGCTACTTGAAATGTCACTCATTAGTAAAGAGGTAAACTATTATTCTTGTTAGATTCCATTATGTCACGGGTTTGTTAATGTGTTTAATGGAGATAAATCTTAACTATTTAAAAGTAGTTTTAATTTTCAATAAATATTATAAATATATAATGATATATCTATTAATTATTTTGTTTACAAACAAAATAAAATTATAAAAAATTTAAAATTCAATAGATACAATAGATTTTATTAATAATATTTAAAAATATAAGTTCATGGGTTTAGAATAAATGGTGATGAGGTGTATTGATAAGTAATTCTGAGATGTGAAGATGAGGTGTATTGTTAAGTAACTTTGAGATGTGAAGATCATTAGTTAGAATTTCTGTGGGCAAAAATCTAGCCATATTAAGAGCTAATTTGACCCATATAATTATGACAGCTTAGATGCCTTTGGATCACTATTACTTGATGTAATCTCTGGAGAACTCAGAGAACTTGACACACACACACTATTTTATATTTTATATTTAATAATTATTATTTAATTTTATAAATATAAAACATATCTTTATATATATTGAGTGATCCCAAAAAATATATATACACTAATGCCATATTCATCATTCTTCACTATTTATGTAATAACATATAAATTAAAAATAAAAATAGTATATTATATTGAAACAATTATATTATAACTTTTGTCTACGGGTTTTTGGATAGATGGTGATAGGGTGCTCTATTAAGGCATTCCTTGATGTGAAGTCAATAGCTCAATTCTCCGCCCCAATTGGGGTGATATATTGGACATGTTGAAGATGTAGTCTTGCCAAAACTGAGAGATCTAAGGTTCAAACCCCTGGTTGTGACCCAATTTAAGGAGAGGAGGACAAGTCACAGATTCCAGAGGCAGATTCCAGAGGTTTACTGGTAGCTATGAGGTTTACTGGTAGCTATGTGTCATACGGAAGCTAGTAGGTTTAATTCCTCCCGCAGTAGGGTTACATTCTCCACAAACATGTTAGCTCATGTGGAAATTTTTTTTGGGTTCCTCTAGGATAAAAAAAAGAAGAAGACATGTCTAATAAAAATATCTTCTTTATTTTTTTTTTTAGATGTTAAAGGACAATGACTCGATATCCTATAAGCCAAAAAGGGAAGGAATCTTTGAATATATTGAAATTGAAGTGAATAGTTAAAAAAAATGTATGTAGAGACTAAGGTTGGATTTTTTTAATTTATTGTAATTTAGCATTAATCATTAATGGTGATACACATTAGTTATCATTATTTATGAATGCGGTTGACTCTTCACTATTATTTAAAATAAATCATCTAGTGGGTGATTAGTAAGGGGGTAAAATTTATTCTTGTTAGATTCCTTTATATCATGGGTTATTAATGTGTTTCCTTATATCCAAGGAAGTTGATTTTTTAGGCAATCAAAAGCAATTTTAATTCTTAATCGATAACCAAAAGGTAAATGTAGTAGATCCTCTATAAGAGAAAGTCAAAGTCCCTTATAGTAATCACTAAAGCTACCTCCAATGAGTGTGGGTATGTGTTATATTCTTCACACAACTATACCCATATGCATTTTTGGGGTGGTTTTTGTGGCATGTCACTTTTGGTGGTTTTTAGCACATGGTTTTCATTTTTAGCGGTTTTGTGGCACATGGTAATTCAACCATTGGTTTTGTAATTTTGGCTAAGGAAATATGTCTGTATTGTAATCCAAGGTTAATGGATTGGGGGTTTATTGATGCCACTAGATATACATAATGTATTGTAACATTTTAAAGATATATATACAAAAAAATCCATTTTTCCCAAATTTGAGTTTTCAGGGTAAAATCTATGTGTCAAAATAACTGTAGGTGGTTAAAATTTATATTGATTAGATCAATAGAATTTTGTCATCCATATTGATGCTTTTAGGGTGGAAAAATAAGAGAAATCAACTTATAGGATTAGTTTGAGTGGTGGAACCTAATTTGGAGAATTGGGGCCATAAACCTTCTAGGGCGAATTTGAGGCCTTAAATAATGTTTTTTTGGGGCAAAAATTTGTTGTTTATCCATAGCACCTGCTAGGGATATTATACACCCAAATACATATCTAATGGTGCAAGAATCATGTCAATCTAAGTTAAAATGCAAAATTTATGTCTCCTAGAAGTTAACATATTGTGATTGACCACATGTTGGCGTAGTGTTTTCGGTACAAGTTTTGGGAATTGTGCAAGGGAGCACCACACAAAAGGGTATCATGGAGGAAGGTTAGCATGCAAAATACAAAAAGCAAGTAATGTCGTTAGGATATTCTTTATAAGTTTTTTCCCATAGTAATGTTTACCACCCATATTAATATTTTACTATTAAAGGGTTTTGGTAAGCTTGCACCCAATTGTAAATCTGTAAATAGATAAAGGTCGTGAAGTAAAGGAGATGTCTTGTCTTGTCTTAGGCTTTCAATGTGATTTATGTTTATTGTAGTTTTGTATTGTAAATGGGAATTGATATAGGCTAGTGAGCTGCAATGAAAGCAAATGTATGGAGAAGTCACGATATTAATAGAAAATATTTGTTTCGGCTCATTCTTTGTCTTTTCAAATTATGTGATGGCTTGTATATTTTTTGCATTATTGTTATTTTTCATAAATGATGGTTTTGTTGTGAAGAATAGGGGTCTACCTCATTTTATTTTTATTAACAATACAAAATTAATAATGTGTTGGATACGATAATGATAGTATAAGAGCTCCATCTCCTTCATCACTACAAAACTATCTAGGTTCTTGCAGTCCCCCATAGATTACGCAGGTAAGACTTCATCTACTCACAAGTGTTGCTGAAAGGGCCGATGTTTGAGATTTTGTGTTGGAAAATTCATTTCAAACCTGATTCTACCCTCTATGCGCCAAAAAATGCTTATGTTGTCGAGACTGGGGATCTACTGTTGAGGTGGATGTGGAGGTCTGAGAAGGAAGAAATATAGCAGTTGGTGGAGGAAAATCGATGGATTAGTCCTAATAAATGTGTAAAAACCCTGGTTTTAAAATGCATGTAATAAAGTTAATAAAGACAAAAATAAGACCGAGGTCATGGGACACATATTCCATGCTAAATGTTGGGAAACACATCCTAATGGGTATTCATTTGGTTTATTATGTTTATGGGGAAATTGGAAAAGGAAAATGAAAAGGATTTAGAAACTCAAAGAGCCATTAATTTTCATTTTATTTATGAAAATAAAGGAAATTGGGCGAAAAGGGAGGTGAAAGGTCATAGGTTGCATGTGAGGAGGAAAATGAAGGAAACATAGAGTAAATTTAAGAAATTAGAGGTCTCAATGATAAAAAGGCTTATGAGGACCAGTTCACATCTTTTGACAAGGATAGATTGGATATCTCTCTCTCTCATACTCTAGCACACTTAGAGCATTGTTAGAAAAATCTAGCATTGGAGAAAGGAAAGCAAAGGAAGGGCAAGAAAACAAAGGAAAGCAAGGATCAAGCGAGGAAAAGGTTGGATTAAGCAGATACAATGGGGATACTTGCAGGTAAGAGGTTGCATGTGTGATTTCCTAGCTAGTTCATGGATGCATGGTACATGCATGTGTGTAATTGGTTCTCTTGTGGTCATAGGCATGGGTTTTTCCAAGTGTGACAGTGGTTTCAACCTTGCCTTGCCATTTATCAATAGTCATGGTTTGATGAGGTTATTTCATTTGGTTGAGCTGAATTGTCAGATGGTTTTGGAACTGGGTGAGGTGGTCTCAGGAAAAATCCCAAGGGCCTAGGAATCCCTTGACTAGTAATTATGGTGGGATACACGATAAAGCCTAAGGGTGGAGATAGGAAAATTAATCAAGGTATTGGTGAAGAAACATGGAGGCATCCATGTTTGTTTAGGTCCTAGTGATCCCTTGAACGATATATGGTAGGATTGTAGTAAAGCCTGGTAGTGTATGTTTGTTTTTTGGGCCTAAAAATCCCTTGACTGGTAATGGATGGTTACATGGTAAATCCTATTTGTATATATGAGGGTTTCAGGCCTAGGTGATGCACTGGTAAAATACTTGTCAAAATTTAGTTCTATAAACTAAATGAATTCTTGGGAGTCAACATTCTCTTTAGTGCTTCTCTACCTGCAACAATAAAACTGCATAATTTATTCGCCCAATTGAGTTTTGAAAACTCCATCTGATGGGATTATGCCATCATTCAATTTACTCATCATTTACTCTCAATGATCCTCAACCACCCAACAGAAAAAATCCCCACTGCGGATTGTTTGTTTACCGGATACCAGCACACTCATTTCACAAATAAGAAAAATAATCACACTTCAAACTAAGCCTCCTTGCAATTCCTTACACATATATGAAACGAATCCAATTCATACAACATGAAACCTTCAATAAAATACACCTTACCTCTATCCACCTTTACAAATATACTGGAGCTTGGATTGATCATTCACTTAGATTGCAAGTGAAAATGCAGCGTTATAACTACTGTTGGTGAAAACTTAGCGTTAAGGTAGCGTAGCATCAACAACTGTATGTGTAGCTCCTATGCAGCAAATGCGTAGCGAATTTCAAGAAATTTGGGTTTTCCGCTGGATGAGCAACTTGAAATTGGGAAATGGCCTTCAAATTCCTTGTTTAACCCTGCAAGAGACAGATCACTGATTCCATGTGAGTTCCTTTACTCCGTGTTTTCTCCCTACGAGGATCTACGAACTTTTTCATAAGATCTTTCTAAATATACACCATAACAACACTTGATTTGATTAATTTCTCCTGCAGAGATGATCGAATCCTTGGTCCATAGGATCCCGGAATGGGTTTCCTTTGATAGGAAGTAAAGGAAGAAAAATTCCAGCATTGAAAGAATCAAATCTTTGGTTACCAAATGCCCAACGAAATTGGTAGTAAATAGCTTATTGTTTGAAATTCTTCACCTATATTTTTGAAATATTTCATAAAATATGTTACTCTGCGTTTTTGATAATATGAAATGAATTCAGCCTAACTATGAATAATAGATCAACCCTCACACAGGAAAGAGAGTTATGGACAAAAATTTGATGATAGTCGAGTCTCTTAAACTTAACAAAACCTTTATATAAGGAATCCCACAACCAACAGATGTTGAAGGACGAATATTTGAAGGAATTGATTAACAAATTTCTTTGAAAAGAATCCTTCTTGAATTAAATTTGCTAAAAAAACAAAAAAGAAAAAGAGAATTTTTTTTTCTTTTCCTGTGGCCCATGATGGATTGATAATCATTACATTCCTCTCACTCTCACACTCGTGCAATAAAACCTTTATTTCTCACCAAATTACATTTTTTAAAGAAAAGGATTTTGATACCAGATTTTGGTTCATATCCACAAAACCCTCCTTAAAAAGTCATAAGATATTCTAGATCCACAAAATATTCACTTTTCCTAGGATTACTCACTCTTCCCTAAGATCTCTATAACTCACGAGATATTCTTCATTAATCAAATTACATTTAAATATCTTTATAACTCAAAATAAACTTAGGAAAATAAACAAAATAATTAAGGGGGGCCACTCCCTTTAGTAAATGTGTGATAATAATCCCAGGTCTTATAAACCTTGAAGAATGCTCCTACATAAAAATTCCCAGGTTGAAATAATTCATGGACTCCTGTTCAGGAGCCTTCAGACTTCCTCTCTTGTAAACTTCATTAGATTTCATCTCCTCAAGCAACATAAATTTCTGTAACTCTGTGTGCTGTTGACTTGTCATCATCTCAACAAAATTGAACTTCAACTTCATGTATTCTCCACTAGTTCCATTGTCTTGTACCTGACTATATATTTTGATTTCTGATCCTATCCCCAACATCTTCCTCTGTTTCCAAACCATTTTCTTTATATTGTCCTGCATATCCTTCCATCTCTTCTTGACTTGTTAATTTTCATACCTATCACCTTTGTTGTTTTCATCACCCACTTATCCAATATCTTGAGTGGAATCCTCTCAATTTCAAAAGAAGATTGTTCCTTGATTGATACAAGAACATATGAAATTTCAACTACATACTTTCCATCAGCTGCAAAATTTTTAGTTATTGAACCTTGTTCAATTGTCTCCATATTCATATTAAATTTAACTGAACTTTTCACCCAATTTTTCAATTCCAAACTCAAGATAAACTCCTAACATTCAAATCTTGTTTGGATCAAAAACAAAATTTGTTCGTGGACTGTAATTTCACATCCTCTGTAGTCTTCTTTCTCTTCTGCAATGAATTGTATAAGTGTTATATGAACTATTTTTTCTCCATTCCAAGCTTCTGAGCCAACTAGTTGCTTCCTCCCATCTTCTTGTTTCCATAAGGAAAACTAATTTTCTGCATTTCCAGAACTTACATACCCTTTATATTTTCACAAACAAATATATCTCCAAGAACAATTTGTCTTTCATCTTGAAAAACACATTCAACAGTTAATAATTCAAAATCAGAAAACATATTACATTTTCCATCTCTTTCCTCATTAACTCTGCTCCAAGTTTTCTATTATTTTTCATCCTCTTGATGTGCATATGAAATGTCAAACTTGTCATATCCTCCTTCATGCTGTATTGTCTTGGAAAAGTCTTCTTTATCTTCACTTTGTTCTGAATGCTATCTAATTTCTGAATTCTGTTCTTCGTTCTTCTCTTTGGCCTTCCTTCCTTGCATATTTGTTTTCATTCTTCCCTTTTCTTCCTTACAAATATGTAAGCCACTAATTTTATTTTTCCATTCCTCTTTATTTTCAATCAAAACCTGCCAATTTATAATTTTAAAAGCTAAAGTTATCTTTGTTTCTATACAGGAAACAAAATCACCATATACAATATATTTTTCATTCCACTGTAAAGTCCCTTTTACCACAATAAAAATTATTGTTAACACCATGAATATCACATTCCGTTGAACCCCTTCGCTTCTCACTGCAAATGCATAGTTCACTAAAGCATCCTTGCCTTCATCCTCTGAGATTTCCTGTCTCTTTTTAGTTTGTTGATTACATTCACTTTTACTCTTTTTGAAATTGGTACGAATAACATTGTCTTCACTTTTTGCTGTGCATCAATGTCTGCCAAATTATTCTTAAGTTTTTGATTGTCCTCTTTTCCTTTCCTCTTCATAGCCTTTATTGGACTAGCTGTACCTCCTTGGACTGAATTCTCCTTATAAATTTCTGTTCTACCATCTTCCATAGTGAAACATTTAGTAAGAGCCCTTTCCATTAATTCTCCATTATGTCCTTTCAAGACGATTTCTTTCGCATTAACTATCAATAAAGGTTCATAATTTTTGAATAAAAATTGAAGAGATAATTCCATTACCTTAGGTGTTTGCACTGCACATATACTCTTGTTTGATCCTATCATAAGGCCATCTTCATACCTCTTTTCTACTTCTTCTTTTGTAATCTGCAATTTTCTTTTGTCTTTAGACTGTCTGCCATATTTTTTCCAAGTCTTACTAGAGTCATCATCTTAAACTTCCATAGTAGTCTTCAACAATTGTCCATCTTCAGTGTCTTTGAACACATGTTCAATTAAGAACTGTTCTATTACAACCATCTCTTATAACAACTTCATTTCTTCATCAACCTGCATAAATACATATTCTAAAGGTTTTTCATCACCTGCAAACATACAAAAAGAATTAGTTTCAAAAATAAAAGGCTCCTCTTCCTTTGATTTCTTAACCATCACATCTCTCAGCTAATCCGAACTTGTCCAAAAGTTCAAAAAATCATCAATAATTCCTTCCTCATCAAGATAAACCTCTTGCTTAGGTCTACAATAGCCATCTTCCACCTTTAACTCAAATTCTCTTAGTTCCTCTCTTAATCTGATGTACATTATCCTCTTTATCTGTTTCTACAACAACTTCCATTTTATCTTCTTTCTTTTGATAGTCCAATCATACCTGTGGTCCCTTTCACAATCTTCTACTAGCATTATTATTGCATCAATATTTTATTTCAACACAACAATGTCTTTGTCAAGTATTTCTTGACTCATCTTCTCTCCTTTTCCATTTTCCTTGGCATATTTCTTTCTTATGTTGTGGCTTCTCTCATGATCCCTAATAGTCATCTTGGCTTCTTTATGTGGACTTCTTTTGCCCGCTGTGAGCTTACAATAATCCTCTCTCATTTCTTTGTAACAAGTCTTTACTTGTCACCTACACCAAGTCATCATCTTGGTATATTTCCTTGGGTTTCTGCAACAAAACCTCTTTTGAGCACTCCTACTCCTCAACTTCCAATGTTGTCAGGATTTTGTAAACAATGCTCACCCGCCTCTCTGTCTGTTTTGAAAACTCTGTTATTCTCTTCTTTTCTACAACAATCTTCTTTGATAAGTTTTTCCACTAACATAAATTCTCTTCCATTTACAAAGTCTACTACTATGTTTTGGAAACTATCATTCTCTTCACTATGAAAATAATTCAAATCAGACCAAATATCAAAATATAACACATACCTGAGAAATATTCCAAAGATCTTATCTCCTTAAGCTTTCACTGGCTTAGAAAATAAACACGTTTATTTACTTTTCACTGTCTGCAATTCAGTTCTTTTTCAGACTAATTTTATTTTCCTTCTGAGAACATCCATGTTCTCTTCATTGCCTTACATCATCTCTTGCTGCAATTTCTTCACTTGCTCCCTTGTCCTTTGTCACAACTACCTGGCTGCAATTTCTTGTTGCTACTTGCATTCACATACATATATCATTAAAGTTCTTAAAACTTACAAGATCCTTCCTTGATATTGTCTTCCTCAAACATTTTTCCATAGTCCACCTTGAATGAAATGGCTAAGTGTTCATTGCCTGCAGTATTTCTAGATTCTTCTCTTCTTTACACATGTAAATATCTAGCTTTGCATACACTTCTGATTTCTTTTCTGCAATATATATTTTGTGTTTTGATCTTCCAACGACCAATTCCTTTCATATCATAACCCTTTGTATCTGGATCTGTTACCAATGCAAATTCTACACATATTGAGAATAAAATCCAGTCTTTGAACAGAAAACCCCAAGGAGCACTAGTATTGCTCTGATACCAAATGACGCACTGGTAAAATACTTGTGAAACTTTAGTTCTATAAAAAAAATGAATTCTTGGCAGTCAACATTCTCCTCAATGCTTCTCTACCTGCAACAATAAAACTGCATAATTTATGCCCCCAATTGAGTTTTGAAAATTCCATCTGATGGGATTATGCCACCATTCAATTTCCTCATCATTTAATCTCAATGATCCTCAACCACCCCCAAAAAAAAATCCCCACTGCAGAGTTTTTGTTTACCGGATACCAACACACTCATTTTACAAATAAAAATAATAATCATACTTTATAGTAAGCCTACCTGCAATTCCTTACAGAGATCTGAAATAGATCCAATTCATACAGCATGCAACCTTCAATAAATTACGCCTTACCTCTATCCAATTTTACAAATATACTGGAGCTTGGATTGATAATTCATTTAGCTTGTAAGTGAAAAAAAAAACGTTAGAACTACTTTTGGTGAAAACGTAGCATTAAGGTAGCATAGCATCAAAAACTGTATGCATAGCACCTACGTAGCGAATGAATAATGGATTTCATGAAATTTAGGCTTTCCGCTGGATGAGCAACTTTAAATCTGGAAATGGCCTTCAGATTCCTTGTTTAACCCTGCAAGAGAAAGATCATTGATTCCATGTGCATTCCTTGACTCTATGTTTTCTCCCTATGCGGATCTACGTACTTTTTCAGAAGATATTTTTGAAGCTACACCATAGCAGCACTTGATTTGATTAATTTCTCCTTCAGAGATGATCAAATCCTTGGTCCATTAGATCTTGGAATGGGTTTCCTTTGATAGGAAGTAAAGGAAGAACAATTTCGGCGTTGACATAATCAAATCTTTGGTTACCAAATGCCCAATGAAATTGGAAATAAATAGCTTATTGTTTGAAATTCTTCACCTATCTTTTTGAAAGATTTCATAAAATATGTTACTCTGTGTTTTTGAGAATATAAAATGAATTCAGTGTAACCGTGAATAATAGATCGAACCTCAAACATGAAAGAGAGTTATGGACAACAATTTCATGACAATTGGGTCTCTTAAACTTAACAAAATCTGTATATAAGGAATCCTACAGCTAGCAGACGTTGAAGGACAAATATTCAAAGGAATTGATTAACAGATTTCTCTGAAAACAATCCTTCTTGAATCAAAATTGCTAAAAAAAAAAAAAAAACAGGTAGTTTTTTTTTTCTCCTCTGGCCCTTGATGGCTCGATAATCATTACATTCCTCTCACTCTCACACTCATGCAATCCAACCTTTATTGCTAACCAAATTACATTTTTTAAAGAAAAGGATTATGATATTAGATTTTGGTTCAGATCCACAAAACCCTCCTTAACAACTCATAAGATATTTCAGATCCACAAAATATTTAGTATTCCTAGGATTACTCACTCATCCCTAAGATATCTACAACTCACGAGATATCCTTCATTAATCAAATTACATTTAAATATCTTTAGAACTCAAACCAAACTTCGGAAAATAAACAAAATAATTAAGGGAACCCACTCCCTTTAGTAAATGTGTGATAAGACTCCTAGGTCTTATAAACCTTGAATAATGGTCCCACATCACTAGGAATCCCTTGAATAGTAATGACGGGATACATGGTAAAGCCTGAGGAATCCCTGGTTTGTTTTATTGTGAGTCCCACATTCATGCTTGCTGTTATGCGAAATTTACGATTGTGGACAAAGGTGAATTCCCTAGATCTATTGGACTGGTCTAGAACAAAATAAGACAAATAACATAGAGTTTTCCTTAGAGAAGTTAGAGAATGGGAAAGAGGCCTATCTCAAATCTATAGCAAGATTTATTTTCCTACTCGCTTATAAGCTCTAATTGTAGCTCCAAGTGCTATAATTAGAACCTGAACACATGACTAAAAGAAACAAAGGATCCACAAAAACCAATTAGGATAATATAACATATCCATTCAATGAATGAGCAAGGCATTGAAATAAATGAGTGTAAACATAACACAAAAAATATAGGAAAACAAGATACTCTTTGTATTAATAGAAATAGGAGAGAGTTTACAACCATAAATAGTAGTTGATCTTGTAAATGTCTCCTCGAGTTGACTTGTCCTTCCTTTTCATAAAGCACAAATCAATATCAACCCTAATGCATGAATATGATAACTCCTTTAGGTTAAAGGCAACAACATAAGGGCACTATAAATCTCCAAAATCCCACCCTGATGCTATTGATGGTAGTAAATTTATGGGAGAAGGATGGTAGTTTAGGAGTTACCATTATGGGCCTTAGATCCACATATGATGGGAGGAAGATCTCATGAAATAAGAGGTGAAGTCTCCAAGGTAGGATTAGATAGGATTCAAGCTTATTATCCATGGTAAATAGTTAAAACAACACTTGGAAGCTTGTGGAAGAGAAAGTTTCAGAAATATTTCTAATTTTCCTGAATTTCTAGAATCATTGCACCTGTAGAAGGGAGAAACTAGTGTTGGCCAACCCTGGTGTATAAGGGAGAAACCAACATTGAATGCGGGTGGCCAAAGGGACAGGGTGTGCTGGGGATAATTTTTTAATATTTTGAGCAGTTAATCCGAAAAAAATCAAAATTTTTGGAAAGGTCATACTTAGGGCTTTGTGAATGGATGATGAAAAAATGTTCATAGATGTTTATTGATTCAATTTTTAGGTCTATTGATCAGATGTGAGAAAATGGACTATAACAGATTCCACCCTAAAATGCAAAGCCAGAAGAAACAACTGATGAGTGAAGTGATTTACCTTGTGACAAGTCCAGATAAAGAACAATTTGGTGAGATCATAATCTGTTACAATACATTTTCATCATGCCATCTTTGTTGAGGGAGGCATACCCATGCTCAACACATAAGCTAACATTACATGTACATTGATTAAGAATTATTGTCCTTGGATGACCGAGTGTAGACCCATGCTTGGATGACTGTCTGAATGATAATAGCCATCATACTTTTGTAATATTGTATTAATCCTAAAATCACAGTATGAATGGATGAAACTAGATCTCGGGTCTTCTTTCTCGTTCACTCGATCATCCAATGTACGAGTCGAATCATGCGGATAGATGAGTTGAAGTTGAACATGGTAGACACCATTTGATTACCGACCAATGATGTAAGTTGTTAATAGATGCGAGAGAAAACATCGATGTTGTTAATGTCTCTCAATGAACTGGAGTACAATCCTTATGGTGTGAATAAATGAGATGAAGTCAAACACCACACAGAATCCTTCGGTCAAAGGCAAACGATGAAAACCTATCGTCGAGAGCCAGGAAACTTGCCATTGATGTATGCAAGTTCCGAGGTACCAAAGGGATTTTCTAAGTCAAATTCATGGATAATGATATGATGTCGACAGGAAGTGACCCTTCACAGGAGGGTCTTGATGTATCCCCCATAAACGACACGAAAAGTGTATCAATATTTGAGACAAAATTGTGCTCATGTGGAACTGGTTCAGAAATGATAGACATAAATGTAGGCTTAAGAGTATCATAGAGGATATCAAATGAATGAATTATCTTGAACATATCGATGACACTTTATGGAGTTGGAATCATTGAACCAAAACTAAATGCAAAGGATTTGATATGGTGTGATGAACCAAAACAACAAGAAGATTCCCCAACCCAATAGTCACAAAGATGACCAAAGTGCTTTACCTTGTGAATTGAAATAATGTCATGTTCAAGAGAAACTCACTACCATTAATAGGTTAAGTGCCACATTTTCCCAATTTCCCCAACCATTTTAGGTCAGTACCTCTTTATTTTTGACAAGTTTGAAGAGGATAACATATTCTTGATTTGTATGTTCTTCCTTTAGATGAATCCCTCTGAGCATTTTTAACGAACCTTGAGAAGGAGTGGTTCGGTCCCGTCATGTTTGACGAGTCCATCATTGTTTGATGCTTTTACGAGTCCAACAAAGGTATAAATCGACTTCTTTTTCATGTTTAGAGAGTTTGATAAAAAGGTGAAAAATAAAACTACAAATGTTCCTTTTTGTAAATAGTCTCTTGAGTCTCAAAAGGTAGAAAGCAATACTCAGGAGAACCTCTTAACAATTTTTGACTAAGGTATTATTTTTTCGTAAATAGTTTATCTCGGTCTGGAAAAGGGTTAAAATTATACTCAGTAGATGTCTTTTCATTTAATTTAATGAGTTCTAAAATAAAAGTGCTCGACAACATTTTCATGTTTTGGGAGTCTGAAAAGAGCTGAAAGAGGACTCCTCTTGGAGGAACGAGTGGTATAAAGGGTAGAAATTGGATCCAGTTATACCAACCATTCCAGTCATGATGGAACTATTCAAAACATGCAACGGTCGAGAGACTGGCTAGTAAGACCACTCATCCCAATGGTTCCTTAGGAAAGGGTAAAAAAACCATGTGAAAGTGTATGATCATCCAAGTAGATGGTGACTATGGAATGAGAAAACCAAGGCTCATCTGGTAGAAACAAGCTAATATAAATGGAAATCATAAGAATAACTTTCATATTTATACAACCTTGAAAAAAAGAAAAAATGATGCTTGAAAGTGGTTTCATATTCACACAAGCTTGAAACAGAGAAAAACTACACTTGAAATAAGTTTGCATGCCCTCAACATAATGAATCAATTCTAGGCACATGCTCCCTAAGATTCATTTAATTTGCGTAAGTAGACTACTAGTTATTAATAGGTGGATGGAATGAAGGTTCATTTACAAGATCAAATGAAAGAATCGACTTCTAATTTATGAGATCTAACCAAAGACTCGAATTGGAAGGGGATCTATTTCATTTTTTAATGAGACTGACATAGGAAACAAATTATGCTCAAAGGACCATGTTTGATTTTTTAGCGATCTTGACACAAGACAAGGAAATTTTCTCAGGGACCTTGTTTTATTTTTTAATGAGCTTGACACCAGAAAAGGAACTCTTTTACAAAGACCTTGTTTCATTTTTTAATGAGCTTGAAACAAGAAAATGAAATTTACTCTGGAAACCTTGTTTCATTTTTTAAGGAGCTTGGCACAAGAAAATGAAATTTTCTCTGGAGACCTTGCTCATGACCTATAGAAGGCCATGACTTCCAAGAGGTTCTCATTAGATGGAATAAAAATTATCTATAAGGTTTCAAGGGATCCAATGGAAATAACGGGTTCCAATTCCCCTAGAAAATGACTCACCATATCTCCTACTTGATATTCTATGTCAAAATAAGTTGTGAAAAACAATGAGAGGCTCCTCATCAACAATAGGTAAGGGCATAGAATAAGTTTCCACATAATTAAATTGTGGCTAAGGAGTTACCACTTTCATATTCATAATGCTTAGGGAAGTTGGCTGATTGGGAGTCAAATTAGGACCAATGAACATAAACTGATCAATGGTCACAATTCTTCCTTCATGTGAGAAACACATCACACGAAAGAGTGAAGAGACAAGAGCTCCCATGACATAAACATAGTAACAAACAAGGAGTAAACTAAAATCAAAAGGGTCTTGGATTACCATCATATTAATATAGATAGTATTTCCTCCCAAAGTAATAGGAAACTGAGGAAGGATCCCTAACGGTTGACTGGTTCCTCTATTAAAGGCCAATATATTCTGGGTAACGAGCACAAGCTGCTAAGAACCAACATATTTCCAAGTAGTTGAGGAAAGACTACTAACAAATGTGCCTTCTTCTTTGAATGTGCTAGATATGGACATATCATAAGCTTTTACTATGATTTGGAAGGGCACGTAAGGAGGAAGATGATATCTTGTCAATCGACTCCAATCAAAGGAAGTGACCATACTACCTAAAGGAGGTACCATGGGAATGGGAGAACCACCCCTTTGTGCTATGGGAATGGGATAACTGCTCCCCTATACCATGGTAAAGGGAGGATTTCTCCCCAGTGCCATGAGAATGGAAAGACTGTCCCCCTATACCATTGGAATGGGAGGATTCCACCCCAGTTCATTGGAACCTGAAAAAGTGAGAAGAGCCTAAGTGGTATGAAATTCACTCTATATGAGAAAGGTATGATTAATTGAAGGTGGAGTCTAGTCAACCATTTTCTCAACCAATGGTTGGTCAAGAATTGAATCATGAGGTTAACATTCACAGAGAGTGGGATTGACTGGATTCAGATTTTGACCAATCACTTCATCAACTAGTGGAGGATTGGGAGAAAGCTTTCGATAACCAGCTGAGAAACGAGGCTGAGAAGCTATAAGGTTTTCCAACACTTTTGAGGCTTCATCCATATAAGGACAAAGGTGAATAAGATGATTCTCTTCACATAACGTACAAGGAAACTTAACTTTATCCTTTTTCCCATGGATCTTACTATCACTAGTTGATGGTTTATCACCAGTATGATCTCCAAATGATGATGAAAAAGGATGATGTGAGCCTGTATAACACACTTATAATACCTGTGGAATACTAGGGCAATATATAAGAAGGTTGTCACCCTTACATAACTTGCAAGTGAATTTCACTTTGCAGGGTTGATTGGAAGGTTTATCCATACTAGTTGCATCAGTAGCAATGGTTGCTTGGTTGCCCCCTACTTATTTTTATTCTTATTAATATTATTTTTCTTCTTCTTCTCATCAAAATGGTTACCAAATTTGATGATTTCACCAGAAAAAGAGGAAGAAGAGGAAGAAGACTAAACATATGAAGAAAGAAAAGGGTCAATGTTAGGATATTCAACCTGTTTAGGTGGAGGAATAATTGGTTGAGAAACAGTTTGGACATTCAAAACCAAGAAGGTTGAAAATAACCAAACTGGTAAAGCAATGGCAAATTTGGGAAGGGACAATGTTTCCATATAAGAAGCACCAATATTTCCAAAAGAAGGAAAATCACCAGGATTCCCATTAGAGGGGTTTCCTTGACTGGTGGACACGAGAACTATTTCCATTAGTCTCAACTTAAAATTTTTCAAGGATTTGTTCCACGGTGAGGATGTTGTTCCATAGTCAATTAATTGATTTTAGAAATTAAAGACACAAATAAAGCAAAAGAGGGGTAACTAGGCAAAAGAGTTTACCAAGTAACTGTGAATTGCAATATACCACCTTAGAAAACCAAGGATTTATGTGCGGGCAAGAAATATCCCCAAATGTGGTGTTTGGTGTATCATAGTGTACAAGGTGGTCAAGTCAGTTACCTATGGCAAGATAACAGCCTAGTGGGGACTTCCAAAATATAGCTGAAGGTACGTGGAAGCGCAGTCCGTAGTATTACTTTCTAATGCATAATTGTACAATGAGAATGTTCCCATATACTATTCATGCATGGAGCGCCATATAATATACCCAAAGGTACGTGGAGAATGTTCTGATATACTTACGTACATGGAACAAGATTTCAGCCCTGGAATGAAAAACTGGAAAAAAATGACAGCTCTATGCTTAAAGACACTGGAACACATCTATAGCCTAGACCTATAAATGTTTGTGTTAATGTGAAAATTTCTCCTTAAGATTGATTCAATAAATTTTACAAGTTTATCTTGAATTGTTTCAGTTTCAAGGCTCAAAACTCGATGTCACTTGAACACACCTATGATGCAACTAATATGACAAAAATTAATATTTTCATTTTCCTTTTAATAGTGAAAGTCATAACTTAGTAGGGGAAGAAGAAATCAATCAACAATGAAAAAAATAAGTGTTGCAACAATCAATGTCCTCAACTTCACTATTCCAATCAAAATCAAAGCCCTATATGAAATGCAAATAATTGTTTTTCTTTTATTTTCTCTTAATCTTGAAATTCAATGAAAACTAAGATGTAGGAAGATCATTAATAAGAGAAATCACACAAAATATGATTGTAATATAAATTTATTAAAAACAAATGCAAACCTTAAGATATATTTTAAGAGACATTGACAAACTCAGAAAACTCAAGAAAAAATTCTAAATCAAAGAAGAAAAAAGAGAAAGGCAAGAAATGCAAACTTTTTGCATCCTACTAGATCAACACAGGTGAAGACCGGGAGAAAGTGCGCTGCAGTGTAGGTGAAAATCAAGAGAGAGTGTAATGTATTACAAATACACTGGATTAGTGCAAGTGCAAAATAGGAGAAGTTGCGATGCAATGTAGATACAATGGAATGACATAGGTGCATAACAGGAGAAGGTGTGCTGCAACACATGTACAAATAAGGCTTGGTGTGTTGGGGCGCTCTGTCTTAGAACATAGAGATGTGCTGGGGAATTTTCGGTCAAAACATGATACAAGAAACAAAATCAAGCTCAAGAAGATTTTTTCCTAAAGTAAATCGATGTTTGAATGAGTCAATCAAGATCAGTTTCAGAGGTAAAAAGGGTGCTAAGGTGAAGAAAGCTACTAAGGGAATAATTGTCCCCAGTATGGTTGCCAATTTGTTATGCAAAATTTATGATAGCGAACAAAGGTGAATTCCCTAGACCTAGTGGTATTTTCTAGAACAACGAAAGACAAATAACATATATTTTTCCTTAGATAGGTTAGAGAATGGGAAAGAGGCCTACCGTGAATTTTTATCAAGCTTTCTTTTCCTCCTCGCTTGTAAGCTCTAATTGTAGCTCCAAGTGCTATAATTAGAACCTGCACACACTACTAAAATAAGCAAAGGATCCACAACAACCAAGTAGCATAATATAACATCTATATTCAATGAATTAGAAAGGTATTGAAGTACATCAGTGCAAACATAACACAAAAAATATATGAAAACAATATGCTCTTTGTATTGATAGAAATATGAGAGAGTTGACAACCATACATAGTAGCTGATCTTATAGATGTCTTCCCAAGTTGACTTTTCCTTCCCTGTCACAAAGCACACCTCAATATAAACCCTAACACCAGAAGATGATAATTCCTTTAGGTTCAAGGTAGCAACATAAGGGAATTATGAATCTCCAAAATCCAACCCTGATGCTATGGATGGTGGTAAATTTATATGAGAAGGATGGTAGTTTAGGATTTACCATTGTGGGGTTGAGATGAACATATGATGAGAGCATGGGCTCAAGGGATAAGAGGTGAAGTCTCCAAGGTAGGATCAGATAGGATTCGAGCTTCTTATCCATGATAAATAGTTAAAACAACTTGTGGAAGCTTTTGGAAGAGGAGGCTTCAGGAATATTTTTAATTTTCTTGAATTTCTAGAATAAGCACACCTATATAAGGGAGAAAATAATGTTGCTCATCATTGGTGCAAAAGGGAGAAACTAGTGCTATTCAATGTTGGTGCAGAAGGGAGCAACCAACATTGAATGTAGGTGGCCAAAGGGACAGGGTGCGTTGGGGCTAAAAGCATTGATTTGCAGCAGTTAATCGTAGAAACTTAGACTTTTTGGAAAGGTCATGCTTATGTCTTTGTGAAGGGATTATGACAACATGTTCATGGATGTTGATTGATCGGGTTTGCAGGCCTATTAACCAGATGTGACAAAATGGCCTATAACACTTTGAATATGGCACAGGTTGGCTAAAATAAATATTTGTTTTAGACCAATCTATGGTCAGGTGGTATGTGGAAGTCCTGACTTGGTTTGCTTTTCTATATAAATAATAATAAAATTTCCTGTTGAGTTTTATGAGAAAATGTTCTTATTATTATTTGATTTTAATGGTTGTTCTATCATTTTTAATATGTTTTTTATATGCTAGTTATAAGCATGGTTTCATGACATAACTTAGTTATGGCTCTCATCATGTTTTGATTAGTAAATGAATGGTTAATGGATGCATGACATAATATATGCTAATGTAGCTATTGTGAGAGGGAATCAGACCTTCTTGATGATTCTCAGATAAGCATGAGAGCGCTATGTTCATATATGTAATTATGACCTGTAGATTACATGTTCATGATGCATTTGACAAAATTTCTGTCATGGTTAGGCTTGGTTAGGTCAAGTTCTTGACTAATTTTTTGTGTGAGAGGATTTTTCCTTGTGTCATTTATTTTTTTGGAAAGTTTTGTAAATTTTTGGGAAGTGACTTAGACTCTAGTCCTAAAAATGTGGCACACATTTCGTGGTAGTAGGCATAGAACTGTGAAAAAAATATTGTAGTCACTCCCTCGCAGGCTTATGCATGCGAATGGAGGCTTTTAGTTGAATGGATATAGATTTGTGCATGTGACTGGGAGTTTAGATCAATAAGGTTTTAGTTTGTCGAATCCACTTCCTTAAGGTGATACAGGAGGTTGAATCATATCATAATAACTCTTCATAACATGTTTACCTCAGTAGGATGATTAACTTGGGTAAATGTGGAATGACGGTGTTACAAAGTGGTATCAGAGCATGGTTAAACACTTGGATTAGATGGGAGGAATGTGTTTTTTATGCATGCATGCAGGTTGTATATGTGCTTATTTGTGCATGGTGGTGGTCATTGTTACATTTGCATTGTCATGTGGAAGTTGATGACGATGTTGTTGGAATGTGGTTTTCTTGAATGCATGTCGGTTGAATATGCATTTTTTGTGTATGTGTGTTTTCTATGTGGATGTATGCACACATTTTCATGGTTATATTTTTCATGCATGAGGTCATGGTATGTAGTTGGTATTGTCATGCATGGTAACTGGATAATGATCTAGATGATGTTGGTATATTGTTATGATTATGATTATACATGTATCATGCTAATCTAGTTGATCTTGCAAACAAGATATCCTCCCCTGAACTATACTGAGGTATGTTGATTATGTTTATATTTTGGATTAGCTGACATGATATACTTGCAGAAAGAAGATCAAATATGACTAACAAGATATTATACAACAGTTCACGAGACTCTCCCTTCAGATTAGATGAGCAGGATGGTGATGAGTACTCCCCTCACATAGAAAACAACTTGAGAAGGTTGAAGGTAGAAATAAGAAGTTGCAATGAAAATAATGACAGGATCATTTAGTCATAGGAGAGACTTTCTAGGGCACAAGAGAAACATGTAGAGGTTAAACAACCATCCTTCATAGCTTTTCATATTTGCAGAGACGTGGATAACCATGAACCAATCATGAGGAGGAGGAAAGGATGAATGGGGAGTATTGTAACAGGTCTCATGGTGGACACAAGTCGAATAGGGATGACACGATAAGAGATGAGAGGTAATTGGATACAACATATGGGAGAGGTGATGGAAACATGTTCTATTCTAGTTTTGGTTTCTACAGGTGCCATTGTCATCATCATTATCATCCTTACAGGATGAGTGACATGGGATATTTTCTATATGAGTTTAATAAATCCAAGCCACCTACCGTTGATGGAGATTTGAAGAAGTTGGAAGTTGTAGAGGCATGGTTACTTGGGATAAAGAAGTTCTTTAAGCTACATGATTACACAGAGAATATGAAGGCCATAATAAACATCTTCAGTCTTAAAGGGAAAGCAAACATATGGTGAGAGGATGTGAAGTGGGTTAGATACATCAGGACAAAGGACTTGGGTTGGCATGAATTCAAGACAATTTTCAGGAATAATTATTTTTCAGAGAGGTACTATGACATTAAATCCAAGGAATTTTATGAGCTAAAGATGGTATCGATGACAGATGAGGAGTACATGTCTAATGTCTTGGAGTTATTTAGGTATGTACCATATATTAAGGATGAGAAGGCCAAATTTCAGATATTTGTTAGTGGATTTCCATTAGCATTTAAAGATCAGATTAAGTATGATGAGCCTCGGTCACTTGAAGAATTCATTGGAAAGTTGAAGCATAGCTATGAGAAATCGAAGCAAAATACAAAATCCCAACAGGGTTGGAAAGGGAAATACAAAGCTAAAGGTAAATGGGAACCACAATGAACAAGACCTTAGGATACATGTGAGAAAGAAAATGCTGTTTCTTATAAGAATTTTAATGTAGCTGGAATGGGGCATGGGTCATAGTCTGGAGGGTAGCAGATCAGAGGTGATGGTAAAGGACAATTGAAATATTGGACATGTGGCAAGGAGCATATCAAGAAGGATTGTCCATTGTATAAGGGTGGAAGGCCTCAAATATACAATGCACAAGAAGCGAAAAAAATTGGGTATGTTGGACAAAGAATTCCTTGGATCTATGTAACATTGGATAACAAGAAGGAAAATCACTAGACATCAATTATCAAGATGGATGGTAAGCTTTGTGATCAAGTTGTTTCTATTTTGATTGGACCTAGATATAATTATAGTTATGTTAAACCTGACCTGGTGGATAAGTGTGGTTTGGGAAAATAAGTGCATGAAAAGTCTTGGTTAGAGCAGTTGGCTACAGGTACAAAGAAAAGAGTTCATCCTTCAGTAAGAGCTTATGCATTTGAGTTGAATGGTATGCCTTCAAAAACACATCTGAATGTAATTCTCTTGGGATCATATAGTATGATTTTGGGTATGGATTGGCTATACCTTCACATGACCAAAGTAGATTGTTATGACAAGGCTATTGAGTGCTTGGATGGAAATGGAGAACATAGAATCTTACAGGGTAATAAGAAGGCTACATCTGTTAGAATGGCAACGAATATGCAGGAAAAGTGTAGTTGCAGGAAAGCGTGTGTGTTATTTGCAATGCATATTTCTAGTGATAAAGGTAATAATGTTAAGGATGCAGAGGTATTGAATAGGTACTCGTTTTTATAGCACTTTCAGGATGTATTTCTGGTAGAGATTTTAGATTTTCCACCTCACAAGGAAGTGGAATTTTATATTAAGTTGGTACCAGGGGCAACACCGACATCAAAGGCACCTTAAATGATGATCACTCCATAGTTAGTGGAATTGAAATTGTAGTTGAAGTAAATGTTTGACAAGGGATATACTATGCGAAGTGTATCACCTTAGGGTGCACCATTATTGTTTGTAAATAATAAGGACGATACTCTCAGATTATGCATTGATTACAAGAAGTTGAACAAGGTAACCATCAAGAACATGAATATGTTGCCGAGGATTGATGATTTGTTTGATAAATTGAAGGGAGCAACAATGTTCTCAAATATTGATATAAGATCAAGATACCATCAAGTACACATCAAAGAAGAGGACATCTACAATATTGATTTCCGGACCAGGTATAAGAATTATGAGTTTGTTGCAATTCCATTTGGTTTGGCTAGTGCTCTAGTTACTTTTATGTTCTTGATGAATAGTGTGTTGCATCCTTATTTGGACAAGTTTGTGATACTATTCATTGATGACATATTGATATATTATAAGAATGAGGAAGAGCATGAAAAACATTTAGCCGTAGTATTGAGGTTGTTGAGAGAGAATCAATTGTATGCCAAACTTAGCAAATGTTGTTTCTTTCAAACAAAGGTACATTACTTGGGGCATGTTGTTTCCAAGGGAGGCATAACAATGGATCCAGAAAATATAAGAGCTATCATGGAATGGGAAGCTCCTAGGAATGTTGATGAGGTAATGTAATTTATGGGGTTATAATTTTACTACATGAGGTTCATCCATAACTTCTCATGGAGTGCATATCCTATAACATCATTGCAGTGAAAAGGGAAGAAATTTGAAGGGACCGAGGAATGTGCAACAAGTTTTGAGCGGTTGAAATAGTTGTTGATAAATGATTTAGTTCTAAATATTACAGATTCATATAAATAGTTCATGGTGTGTACAAATTCTTATAAAAGAGGAATTGGTGGAGTCTTGTGCAGGAGGGACATGTGGTATGTTATGAATCAAGGAAAATTAATGAGCACAAGAAGAATTATGTGACATATGATCTTGAGTTGGAAATGATCATCCATGATTTGAAGATGTGGAGACACTATCTTCTTGTTAGGCAGTTCATCTTGATGAGTGATTGCAGTGAATTGAGATACTTATTTGACCAACCGAATTTGAATGTTAGGAAAGCTAGGTGGTTGGAAATGATCAATGATTTTGACTTCATGATTAGGTACATTAAAGGAAAATATAATAGGGTTCCATATGATCTTCATAGAAGGATACAAGTAAATCACATAGCAACTATGAGTTCTTATGGGACATATTTATAGGACCGGATCTTGCAGACAAGAAAAAAGGATGATAGGTACCAGCAGCTCAGGCACATGTTACATCAGTAGGGTATAGGTGAATAGGATGTTTATTATCATCTCAAAATATATGGTTTGATCAAATTTAGAAATAGGATCTATGTGCCAGACAACAGGGAGATCAATAAGCTTATTTAAGGTCATCTGGGATATCATAAGACATTGAAAACAATGAAGAAGTTCTACTATTGGCCGAATATGAAGAAGGAAGTGGTAGAGTTTGTGGCTAGATGTTTGAATTATAAACATGTAAATGCAGAGTGTAAGCATACAGGTGGTTTAATACAGCTAATTCCAATTCTAGAGTGGAAATGGGAGGTCATTTCTATGGATTTCATCATAGGTTTTCCGAGGAAATCTAGACATCATGATTCTATCATGGTTGTGGTGGACATGTTGAAAAAGGTAGTGCACTTCATTCCGGTGAAGAATACTTAGCTATTGCAGTAGCACAGGTCTTCATCAGAGATATAGTGATATTACATGGTGTTCTGAAGAAGATTGTATCAGACAAAGATGCCAGGTTAACTTCTAGGCTATCGAAAGATTCATTTGGAGGATTGGATATAGAGTTGGCCTTCAACATAACTTATCATCCCTAGATATATGGACAGATAGAGAGGGTCAACATGATAATGAAGGATATTATGAGGATGTATGTGATGTATCAACAATGAAAGTGGGAAGGGTATATTTTCACTAGTTGAGTTTTCTTACAACAATGGGTATCAAGAGTCATTAAGGATGATTCTATTTGAGGCACTATATGGGAAAATTTGTAATGCTCCTATTAGTTGGAGTGATCCAGTGAACAGAGTATTGATAGGGACAGACATGTTGGAAGACATGGAACATGAAATGAAGGTTATCAATAAGAACCTAAAGGTAACATAGGACATATAGAAGAGTCATGCAGATCAACACATGACATGTAAGGATTTTTAGGTTGGGGAACATGTGTACTTGTGCACCAAGCCTAAGAAGGGCTCCTTGAGGGTTGGGTCAAGTGAGAAGATGGAACATCAATATTTTGGGCCTTTCAAAATCCTTGAGAGTATTAGACCAGTGACATATCAAATTGCACGACCTCTGATAGTGGAAGTCCATGACGTTTCCCATGTTTCGTTGCTTAAAATATATGTGAAATATGTTGATCATTTGATTGATTGGTTTGTATTGCAAGTGGATCCAGAAGTAGAATTCTAGTCGGAACCTCAATGTATTTTGCAGAGAAATATGCTCATGCTTTGGAACCGAGGAAATGAGAAAGTTAAAGTGTAGTGGAAGTACGTTGGGCCCGATGAAGCTACATGGGAGATGGTTAATTAGATACATGCTATGTATCCTTCCTTGTTTGTCGGTTGAGGAAAAAAGGTTTAGGTATATGTATATATGTATATGGATGTAAATACCACCATGAGTTGTGTTATAAAGCTCCAATAAGTGGTATGGTTTTCATGTTGTTATGTTTTTCATGTGGGTCTTTCTTTTCAGAAGGTTGTTCATTGTAAATACTACATTGAGCTAAGTTATAAATCTCCATGGGAAGTATGTTTTTGTTTTCAACAGTCTTGTTGGTTATAGGTGTCATTAAACACCACTGATGATGTTCCCCCAAGGGAGAGGTCTGTTTTGTAATAGCCCTAGTTAAAAACCCATGTAATAAAGTTAATAAAGGAAAAAATACGACCAAGGTCATGGGACACGATTTCCAAGATGAATGTTCAGGAAAAACATCCTAATGGGTTTAATTTTGTTTATTATGGCTAAGGGGAAATTGAAAAATGCAAAGCCAAAGGCTTTGGAAAGGCAATGAGGTAGTAATTGGTATTTTATTTATAAAAATAAAGGAAATTAAAAGAAAAGGGAGGTGAAAGGTCATGTTAGCCACCTATAAATTCTGATATGCTAAATGGTGGCTAAATTTGTGTTCAAGCCTTCAAGAGATTTATTTCTTTGAAAATCCATCATCTTTGAAGTCTTATGATGATTCTTTATCCCTTTGAATTAATCTTCACTGCTGTTTCCATCTTAAAGCCATGCTGATTCACCAAAGAAAGTTGTTCCAAAGGCCATTGAAACTGTCTATTTTCACTTATTTCCCTCCATTTTCATAAAGCCTTATTTTCATCTTTTAACCCTCCATTTAGCCTCTAAAAAGCCTTAAATCCCCTTTAAACCCTCAAAGATTCATTTACAGGTTTAAAGACCCTTTCTTTTCCTCTCTACCGAAAGCCAAAAAAGCCTTGAAAAACCTTCATTTTGGCCTAAAAACCAGTCTTTGCACTATAAAGTTTTGCTAGCCCCCAAGGGCTTATATACTTTAGCTTTTCTCCTCCACATGCCCTAGCCCCGCAACCGAGCGCTAAAAATACGAACCCTCCCCATTGCTAAACCCATTTTTCCCTTTGGTTTTCCGTTTCCCGACCTTTTTTCTCTCAGGACAGATCGTGATCGTTGATATGAGAAGATCAACAGTCGTCGCGTGTTTTCTCCCATCCGCCCATCCTTCTAACATCTCTTCCCCCTTCCGAAACCTCTGCCCCGATATTAGATCATGACCGTCCGATCTAAAGATCCTACGATCAGGATTTAACCCGATGAAACCATCTTTTTATTCAATTTTCCACCCCGCCATATACTATCTCCGCTACGCGACAAAACAGATGCCGGGCCCACAAGCTTTTCTGCCCGCACACATTTCTACCCATCATGCGCGATCTGCACCGTCGGATCTGTCACCCTTCATCGGACGGTTGACGCTTCGTTTCGCAAAACTTCCGCGCCCAAATTTTAACACCTAAAAATTTTGCGAAATGGGCGGTATTGGGAGGGACACACGTCAGATGCTGTATGTAATCACATTTTTTCTGGCAATACCACCTCCCCTCATTTCATTTTGCGAAAACCACTGTCGGTTTTCTGCTTTAACACCTACCCTCTGCAATGTATTTTCTCTTTAAATCCTGGCCATCGATCTCTGAGATCGCATGGCCCACATTATATCGCGATACCAAATGCCTTTGTTTCCCATACCCTCCAATACGAATTCATCAAGCAATCACCACTGTAGATCATCCTGATCTAACGGCCCACGTTTTTCCTGGCACCCAGACCCCCTCTGAACCCGGTTCGCTGCTCTGCTGGGCTTTTCTCCCTATTTTCCACTACAATCACGATTATTCCTCTCTGCTCCTCCGCCCCCAGAGCCTCTGCAAGTAGTCTAACCAAGCCCACATGGATTTCATAACATGTTTTTCGTATGTTTGCAGGTTTCGCGGCTCGCGAAGCATAAGTTTCCTCCATAGTCACTAGAGGTGACACAGAGGCTCCGATAATTAGTTCAGGGCCAAGGACCAACGTCAAAGAGGACCAGAAACAGAAGGATAGGTCGTGTCAATCAATGGATCAGATCCATGAACCCTCAGTGACCCTCCAGCTCAGCAAAACCCTCCACTTGTACACAGAACACTTAAAAAGGGCGGAGATCACATATCTAGTGGTAGAAGACACAACATAGAAGATTAGCATCAGTACAGAGGAAGTTCGAGCAATTAGCAAAGTTAAACATACACAGAGCCAGAACAGGTCGAAGTACAAAGGAATAGAGTAGTTATTACTACAGAAAGTTGACTGAAAGACAAAGCCCATTCCCATGCACACAATCTTGCCAAGCAGTTATTTCACCCAGGGAGTACTACAACTGTCAGAAGCAGTTATTTAGAAGTACGGGAGTCCTCATAGCCCATTCTTCACTTAACTCACACCAGGAAGATATCAATACTACTCCATGATGATTTTTCCTCTCAAGGACAGCCTGTGGGTGATTTCTGTCATATCAAATGGTCTCAACAAGCTACAAAGTTATTGATCCTGTATATAATTCAATGAAATGTTTAAGACACAGAATGGGGCATTTGAATGCCCTCTCCTATCTCTGATGATCATTAAAAACTTTCCTCACCTACTTCTCCTCATTTTTCCTGTGAAGACTCTTCGAAGTCTCATTGTAACAGGTTGGCATTTGGTGATTTCTAAAGTAATACATATTGATGCTTTGAAGAAGCATTGGTGTTCTGAAAGAGTGTGAAGATATTTGTTTTTCTGTTGATGAATGAGGCCAGACCATCGGATCCCTAAGCCTGGTTTTGGTGAAGTACTTCTTATTGTTAATGTTATTTCTTTCTTTCCACTTTGTTCCATCATTTTTGGCTTACAGTAGGATAAAAAGTTTAGGCAGAGAAATGTATCTTATAAAAACTTATAACCTGTTTATTGTCCACTGTTTATATGTTTTCTTCTACTGAATATGACAGGGTAGTCTAATAGCTCTCTTAAATATTCAGTTTGTTTTATTTCAGAAATGGTTTATTTGGTTGTGCTAAAGACTGTGTAGGCATTCCCTCTTTCTCTACCACTGAATATTGTATCTGAAGTCTCCCTTTGATTATTAATGCTTGCAGTTTGACAGTGAGGTCTATTTCAATCATACCCTCTGTTCATTATTGTAATTATTGTGTTGAAGGTCCCTATAATTGCAGTCCTAGATGTCTAAGGTGTTCCCTCTTATTTGAATGCAATTGTATGCTTTTGTTGATTAAGCCTTCAACAGTAAACTCATAGGAGGAAATAGGGCATTCCCCGAATCCTATATTTCATTAAGAAGGTTTTAATCTGCATTTCTCCTTTTCTTTGAGTGTCACACCGATTGAGTCCAAAGCAGTGAGCTTACTGGAGGAAATAGGGCGTTCCCTGAATCTTTTAAGCCATTGTGAAAGGGTTTAGTCTGCTTTTCAATCTTAGTCCTTAATTTTCATCCCATTTCACCTATATTATTCAACAGATCCTTGATCAAGTTAGATTTTACCTTTGGTTTCCCTTCCTTCTTAGTCAGAACTATTTGGACTTTCACATGACTCCATTGCCCAATGGCTTGTAGATTCCCATGCTCTATTTATACCACTTGAGTCACATTTTTCCAACCAAACAAACAAAAGAAACCCTTGTGCTCTATAACTAGCCTAAGACCTTAAATTGAACTTTAAAGATACATTATTCTTTACCTTTATAGAGAGATCCCTCTTTGGATCCAGGAGGGCTAGATCTTGAGATCCCAAAGCGGTTTTGATGTTGTCTTGTCTTTTGGTTAGCCAATCTGCCAAAACACAGGAACCCCAACATAATGGCTACTCTGCTGGGGAACTTTGAGTAAAACACTCCTTAAAACATCTATAAGAACTCAAAGAAGACCAATTAGCTTTGATTTGGTAGTTAATCAATGTGGTGGACCGTAAATCTTCTTGAACATTTTAAACCCTCCACCTGGCGACTCCACAGTTCCTAAATGACCAAAAGACTCCACTGGTGATCAGTAGGCCTACTGATTATCTATGTTTTCACAAGACTCCACTGGGAGACCAATTTCATCATAACATCATCCACTCTAAAGGAAACTATGGGTATCAGTTTTCTTTGTTGAAGATCAGTTGCCCCTTAAAGACTGTCATATCTGGCTAACTTTTCTTTTTCCTTGGTCTGAAACTCAACATGGTGGCAAACCAAATCCCCCCACCAATGTAAGACTCTGAGCAATTTGCAAAAATGCAGCCAAGTCCCCTAGAAGAGTTTCATTGTGGAATATCAAGTATACTGGTAGGACTTAAATGTGAGGACCTTCCAGAGGTTTTCCTTTTTAGCTCGAAATTCAATGATAAACCTGAGCTTAAGGAAATTTTTCTAGAATTGGTGGTTGAAAGATATGAAATTGAGATTGAAATATTGAATTCACAAGAAAAATCATACCAATTCAGGGACCCTAGAGCATTTTTGGAAAGTCTCCCTCCCCCTAAGAAAGAAGAAATTTCACTGCCTTTTGATGTGCAGGAAGAGGATGATTGTGCTTTCAAGAGCCACACTGAAGATGCAGTGAACCAAGCTTTCAAGGATGCAGATAGCCTACCAGTCATGGAAGGCCTAAAAGAAGAAATTTTATATCATTTTTTCATTGATCCTGTGGCAGAATATATGGAGGCCCTGATTAGCTCAAGTTCCCAAGCATTGACCCTTTGCAAGAGCCAGATACATCAGGAGTGGTCACCATTGGTGGCGGCCTTGGTTTTGAAGACCCACATTCAAAGTACCCCATGGTTATCTTTGACAAGCAGTCAGATTTCTTCCTCATTTTTGTTACTACTGAACTGGCTGCACTGGCACTATTGTATCATATAAAACAACATAGATTTCCAAGTTAGATTAGGGTAGGTAGGAATTTCAATAAAGCTCAGATGTGAGCATTTATTTAGTTTTTTAGTTTTTTATTTGAAAGAAAAATAAAAAATACAAAAAAAATAGAAAGGAAAGGTTCAGACAAGCTCAAATCTTGAACCTATGAAGTTTCGAAAGAATGGCTCAAATCATATCAAAACGTGAGCCAAAGAAAGTGAAAGGCTGGTTCTAACATGCTCAAAACTTGAACTAGCAAAGAAAAGAAGAATAAAAAACTCTAACAAGATCAAAACCAGAGTTGAAATGAAGAAATAAAGGTGACTCTAACAAGCTCAAAATCTGAAGTCACAAGAAGAAGGAAGGATGCTTTTAATTTTCAGAATCTCAAGCCTTCACAATTTTGTTTCAATTTCCTGCAAAGTTTCAGTTCATGTGCAACTTGTCTTTATGCCATGGACCCACATTAAATCATATAGTCTAATCCTGGTTTGTAAGTATTTAAATTTCTGTTTTAGAATGTAGAGAATGAAAATCTGCCAGACAGTTTAATCCTGGCAGATATTAGTTTAGGTAGAGAAAATTATGAGTTCAACTGCTTAATTTGAACTCATGGAGAAATAAGGGTAGTATTAGATAGTTTTATTTTTCTATTTGTAGAATAAAATGTTGGAAAAAGAGTTTTCCAGTCCAAGTGCACTCAAAGGAAGAAAAAATTCTAGGACAGTAGGAATGGGTAGGTAGAGATGTTGTTTTGAAGAATGACAGTTTTTTCAGGTTGCTGCAAAGGTTATCAGATCAAAAGAAGACCAATCAAGGAAGGAAAAACTTCTTCCCAATGGAAAGGAATTAGTCTGCTAAATAAAGAGATTACTGAGGTTCTGGACACCTAAAGGGCAAGCTGTCCTCCCCAAGTGGAGCCACTGTTAGCCACCTATAAATTCTAATATGCTAAATGGTGGCTAAATTTGTGTTCAAGCCTTCAAGAGATTTATTTCTTTGAAAATCCATCATATTTTAAGTCTTATGATGATTCTTTATCCCTTTGAATTAATCTTCACTGTTGTTTCCATCTTAAATCCATGCTGATTCAGGTCCAAAGAAAGTTGTTCCAAAGGCCACTGAAACTGCCTATTTTCACTTATTTCCCTTCATTTTCATAAAGCCTTCTTTTCATTTTTTAACCCTCCATTTAGCCTCTAAAAAGCCTTAAATCCCCTTTACACCCTCAAAGATTCATTTACAAGTTTAAAGACCCTTTCTTTTCCTCTCTACCGAAAGCCAAAAAAGCCTTGAAAAACCTTCATTTTGGCCTAAAAACCAGTATTTGCACTATAAAGTTTTGTTAGCCCCTGAGGGCTTATATACTTTAGCTTTTCTCCTCCACACAACCTAGCCCCACAACTGAGCGCTAAAAAGACGAATCCTCCCCATTGCTAAACCCATTTTTCCCTTTGGTTTTCCGTTTCCTGGCATTTTTCTCTCAGGACAGATCGTGATTGTTGATCTAAGAAGATCACCGGTCGTCGCGTGTTTTCTCCTGTCCGCCCATCCTTTTAACATCTCTTCCCCCTTCCAAAACCTCCGCCCCGATATTAGATCGTGAACGTCCGATTTGAAGATCCTATGATTGGGATTTAACCCGATTAAACCATATTTTTATCAATTTTCCACCCTGCCACATACTATCTCCGCTACGCGACAAAAAATATGCTGGGCCCATAGCCTTTTCCACCCGCACACATTTCTGCCCATCACACGTGATCTGCACCGTCAGATCTGCTGCCCTTCATCCGACGGCTGATGCTTCATTTCATAAAACTTCCACGCCCAAAGTTTAATGCCAAAAAATTTTGCGAAATGGGCGGTATTGGGAGGGACACGCGTCAGATGCCGTATGAATTTTTTCTGGCAATACCGCCTCCCCTCATTTCATTTTGCAAAAACCACTGTTGGTTTTCCACTTTACCGCCTACCCTCCTCAATGTCTTTCTCTTTAAATCCTGGCCGTCGATCTCTGAGATCGCATGGCCCACGTTATATCGTGATTCCAAACGCCTTTGTTTCCCATATGCTCCCAAATGACTTCATCAAGCAATCGCCACCATAAATCATCCCGATCTAACCTCCCACATTCATCCTCACACCCAGACCCCGTCTAAACCTGGTTAACTTCTCTGCTGGGTTTTTCTCCTGATTTTCCACTACAATCATGATTCTTCCTCACTGCTCCTCCACCCCCAGAGCCTCTGCAAGCAGTATAACCAAGCCCACATGGATTTCATAACATGTTTGTCATATGTTTGCAGGTTTCACGGCTGGCGAAGCATAAGTTTCCTCCACAGTCACTAGAGGTGACACAGAGGCTCTGATAATTAGTTCAGGGCCAAGGACCAACGTCAAAGAGGACCATAAATAGAAGGCGAGGTCATGTCAATCAATGGATCAGATCCATGAACCCTGAGTGACCCTCCATCTCAGCAAAACCCTCCACCTGTACACAGAAAACTTAAAAAGGGCAGAGATCACATATCTAGTGGTATAAGACACAACATAGAAGATTAGCATCAGTACAGAGGCAGTTCGAGCAATCAGCAAAGTTAACATACATAGAGCCAGAACAGGTTGAAGTACAAAGGAAAATAGCAGTTATTAGTACAGAAATTTGACTGACAGACATAGCCCATTCCCATGCACACATGCCTGCCAAGCAGTTATTGCACCCAGGGAGCTACTACAATTATCAGAAGCAATTATTTAGAAGTATGGGAGTCCTCATAACCCATTCTTCACTTAACTCACACCAGGAAGATAACAGTACTACTCCATGATGATTTTTCCTCTCAAGGACAGCCTGTGGGTGATTTCTGTCATATCAGATGGTCTCAACAAGCTACAAAGTTATTGATCCTGTCTAGAATTCAATGAAATGTTTAAGACACAGAATGGGGCATTCAAATGCCCTCTCCTATCTTTGATGATCATTAAAAACTTTCCTCACCTACTTCTCCCAATTTTTGCTATAAAGACTCTTCGAAGTGTCATTGTAACAGGTTGGCATTTGGTGATTTCTAAAGTAATACATATTGTTGCTTTGAAGAAGCATTGGTGTTCTGAAAGAGTGTGAAGATCTTTGTTTTCCTGTTGATGAAGGAGGCCGGACCATCGGATCCCTAAGCCTGGTTTTGGTGAAGTACTTCTTTTTGTTAATGTTATTTCCTATTTTCCACTTTGTTCGATCATGCTTGGATTACAGTAGGATAAAAAGTTTAGGCAGAGAAATGTATCTTAGAAGCACCTCTGACCTGTTTATCCTTCGTTGTTTATATGTTTTCTGCTACTGAATATGACAGGGTAGTCTAATAGCTCTCTTAAATATTTAGTTTGTTTTATTTCAGAAATGGTTTATTCGATTGTGCTAAAGACTATTTAGGTGTTCCCTCTTTCTTTACCACTGAATATTGTATCTGAAGTCTCCCTTTGATTATTAATGGTTGCAGTTTGACAGTGAGGGCTATTTTAATCATACCCTCTGTTCATTATTGTAATTATTGTGTTGAAGGTCCCTATAATTGCAGTCCTAGATGTCTAAGGCGTTCCCTCTTCTTTGAATGCAATTGTATGTTTTTGTTGATTAATCCTTTAGCTGTAAACTCAGATGAGGAAATAGGGCATTCCCTGAATCCTATAGTTCATTAAGAAGGTTTTAGTTTTCATTTCTCCTTTTCTTTGAGTGTCACACTGATTGAGTCCAAATAAGTGAGCTTACTGGAGGAAATAGGGCGTTCCCTAAATATTTTAAGCCATTGTGAAATGGTTTAGTTTGATTTTCACTCTTAGTCCTTAATGTTCATCCCATTTCACCTATATTATTCAATATATCCTTGACCAAGTTAGATTTTCCCTTTGGTTTCCCTTCCTTCTTAGTCAGAACTATTTGGACTTTCACATGACTCCATTTCCTAATGGCTTGTAGATTCCCATGCTCTATTTATACCACCTGAGTCACATTTGTCCAACCAAACAAACAAAACAAACCCTTGTGCTCTATAACTAGCCTAAGAACTTAAATTGAACTTTAAAGATACATTTTTCTTTACCTTTATAGAGAGATACCTCTTTGGATCCAGGAGGGCTAGATCATGAGATCCCAAAGCGGTTTTGATGTTGTCTTGTCTTTTGGTTAGCCAATCTGCCAAAACACAAGAACCCCAACAGGTCACAAATTTCATGTGAGGAGGAAAATGAAGGAAAATGGAGGAAAATGAATAAATTAGAGGCCTCAATGATAAAAAGTATTCTAAGGATCAGTTCACAACTTTTGATAGTGATAGCTTGGAGCTCTCTCTCTATTATCTCTCTCTCACACTCCTTCACACTTATAACATTGTTGGACCACTCTAGCATTTGAGAAAGGAAATCAAGGAAGGGAAATAAAGCAAAGGAAATCAAGGATCAAGCGAGGAAAAGGTTGGATCAAGCATCTATTGCTAGAATAATTGTAGGTAATAGGTTGCATGTTCGATTTCCTAGCTAATTAATGGATGCATGATACATGCATCTGTGTATTTGGTTCTCTCACTTTCATTGGCATGAGTTTTTCCAAGTGTGGAAGTGGTTTTAGCCTTGCCTTTCCATTTCCGGATATCCATGTTTTGATGGGTTTCTCTCTTTTGGTTGAGCTGGATTTCCTAATGGTTTTGGAACGAGGTGAGGTGGTCTCAAGACAATTACCAAAGACCTAGGAATCCCTTGAAGGGTAATTACGGGATACAAGGTAAAGCCTGAGGGTGGAGATGGGAAAATTACTCAAGGTATTTGTGAATAAATCTGGACGCATCCATGCTTGTTTAAGGCCTAGTGATCCCTTGACTGATATATGGTCGGATTGCGGTAAATCTTGGTAATGTATGTTTATTTTTTGGGCCTAGGAGTCCCTTGACCGGTAATTGTAGGATACATGGTAAATATTGACTGCATAGATGAGGGTTTCAGGCCTAAGGAGTTCCTTGACTGGTAATGGTGCGATACATGGTAAATCCCGAGGAAGCGCTAGTTGGTTTTTTTTGTGAGTCCCACATTCCAGCTTAGAATATGGAACAAGGGTGATTGGATGAAAGTAAGATTTGGTTCAATCCAATCAATGGTCAGGTGGTACGTGGAAGTCCTTGAATTGGGCAGATTTTTCATATGAATAATAAGAATATTTCCTCTTGAGTTCTATGAGCAAATGTGCTTTTTATTATGTGATTTTAATGGTTGTTCTATCATTGTTAATATTTTGGTTATATGTTGGTTATAAGGATGGTTTCATGAAAAAACTTAGTTATGGCTCTCATCATGTTTTGATTATTAAATGAATGGTTAATGGATATATGACTTAATAGATGATAATATAGCTATTTTGAGAGGGCTTCAGACCTTCTTAATGATTCTAAGCTAAGTTTGAGATCCCTATGTTCAAATATGCAATTATGCCCTGTATATTACATGTTCATGATCTGTTTGAAGAAATGTATGTCATGGTTAGGCTTAGTTAGGTAAATTTATTGAATAAGTTTTGTGTTATAGGATTTTTCCTTGTGTCAGTTATTGTTTTGGAAAGTTTCATAAAGTTATGGGCAATGACCTGGAGTCTAGTCCTAAAAAGGTGGCACCAATTTTGCGATAGTAGGCATAAAAATATGAAAAAATACTATATTCGCTCCCTTGTAAGCTTATGCATGTGACTAGAGGATTTCATCTGCATGGATGCATGCTTGTGCATGCAACTGTGAGTTTATATCAGTGAAAAAGTAGGTTAATTCAGGGTTTGGACACATGGAAGGGTGTTTTATCTCTTGGGGGTCCTGTAGCACCTTAGGGAAGTAAATAAGGTTTTGGTTGATCGATTCCACTTCCTTAAGGTGATCTAGGAGGTTGAATCATGTCATAGTAAGTCTTCATCACATTTTTACCCCAGTAGGCCAGTTAACTTGGGTAAATGTGGGAGGAGGGTGTTACAAAATGGATGCAAAAGTATGTCTTCACATATTTTCACGAAATTTTCTTTGTTGAGTTCACAATCGTATTGGTCGAGTGGTTTCAAAGGTTTGGAAAATAAAATGGAACTCTGAAACCTATTGTACCATGTATTTGGACTTTAGTACTAATCCAAAAGATAAAATCTATAGGTAACAATATTTCTCATGAATTTGATTGTTGGTTAAATAACATCTTGGAAGGTTATGTTTTTGAGTTTTTTATAGAAGGTACACAATCATGTAGCGCATCTAAAGGATAATTATTTAAGGGAACACAATGAATATGTCTGATATTTTTGTTTACCTAGTCAAAAATGATATTGTGTGACAAAGGAGTTATGTTGCTGGATTCATATACTATGAGTGGATAATTTCTTTGTGCGTGAAGGGGAGATTGGGGGGATGATTACATGATGATTAGAGGATGACATTAGATAAAAAAAAGGTGTGGGATATATTAAAGGATGAATAAAAAACATATGAGTCGAGTATGTCAGGGTGTCAAAGAGACAAAAGAGAGGAAAGTTTGAGAAGGGTAAGAGCGTGCACATCGATGTAGGAGGAAAGTGTGATGGAAGAGGTAAGTGGAGTGTTGTGTCACCGGAATGAGATTTTGACATGGTAGTGGGTTAAGGAATAGATCTACATCAAAATCCGTGACTGAAAAAATACGATAAGGAAAGTCACAAAAATATAAGAAGGAAGCACAGTAACGAATATTGGGGGTTTAGTGACCAAGAAGAAGAAATCAATGTAGACCACATTCAAAATGAAGTACCACACATAGAAGGTAATAAAGAATAAATTCTCCAAATTAGTCTAGAATAAGAAGATCCATTGTATCCTAGTGACCTTGCTTAGGCCATACCCTATGTTGAACCCATGACCCCACGTTCATCTCCAATTCAAGAGGTAAGACCATGAAACAATTTGTTGCGGAAAATTTTATTAGTATGGATAGTAGCAAAGATAGTCAAAGTAGTAGAATTTGTAAATAAAAAGGGGGAGAACCTAAGGCACCTAAGATTATATCAAAAGAATATCATGGTAATATTGGGCAGTACACAATGACAGGCATTGATCCTACTTTGTGAATGATTTTTTTTTCATGGCACTGGGACAAAGGATCCTAAACAACATCTTTTTGTTTGTGAAGTTGTGTGGAATGTTAAAAAAAGGTATATGATGAACTAATGAAGGTTTTGTAATTAGAAAATACCTTTAGAGATAATTAAATAGCTTGGCATATAAAATATAAGGCTATTGCACCATCAGGGAAATCTAGGTCATTGGAAAACATCAAGAAAGCACTATTGAAGGAGTTTAAAATGCCAAAATCAAAGTCCCAATGTATCACAAAAATCAAAGAGATAAAAAAAATATTAATGAGTCTGTATGGGACTTCAACCAAATATTTAAGGTATTGATGGATCATATGACATTCAATATTCTAGATGTGCAACATAAGGAATGGTTCATCACATGATTGCTACCCCATATACATATCTTTCTAAATCAATATAATATTGTGTCACAGTCCAAAGCCGTAGAAATTTCCATGAAATTGGAAGCATCTCCCACAAGAAATGATAATATAATAGGGATGGTTCAAGTTCAGTGACAACTGGAAGATTTTAAAATACAATTACAAGTTATATCCAAGGGTAAGGAGAAGTGTGAGGAAGTATGGTGCACCATATGCAAGAAAGAAGTCCACCACTGGAATGAGTGCCCAAATATGATAGAGTACATGGCTACAGGGGTCAGAAATCCTTTGGCACAAGGAAGGGGATTGTGGTGTGAGATTTTTAGATTATGGGGACATTTACCAACATCTTGTCATATGATGTAGAAATACCAAAGCTCAGTCAAAAATTTGTTCTACGACTTTTGCAAGTCAGTGGGTCATGAAATCCATACCTGTCGCACACTGGAATTGATGAGAGAGTGTGTTTTTGATGAATATAGTGTAAAGGAGGGAAAAGAGACTAAAGGAGGAGAAAAAATATATAAATAACCAAAGGCGTATAATTAGGTATGAATAGGCCAAGGGATGTAAGGAAGAATGAAGGTTTGCAAGACAAAGGACATGGAGGATTTGGAAGAGGCAGAGGTCCAATAATTTTCTATAACTGCACACAACTAGGACACATTGTGTGGGATTTCCCCAACCCTTGCATAATTTTTACATATTGCAGATAATTGGATCATGCTATGGAGGATTTTCCTTAACTCATTGTAATGTGATAAGATAAGAGAGGTCATAATGTACAAATGATAGTTGCTGAAGTGCTCAGGGATCATTCACAAGTAGCATCAATTACGCATGGAGAGACAAGGATAGGAGAAAACACAATTGGAAAGGAAGCTAGCCACACAAATAGGTAAGAAAAGCCATATAACCAACTCGAATTTTTTTATCTAGTGAAAGAAAAATACACATACAGGGAAGCTAGAAGGGAGTCAGTTGCAACAGAATGGGGTCCATCAAGCTTGACCATAGAAAAAACACTACCTATATATGATATGACCCTTATTTACGAAAAAATTGAACTTGGAGAAGCTTTTGGAGAGATAAAATCCATTAATTTTTTTTTGAAGATTTGTTTACAACGAATAAAGGATGAATTTTCCTTAGACAAGTTACACAAAATTATTGACCATTTTTCACAAGAATGAGAAGTGCCTACCATGCAGACCCCTTGGTGCACAGTTAAACAGGTTATTCACAAGAGAAGGACGAATAGATAATTTATATTTAGCATGCAGATAGGATATTATGACATCTTCGGGTGATATCCTTGACAAAGGGAACCCGAGGGGGACAAAAGGATGTTGAGTTATCACTCATTTAAATATTTTGGCTGTGAATATCCTTCACAAGAAATAACTCCATCTATTTTCTGAAAAGGAAGGAAATGTAGTTCTTTGAATGCATAATGCATATACTATGTAACTCTCTATGATATTAATAGATGGTTCAATTTTTTCTTTTGGGAAAAAAAGAAGATATTATGACACATAATATATTATTATGGACTTTGGCTCATATGTTAATATCATCCCTAAAAAGACATGGATGCCAACTTTCACTCGATATTTTGAGATTTTTGCACCATTTTTCACCAATCAAGGGAAGTCTGGTGCTCACTACTAATATATATTCGTTTACTAGAATGGTGAGAATCCAAACTAGTGCCCTTTCACCATTAAAAGTATTAGAAAACTCCAGTGAAATTTGGGTGTCAAAGCCTTGAATTTTTTCCAAAAATAAAATCTACTCGACCCAAACAAAGATGTCCCATGCGACCCGATTAACCTTAATAGCCTCCACACTATCAAAATTTTTGCATACTATGGTTCTACCCATCTTGTTCTCAAGGCTCGCATGCTAATGTTTTCACTGTATTTTGTCTATTACCCTTCCTTCAATTCAAATTATGATTGTTAGCTATATAATTTAATGCTAAAAATTTTCAAAATCCCTCATTAATGCTTATTACTACCTTTTGTTGTGAATTATCAGCCATCCCATTTGAATTATTGTGATTTGGTTTTGTTTTCTTCGATCACGTGGAGAGAATGTTGCAAAACGACGACTATGATATGAAATGGTATGTTGTGAAATGACATGCTGCAAAATGATTGACTGCTATGAAATCCAACGACAATATTGTATGCCACGTAGGTCGGGCATTAATTTATGGTGTGGCTCAGAAATAATAGAAAATAAAGGTTTACCAAGGTGGGATGGGATGTTGGTTTTAGATAGGTCTGGGAAAGGTAAATTATATATATAATTTTTTAATAGGCATGAATATTTACACACAAACACACACATATATATTAGGAATAATTAATCAAGAATGGTATGGTTAAAACATCAGATAAGAGGGCATGGAACATGAAAGGGTAATAAAATTGCGAAAAGGATAAAACGACAATCATTTTCTTTTTAGGGAAGATGGAAACATAATAGAGTAAGGGGGAAATTAATTTTATGCATGCCCATAGAAATTTCACATGTTATTAGTCTCTATATACGTTAATAAAAGAAAATAAGAAATAACCAAAGGGTACCTGGCCTGTGGAGGCAAGCATGCCATAAATAATTCTGTCGCTTTCCATCATCATCATATGATCCAATTTTTGAAGGATAGTGTCAGATGAATGATAATTATGTCTTTGCTGCAAAATAACTTATGTTGATTTCAAGCAATGCTTAAAAGAATCATGCCAATAATTTTATTACATATTTTTCCCCTTTTTCTTTTTATTTTCATTTCAAACTCTTCTAGTTGGAACCCCAATTTTCTAGCACAACCCTGTCCAATTGAACCCACAAGGGTTTTCATAATGGGAAAATATTTATTCATAGTGATGCTAGTTAGAATCTAGTTTTGCGACATTACTAGTGCCAGTAGCGTCTGGAAGCCAGGTTTTCATTGCCCACTTTTTTTTTCAATAATGGAATGTACACTACAAGTTCCACTCATTATGAGCATTTGTATGAGAAACAAGTTGTTCTCCCTATTGAATTTGAAATCAAAACATTGAGAACTACTTTACAAGTGGGAATGGAACTTTCTAAATCACAAAAGCACCGATTAGATGACCTTAATGAAATTGATGAGGTTTAACAGGATGTCATTCATCATATAAATGTTATACAACAACAACGTGTGAAATGGCATGATAATTTTATCAAGAAGAAAAAATTTAAAGAGGAGGATTGGGATCTTTTGTTCGATTCAAGATATAAGGATTTTAAAGGTAAAATTTATACACGGTGGTTAGGGCCCTATGATATTGAAACTATATTCGATAACGAATTTGTACGACTTCATACTATTGAAGAGGAAATGAAAAGATTAATGGAAAACGGGCCTCAATTTAAGTTATATTATAAGTTACAATCTAAGGAAAAATTTATTCAAGGGTTGGAGAATCAATATTACATGAAGGTCATAGAGCGAGTGGATTACCCACTCTTCTCTATATCTCTTTAATCTTAAATTTGATTTTTTTGGTGAGGTTTTGAATTATCTTTGAGGTGAATTGAGTCCCTTGGTCTGTAACAATCACTTGCGGTACACCAAATCGAATAAAAAATTCTTCATACAAAAATTCAGCCAATGCATACTCAGTTTCCCTTGGAAAATATTTCTCTTCCATCCACTTAGTTACATAATCAATACATACAAGGATGTATGATTTCTCTTTCGATTGTGGGTTAATTGGCCCCAAAAAATCAAGGAACCACTTCTCAAAACACTCTAACAGTATATATGGTTGCAGTGGCATCTCATTGGTTTGTGTTGGGTTTCCCATCCTTTGACATCTTCCACAGCTTTTGACATAGGTCTTGGTGTATCTAAAAATGGTAGGCCAATAATAGCCTTATCATAGAATTTTATTTGTTGTCATTTCATCTGCAAAGTTCCCCCCACAAGGCTCATCATGACAAACCTTTAAATTTTCATATATTTTTTCCTCTCGGACACATTTCATGATCATGTGATCAAGCCCTTTTCAAAACAAATACCCCTAAATCCAAGAGTATATAGCACTATCTCTTACAAATTTTTATCACTCTCTAGGAGATAAATATTGTGGAAGTTTCCATGCAGCCAATTAGTTAGAAATATCTACGAACCAAGGTAATTAGTAGACAAAAAAAAAAGTGTTCATAAGGAAAAATATATTTTTTAGAATCATAATTGTCTTGATTATGGAGCCTTGTTAACAATTCAACAACAAAATAATTTTTTCCATGTTTATCAATAATGGTAATGTCGAATTCTTACAGAAGGAAAAAACTTATAGTCAATATGTCATGAGTGATTGGTTTGTTCATGAGATATTAGATGGTTGAATGATAAGTGTGCACAAGCACATGGTATACAATTACATAATGATGAAATTTGTTGATGGAATGGATCACAACAAGAATTGTTTTTTTTCTTTTTTAGTAACTATATTGTTTAACTCAGTTGGGGTTAGGTTTTTACTGATATAATAAATGGCACATGGTTTTTGATCTTATTTTTTTCTAGTATAGCCCCAATGGCGATGTTATAAGCATCAATGTGAATGTGGAAAGTCATAAACCAGTTAAGATCTCTAAGTATGGGAGCAGTGGAAAATTTCTATTTATGTGTATCAAAATCTTGTTGACATTATTTATTCCAGGAGAATTCTGCAGCCTTTCTGAAAAGATGAAAACGGGGAGATGCTATCTTGGTAAAATTCTCTATCAATCTACGATAGTATCTTACATAGCCCAAAAAGTTGCAAACATCCTTTTGTGAGGTAGGGGTAGCAAGCTTTAGAATAAATTATATATTAGCAAGGTCCACTATAATCCCTTCACACGAAACATTGTGTCCTAAAAAAATCCCTTGGTTAAGGAGCATCTGACACATTGCATTACTAAGAGAAATATTGGTTTCTTAAAAATGAACCAACTCTTTTTCTAGATTCTTTAAGGTTTCTTCAAATGTGTCTCCATAAAAAGTAAATTCATCCATATAAATTTCAACACTCATGGGTTAGATCAGAAAATATTCTAAGAACAACCCATTGGAAGGTAGTTGGGGCATTACACAATCAAAATGGGAGTACATGGTATGCATATTTTCCCCATGGGAAAGTAAAGGTAGTATTTTATTGGTCTTTAGGTGCTACTTGAATCTAGTTATAACCAATGAACCCATCAAGAAAAGAGAAAAAAATATTCCTATCCAGGGTGTCTGAAACTTGGTCGATAAAAGGTAATAGAAAGTAATTTAAAATTAAACCTATTTAACTCATGATAATCAACACATATTCACCATTTTCTGCTCTTCTTGGGGGAAATAACCAAAGGGGAAACCAACTCACTATCAGAGATAAGCTAGATAAAGTTAGCATTCAACAACTTATGCAAATCTTCTTTCATAATGTCCTTTATAGTGGGGTTCATTCTCATCCTAGGTTTCTTGATTGGTTGAGCATCCTCCTTTAAATAAATATGATGAGTGAAAATATTAGGAGAAATACCGTTCATATTAGTGTAATACCAAGAAAATGAATTACTATTTTTCTGAAGTACTTCTATCAATTGCTTTTGTTGGGAGTGTTCTAGGTGGGCATTGATATTAAGAGTTTTTTTTGGATATATTTCGAAAGTCTGGGTTTGATTATCACTATCTGATGAGGCCAACAAATCCAATTGTTTTACTAACTTAGTAGGTGAACATGTTTCATGAAATTTTTTCCCTAATATTTGATCATATGGTGAAGGATGGTCATCACAAGGGTTAGTTAGAGTAGTGCATATCAATTCATCCTCAATATATTCCTTAAAAGTATCACCCTGGTCAAGGGTAAGGAGAGGTAAGATAAGCTACTCATCGCTATCCTCAAACCAAACAGGCTTTTCAAATTCTAATGAAAGTTTGGCATGTGGGTATAATGTAAGATTATTAGTGGAGTTCCCATGTGAAATAGTAATATTTCATGACCTAAAACTAATATAGGAATCCGATGTAGCTAACCAAGGTCTCCCTAGGATTAATGGATAACCTATAAAATTAGTTTTTTGTTGAAGGATTATAAAATTAGTCTGATTTCACACAAATTTATGGAAACAATTATATCTTCCACAACTCCTTCTAGTTTGATAGTAGAATGGTCAACCAAATGGAGAATAGTGGGAGATGATATTAGGCCTGATAAGCAAATATTTTCCACAGTTTATTTGGTCATTACATTAATAACTTCCCCTATGTCAAGTAAATTATTTTCTATAGGTATATTTCTAATATTTATTGTTACAACAGGTCTCCTTAGGTCTCCATATTTTGTTGTAACCACCTTTCCAGACCTCAAGTTGGATAATTTCCCTATGACTCGAACAGTCTTAAGGTCCTTCTTTTTCCCTTTGGTTTTCTTCAAACATAGTTCTTGTCCCACTCTCACATATACAGGAACATCCCTAACTGCTTGGAGTAGTTTAATTTTTACACATAGATTCCTTAACTCTCCTAGTAAATCAAATTTAGGTTGTATGGGGTTTTTTCCAAACTGAATCTCTCAGGATAGGGAACAAGTTTCTTTTCAAGAGGCTAAATAAATATTGCATCTTGAATTGTAGAAGAAAATAATCTTGGTTATGGGAGGTGGCTCATCATATTGTTCTTGAATAATGAGAGAATTTTGATTTTGGATCACCCTCCTAGAAAATAAATGAATATTCTCACAATCTAAATTATAAATGGGAAAGAATGATAGCTCGAAATAGTAGGTGGGATGAGCTACTTTATTATTTAGGTTAGGCATAGGTTGAGATGGAATCTTGGTCTTTGTTGAGTTTAAGACTTAATGGGTAGATTTGAAGGTCATTGAAGTTTTGTGGATAGTTTTGAGGTGGTTCTTTTGATGTCGTGTTTCCATAGGAAGAGGTCATCTCCAAACGTGGATCCACCCTTGATGTTGCATTTGTAGTGGCCACTGGGGTAAAGGCATAGGAAAGTAAAAACACTGGTGGAGGATATAAAGATGAATCTTGAGGTTTTTTCTGGGGTGGCTATGGTTTATTTTGGGCCATGAAACAAATTTTCTTTATTTCTTCACTATCTTCCTGAAACATAGTCTTAAGCTCTAGAAGTGAATGACATTCTTGGGTTGAATTTTTCTTCTCACAAATGTTGCATGTTTCAACAATATTTAATGGACACTCTTGTAAGGGGTGATTTTTGCGAAATTTAGAGTAGAATATAGAAAGTGTCAAGCCAACCTCATCCTTCCTTTTCTTAGCTTGAAAATCATCCAATTGAGAGCTGAGGGTGCTAAGGATATTGGTGTTAAAATTTTCTAATAAGTTCCCTAGCTCAACCTTAGTCACTCCTAATCCATTCAATTTATTAGTTCTAGAATTCATATCTCGAAAATTTAAATTATATTTTTAACTTCTTCTAAAATATCCTGTACACAACTTATAGATTTTTTCATAAGGAAACTGAGAGACATGACCTTCACCCATGAGATTCAAGGTTTCAAGGCAATCCTCCTATATCCCCTTAAGAAAAAGGAGATGTAAAGTGTCAGAATCTAGGGAATTATGCTTTTTCCTTTGTATGGTATACTAAAATTGTTCCACATATTATTCCAATATCTCATCATTAGCTTGGGATATTCTAAAGATTTCTTCCTTCATATCTTAGAATTTACAATAGTCCCGATATTTATTTCAGAAGATATTATTCATTTCATTCCAAGTTTGAATGAATATACTTCCAACACCCATAAACCAAACAACGTAAACTTTGAAATGAAAACTATAAACTCAAAACACAAACTCTAGCCAAAAACCTCCAAAAGAACGTGAAAAACAACCTAAAAAAAAAAATGTTGATGCTGGGATACTAGAATGCTGGAAAACCTTACAATTTTGACAATTTTTTGAAGAAATATCACACACAAAAAGAAACATACCAGAGATTTAAAAAAACCAGACATAGCGGAAAAGGCCTCAAACTTATTGCATTCCACACATTTTCATTATTAAAAAAATGTGTATAATACAAATATAAATACAAGAGGAGAATGTGTATCGTGATAGTGCATCTATCTTGGACACTTTGGTTGAGACAATATCTCAACCATACACCAATCTAGTAGCCTAGGCCTAAACTAAATCCTAATTGAGAGGAACAAACTCAATCTAGAAAATTAGGAATAAATTCATAAATTTCATGATTTAATTATTTTTGGATTTATAATTGTTTTTTCCCACATGAGAGTGAGGCTAGCATTCCCCCCTCAATGATAAATCTAAAATAAGAACAAGGAACCATATTCTAATTTCTCATGCTGAAACTGTTGATCCTCAAACACACTACCTAAAAAAAGGCCAAAGTTGGATGTCGAAAATACTTCAACCTGAAGAGATCATGAGTCACCCGCAAGTCTGATTCATCTCAGAATTTTTCTTGACAACTCCATCACGTGCCAAGCTAAAAAAGAATCCACTTGTCCTTTGCTTGCAATCAACATCCTTTTTCCACTAACAAAATATTGATGATGCCCATTGGCGAATTTTCTTGTCCACTGGAAAAATATTGAGAATGCCCACAGGCGAATTTGCTGATGTCAAAACTGCTTCTTTAATGTTGAGAACTCCCACTATAAAATTGATGTTGACTTCCCACTGGATTCTTGGATGTTTGATCGCCCAATGGTTGCTGCTGATGATTTCTCATAGACTGATGAAGATGCCCACTGGATACTTTTTCTGATGTTGTCGAAACTTTTAGTCTAACGACCACCTTCAATTTCATTATCATTTCCCCCCTTTTTCAGCTGAAAGGAGAGATAATCATCGTCATTTTATTTTGGAACTCCCCCCCTTCAGGTGTAAGATAGTTTCACTATTTTCATTGTATTGGAAAATTTGTCTTCATGTGATACTGAATCCGTCGATAATACATAGATAATTGTTTGACCGTAGATGACCACTTCCAAGGATCAATCCATGCATAATTGATCTTCACTCTGGGTGGTTTATTTCGATTATTACATCTTTCTGATGAATGATTTTTCTTGCCACAATGGTGACAAGGATGGAGTTCAAAACATGTACTCGCTATATGGCCATTTCACTTACAATGGTTACACTTGTTATGAGCATTGTCTAGAAAGCCTGCATTTACAAACTACATTGGTTTTGAGTAATCCAAAATATACAATTTGTTGTCTTTTGTGTAACCTATGCCGTGTCAATCCTTTTTGAAGGAGATTTCTTCCCAAGGTATGATCACTTTCTTGGAAAGATCATTGTGTTTTTGTTCTTCATACCTACTGCTACTGCTGATATCCTGAGTTGGATTGATTAAATCATATGTATTACACTGGGCATCAACCATTTAAATTAATGATTCATCGGTTTGACATGCTGCATCAAATTGATCAATTTGATCTTTGGTACTACTCGTTACATCATTAAATGGTACAACTGGAAGGATAAGATCACTTGTGTCACAACTGACATCAACTTGATTGATGCGATCTTCTGTGTCACAACCTTCATCACTATGTTGAATAAGGTCACTTGTATCACAAATTTCATTTGATGTTTTGATGAGGTCTTCGACGTTGCAACTTGCATCTATCTTCTCTGTATATTGTGCATCAAGCTGCTTTTGTTTTTCAATTAATTTAATTTGGAGTGCATGAATGAGTTTTTCTTTCATTTTGAGCTCAATTTGAAAGTCACTTGCAGCTTCTAATGTGATGTTCATTTTCTCTATTAAGTTTTGATTCTGCTTCAACTTCCATTCAAGTAACTCAATTGTATTCTGTAACTCATGATTGCACTCTTTCAACTCTTTAATTTCCAGCTCTGCACTTTGAAGATGTTTAGCACCTTTGCCCATGCTTGCTTGTACATGCTCACTTGATTGAGTGTTTCTTAACTTCACGCTCACTTGAAATTTGTGAATGCTTCAATCAACTTCACACTCTCTCACTTGATGTTGGAAATTTTTCACTTGCTTGAATTCACTTACTTGAATAATTGAATACTCACTCTCGCTTGCAGTAGATTCAAACTTGTTGTTTATTTTCTTTAGAGTCGAAACTCTCTCACTTGATTCTTTCACTTTGTTCACTGGCACTTTGTACTTCCTTGATTTTACTCACTTGATTGTGCTTGTTGGCAAAAGAAGTTTGTTGAACACTGTTGAAAATGCACCCAAGAGAAAATGCTTAGAATTTCAAATAATCTAGATGATTCTATTGAAGACTTACTTGACTTAATTGTCCTAGTTTGACCACCTTATCAATTCAAACTTGGGTGTTGTTTTCAACTGAGAATGCACCCTTACAATACAACGCAATTTTTATTTGAATTGGACTACAAAATTACAACTTTTGATTTACAAGTTACACAAAAATTGTTGTTGATGTTGATGTAGAATTGTCTTGGAATGCTTGAGTTTGTAGCTTCATTAACTTGATTGCTTTGATTGAATGAAGTGGAATGTGGCTGTTGATGAACTCTTTATTAACTTGATGATGTGTTGCACAAATGCATGTGATCGTTTGTGCTTGATAATTCTTCATGAAATGTTCTTTGTAGCTATGAGATTGCTTTTATTCTCTTGATTTTAACTTTATGTGTGTTTTAGATAATTGTAGTGTCAAAACTAGACACAAAAAAAATTCAATAACAAGAATCGTGCGACATCACAAACACATTCATGGTGTACCTAAGATCCCCTTATTCACTTTCGGGCGGATCTAGGACACAAGCACCATAAAAAAATTTCTTTATTAAGCATTGATCACATCAATATTTTATCTTTACAACATCGTCGTTGAGACTTCTCAAGTAATGAGAAATCCACGCTTGCAAACTCTGGAGGGAAATTATCTTCAGAAATTGGATGTTCACTGACTCAATCTCTCTCAAAGTAAAACATTACTTTGGATTACAACAATGACTTTCTCTTTTAAAAATATTCCCTTATCACTCCAAATTCACAAAACACTTGTTGCTCCAAAATTACAAAAATAATTTACCATATCACTCCACGCCTTATCTCTCCATATCTTATTTCTCCAAATTACAAAACTTTAAAACATCAACCTTATTACTCCAAAGATTTATTTCACCCATTACATAAAGAATAATCCTTATCTTAAAATTGCAAAATTCAAAATAAATAACATAGGCCGACTCTAGAGTCAGGCTTGCCGTCTATGGCCACTGGGCCGCTGGGCTGGGCATCTCTAATTTTATTTTTTCTTAATTTTTTTAAACTATTGATTATTTTTTTAATTACTTTTTTTTTTTTAATTTTTTGATTATTTTTAAAATTTTAAAATTTATTTTTGAACTGTATTTTATTTTAATTGTTTTTTATATTATTTTAATTTGTTTTTTTATAGTATTTTTAATATTTTTATGTTTTAAATTTAATTTTAATTTTTTAATGGTTATTTATTTATTATTTTTAATTATATAAAATAGCTTTTTGTTTTTTATTTTATTTTATTTGGGTTATCTTTCTTTTTTGGTTTTGTTTTGTTTTGTTTTTTTGTACATTTTTATGTTAGTTTTTTTTTTTGGGTTGTTGTTTCCATATAGGTTTTTATATTTTTGTTTCCTTGGCTATATATTTATATTTGTTGTTTTTTTTCTATGTTTTTATTTTTTTTTATTTTTTATGTTGTAATATATATATATATATATATATATATATATATATATATATATATATATATATATATATATATATATATATATATATATATTTTTTTTTTTTTTTTTTTTTTAATTTTTTTGTGTTATTCCTTTTATTTTGCTGAATATTTTTTTGGTCATGTTTTATTTTTATTTTTTTATGTTTTTATATATTTTTGTTTAATTGTTATTATTTTTTAAACTTTTTGTGTGTTTTTCTTTTTTATAATTTTATTTCAAATTTTCAATTTTTTTTTCTTTTGTATTTTTATTTTTTATATATTTATTTATTATTTTGTTTTATTTTATTTTTCCCATAGAGTTTGTGTCGACTAGCAACCCGTTCCCATTATGTGTGAATTTGATTGTTGATTTTTAAGTTTTCGGTGTAAAAGTTTGAGTCTGCCCGCATAATGTGTTAATTTCATTGTTGTTATTAAAGTTTTCATTTCAATGGGTTGAGTTGCCTACATTGTGTCAATTTGATGGTTGTATTTTTAATTTTTTTTTCAATATGTCAAGCTATCTTAGGCTAAGATTTTAAAGTCATCATATTTTAGCATTTGCAAAGAAAAAAAAAAAAAAAACTTGTTAGAAAAACCATTAAAAAATTAATATCCTAGGATGAAAAACACTAAGAGACAAGACATTTGAAAAATTGTTAAATAATCAACATTTAAAAAAAATGTGTATACTTAGGACATAAGTACATTTAAAGTGTCAAAATTGTCTTTAAAAAAATAAATGTTGATGTTTTTTAAAATTAGCACGAAAATCTTTGACATTTAAAAAAAATATCGACATTTAAACATTCGAAAATTTAAATAAGCCCTCTAAAAATAGGGGTCGATGTTTCATCAACACTTTTCAAAATCAACATGAAAATCACTAATATTTAAAAAAAAATTACACTTGATACATAAGATAATTTAAAGTGTCAAAAATATGCTAAAAAAAAGTGTATTCTGGATAAGCACTTTTCAGAATCACATTAGTTTTTTGCTACCTCAAAAATGCTGGTACTTATTTCCCTTCCCGTTTCAAAGTTTACATTGTTACCAATAGGGTGTTGAATCTTTCAAAGTTGCATGAAACAATTTTAGTTTTTTTTCATCTGTGGAGTAGTCATATCTACGACAAAGAACATCAAACTCAAAAAGAAACATATCAGGGTCCTCCTTGGAAAGGCCATTAAAGTTCGAAAAGGAAGATAGAGGAATATTTTTCAGTTCTATTATTTCTTCCAGATCTCGAATAAGAAACTCTGATGCAGAAGCATCCTGCTCAGAAAATCACTGTATTATTGAGTGACTTAGGGGTGTGATGTTTTTAATTTCTGAATAGGAAATTATTAATATTTTTAATAATTTGAATGAGGAACATGTATGTGAGACTTTAATTGTAAATATTCTCCATTATGAGAGAATACGAGAGATATTTTCCTTATGAAGATTTCATAAAAATATTATAGATTAGGGGATACTAGAATAGAGGATTAGTTGAGTTAAAAGTGGCATTAGAGACTTTAGGAATTAGTTGAGTGATCTATGGAGAAGATCAGGCATCTAGAATGATCCATAACTATATAATTATTTCTATAAATGTAAGCCTGAATATAGGAAAGAAGAGGCAAAGGTAGATGTAGATGTGGGAATGAAGATGAAAGGAGAGGAATGGCCAAATAAATGAAGATCAAGCCACGAAGAGAGAAATGAATTAAACGAGGATTGTGAGTGTGTACAGTTTTACAAATGAAACGAAGATTTTCATTATTTTCATTATCTCTGTAATGTTAATTGATGAATTCCAATTTGTATATCTAGAAGTGATGATGGTTTAAAATATCATATAAATGAGGTCAGTCCTTGAAGAACGAGTATCTTTGCATAATTGGAAATTGTCTCTGTTCAAGAATTTAAATTTTATTTTTGTGTATATAAAATATTTGAGAACACTATCTAGCTCTGCGCTACCTGTAGATATAAAAGCTTAGTAGTCTTTCCTATAATTAAATTTGTGAACATAATTGATTGTATGACTCTTGTGTTATCTTGATTAAAACATTGATCGTTGTATGGATGTGTAGATTGGTTGTGATATAGGATCTACAGGTAGCTAAGGAAGCACCATGATGTCTGAAAATTGAAGGATATGGATCAAAATTATGCATAGTGATTACATATTGTATATAATAGGGCTTGCTTTGCAATTATGTGTTAAAATATTAACAAGATTTGTATTAATTCAGTAATATTATCTTGCAGAGAGGTGGAGCTTCAAATAAATTATATTGAATTGTTTGCTTGGATCAAGTTGAATATGGTCCAAAACATAACGAGTGGACTAGAAAAGCTGCAGATCTTCCAAAGACTATGAAGTAGAGGACTGAGAACAATTGGGAGTTCAGCCTCGGGTATGTCTGTGTAGAGACAAAAGGTTGATTGAATGAAATTTGGGAAGGTAAGAAAACAGAATGTGGAGCCACAGAGTCAAACGCCGTTGAACTGCCGAGATCTGATCTGCTAGTTCAGAGCGCAATTCATGAGTGAAGAAAGCTCATTTCATTGTGGAACCTGTTGAAGGTTGAATGGACGGATGAGATCTTATCACAGATTTGAAGTAGGAGATGGACAGTCCATATTATATCTCAATATCGCATTCGATGGAAAGAGCTTTGGCTTTCCGATGAGGAACCATATTGATTTGGCAATGTGAGGCGAAATCTCGATAAGAAGTGGAAGTTGCGATATTGCGATGCGATATAGTCATTGCATATCACATTCAGATGAATGAGCTTGGGGAAGTGATAAAGTTGAAATCTGTGTTCTGCGATGCATGTTAATTCTGCAATTTGCGATATTTCTTGGGAGAAAAATTGTGAAGAGCCTTGTTTTGAAATATTGCGATATATGTTGGATGTTGCGAAATTTTCCTTGGTGTTGAATATGCGATCCCTTGTGCGCTAAGGAAAATTTTGTGGGCCATAAACCACAGGTCCGAGAATTATGTAAATTTGCAGCCTTGCTGCATCATTTGGTATCATAGCGAGAGAGTAAGTTTATCTTTGTGAAGGCAAGGAGACATACAAGGAGACTGTAAGAGGAATTATGAGGTAAAATGCTTTGTATGCAAGAAAGGAAGCTTGAACAATGGAGTTCTTGATGTGAAAAATAGCTACTTTGGGAGGTGTAGTTGCATGCAAAGGAAGAAAAAGGAAAGTTCAGTCAAGAGATTGAAGTTGAACAGAAGTGTGGGAGTGACCCTAGAAATTTGGTAGCAGGAAGATTTTGAAAGCTTGGGAATGGTTTTTGTTTTTAATATCATTGATATGCAAGTAACACAATTAGTGAGGCATATCAGCAAGAAGATCACAACCTTAAGAGCAGTGATGAAGGAAGCCAGTAAGGGTTTTTGAGAGAAGGAAGAGTGTGGCCAGAACCTAGTATTTTAGTTGTGAAATACAAGAGGAAAGTTGTGTTTTCAAGTGCAGATGAGTTGTGGATGTGAGCCTAAAAGGATCAGAGAGGAGTGCTCAAGGAGGTTCCTGACAGTGAACCAGTGCTTTCCAAAAGACCAAGTACAGAGGAGAGCTTGGTAAGTTGTAGCAGGGAGAACTTGTTACTATAGAGGCTTGATGCAGCTCATAGAGAGTGAAATAAACTCATGAATATGACTATCGAAAGTCATAGCATAGGTTCAGGAAGTATCCACAAAGTGAATAAAGAAGATTCCAAAGCCAATGGTATATGGAGACAGATGAGTGATGAAGAATATGAGGGGGAGAAGGCTGAGATAGTAGTCCATATTGAAGTACTAATGGGGTTGTTACAGAGGAATGATGAAGACTAGAGGTGTGGTTTTCTTATGAGAAGAAAGATAAGGTGGCATAAGCTATAGAAGAGGAAAGAGAAAATGAGGAATGCTCAATGCGAGGATGGGGTACTCAAGGCAAGTGGAACATGTGAGGAAAGACAATTTGTTGATATTGTCATAAATGAGGAAGAAGACAGACATAATCTAAATTCTATTATGAAAGAATATGGGACAACTAGATCTCATATAAATTCCCATACACAGTTGGGGAAAAGTGTTTCTTTTCAACACATTGTAAGGGCTAAGAGCAAAGAAAGTTTGGCTTATAATGATGGCCAAAAGCAAGAAGAAGAAGCAAAGGATATCAAGCACTCAAATGATATGCTTGAGGAAGTTGAGATGAATACCATTGAAGATTTTCTAAGTCATGTATATGAATTGGAACAAAAGGAGGATTTGATGATTGAATCATCAAATGAGACCATTAGGCCTTATGGTTTTAAAATTGAAAAGTTATGTGTGATTGCAGGTATTGCAGAAGACAAACCATCTTATGGAACTATCTTAAGTGAGGCTGAAATTTTCCAAGCAAAGTAGGTTGATGATTGTCTTTTAGATGAATATCAAGTTGAGTTATTGAAGCATGAGTTCATAAATTCCTTTCTTAGTGAAGGAAGTATCTTCAATGGAGATGAGATAGTTATGTCTTATGATGAGGAACCTATTATTGGTAAGGACAAAGAGAAATTGGCTTTCTTAAGTGGCAAAAGGAAGACTGTTGGACAAACATTTAAAGCTATCACAGAGATGGAGGATAAAATTTTTATTATGATGAAGAATGAAGAAGTAGTGTCACCAAGAGATTGAAATTGTGACAAAGAAGAAGATAGTGAGGATTATATAGAGTTTTTGGAAGAAATTCCAAGTGATATGGCAGATTTTTGGCATGAGCTAAGTCTTTTAGAGAATAGACTAGCAAACTAGAGAATGAAATTTTGATTGAACAATTGAAATTGGAAAAAGGAGAGGCAAACATGTCTCATGCTAAAGAGGAATCAATCTTAGAAATGAAGGAAGCTGAACTGATTACCAAGATCAGTCAAAGAGCTGAAGGACGATTATTGGATGTTGTCAAGGAAGAAGAAAGACATGCTAAAGATGATGAAAAACATTGTGATGAGGTACTTGAATATTATCAAGCAAAGGAGGAGTTGATGGAATATTTGATGGAGGAATATGAATATGAAGATGTGATTGCGGACCGTGATGAAGAAGAGTCTCAAACTTTGATTGAGACAGATACATATGTTAGTATCCAAGTTCCTAATGCCTTTGCTAGCATAGGAGAAGTGAAGGGTAGGTCTGTTACTAATAATTTGAAAGGTAATTTACTTCTTGAAAGTAAAATTAAGAATGAGAAACAACAAATGAATATTGTAGAGGGAGATGTCTTCAATGACATTAAGGATGTATGGGTGGTAGAAGAAAAGGAAATTGGAGAGAACAACCAACAACTTGAATATGGAAGTATGAAAGGTTACCAAGATGTTTATATCCGTGAGAATGAAAGAAAAGTGCAGCAGCAAAGTAATTTGGATAAAGAAATAGAAAATTTGATGAAGCTTATGAAGAAGAAACATAAGGAAAGGAGCTGCATAAAGAGAAGACAAACAATCAGTTGTATGAAAGGCTGGACTGTAAAAAATGTTGAAGGAAAACTCAATGGAGTGTTAAAAACAAAGATATGGAAACCAGGAGCACCAAGAAAAGACAATAGAGTACATGAACAACAGTTAAAAGAAGCAAATAGATCACTGTAGAACAAAGTTTGGGATCCACGAAGACAACGATTGGAGACACATGATCTGGAGACCATGACTTATTTTAACTTTGGGAGTTTGATGCAAGAGCATCCTGCTCAGAAAATCACTATATGATTGAGTGACTTAGGGGTGTGATGTTTTTAATTTCTTAATAGGAATTTTTGTATATTTTTAATAATTTGAATGAGGAATATGTATGTGAGACTTTAATTTTAAATATTCTCAATTATGAGAGAATAAGACAGATATTAGCCTTATGAAGACTTCATAAAAATATTAGAGATTAGGGGATCCTAGAATAGAGGATTAGTTGAGCTAAAAGTGGCATTAGAGTTTTTAGGAATTAGTTGAGTGATATATGGAGAAGATCAAGGATCTAGAATGATACATAACTATGTAATTATTTCTATAAATGTAAGCCTGTATATAGGAAAGAAGAGGTAGAGGTAGATGTAGATGTGGGCATGAAGATGAAAGGAGAGGAATGGCCAAATAAATGAAGATCAGACCATGAAGAGAGAAATGAATTAAATGAGGATTTTGAGTATGTGTACAATTTGACTAATGAAAGGAAGATTTTCATTATTTCCATTATCTCCGTAATGTTAATTGATGAATTCCAGTTTGTATATCTGGAAGTGATGATGGTTTAAAATATCATGTAAATGAGGTCAGTCCTTGAAGAACGAGTATCTCTGCATAATTGGAAATTGTCTTTATTCAAGAATTTGAATTTGATATCTGTGTATATGAACTTTGTGAGACCGCTATCAAGCTCTGCTCTACCTGTAGAAAGAAAATATTAACATTCTGTCCTATAATTAAATTTGTGAACAAAATTGATTGTATGAATCTTGTGTTATCTTGATTAAAGTGTTGAATCCCTGTATGGATGTGTAGATTGGTTGTGAAATATGATCTACAGGTAGTTAAGGAAGCACCATGATGTTTGCAAGTCGAACGAGCTGGATCAAAATTCTGCGTAGTGATTACAAATTGTATATAATAGTGATTTATTTACAATTCAGTGTTAAAAGAATAACATGATTTGTATTAATTCAGTAATATTACCTTGCATAGAGGTGAATCTTGAAATAAATTATATTGAATGGTTTGCTTGGATCAAGCTCAATATCATCCAAAACATAACGATTGGACTGGAAAAGCTGAAAATATTCCAAAGATTGTGAAGGAGAGGATTGAGAACAATTGGGAGTTCAGTCCCGGGGTTATGTCTATGCAGAGTAAAAAGGTTGATTAAATGAAATTTGGGAAGGTAAGAAAAAATAATGTGGAGCCACAGAGTAGAATGTCGTTGAACTACCGAGATTTGATCTATAGGTTCAAAGTGCAATTCATGAGTGAAGAAGGCTCATTTCATTGTGGAACCTGTTGAAGGTTGCATAGATGGACGAGATCTTATCACATATCTAAAGCAGGAGATGGACAGTCTAGATTATATCACAATATCACATTCAACAGAAAGAGCTTTGGCTTTGCGATTAGGAACCTTATTGATTTGGTGATGCGAGGTGAAATCATGATAATAAGTGGAAGTTGCGATATTGTGATTCGATATAGTCATCGCATATTGCATTCAGATGAATGAGCTTGGGAAATGCAATAAAGTTGAAATCTGCGATTTGCAATGCATGTTAATTTTGCGATCTGTGATATTTCTTGGGAGTGAAATTGCGAAGAGCCTTGTTTTGCAATATTGAGATATATGTTGGATATTGCGATATTTTCCTTGGTGCTGAATATAGCGATCCACTATGTGTTAAGGGTTATTTTGTGGCCATAACCCACAAGTCCAAGAATTATGTAAATTTGCAGCCTTGCTACATCAAACTCAAAAGAAACAGGGCTTTTTTCCTTGGTCCATTTACCTCGTCGTCCCCAATCGTATCCCCTCCTATAGTCTCAAGGGTTTGGACTTTCTTGGATGTCGAGGATCTCTATATCTCCTTTTTATATGTAATTCCCCCCCCCCCCATGATTGGTTCCCCACCTTTCAGTGGTTTTTCCATCATACTATTCGAAACAAAAGGGCCCCTTGTCAGGTTCCCATCCTTGTTTTCCAGAATGTTAGTAGGCGTGGTTCATACTACATCATGTTTTTGGGTTTTTATAGAATTTTTAATTATCCTACCTATTTTTTTCTACCTTTGGAAACATGATTTTAAATTCAAGACATTTAGGACATAGGTTAATGGAAGGGTCAACTAACTATCTCCCTTTGATTGCTTCTACTCCTAGTGTCGTTTCCTATTGACACAAACTTATAATTTGAGAGCCTCCTTGGAAACAACACCAAAATTGATGATGTGAATATATATATGTTTATTTAAAAGTAATTCACATGTTCATTTAATTTTCAACCAAGGTTTGTTGAATTGTGAGGTCTTAAGGCTATATGCACAAGTACTAAATCTCGTATCAAGTGTTATGCTCATTCAAGAAACGTATAGGTGGAAAAAATCAAGATCTAGATAGGTTGAATTAGTTAATTGATACAACCATAAGTTCACTCAATTTTCGAAGTTCAAAACTTAAAATAAATGTTCAATTACAAGCAATACTTCCTATCAAAGGTCTAATTTTGCAGTACTATCTGGAATTTTGCAGCAGCTTGTTGATTTTGTAGTAGCTACTATTGATTCTGCAACAATGGTGCAACCACCTCTACAACACATTGATGCAAGAATTTGGCCCCAAAAAGTAAATAAACAAGTTTAATATGAATTACATCAAAGCACACCACACTTTGGCCGATATTTAATTTACTAAATAATCATGAAACCAAATGTTGCAAGAAGGAACATACACATATAAATAAACAATTGGAAAGGAAATGTGCACAGTTCCTTACCTCAAGTGGGGCCAACATGGGGTTTGGCCTATGCGCAAGGCATGATTTACAACAACAGACTCAATAGAAGAAAACATGCATCCACATGCAATATATTATCAAAACAAAATTACAGCAGATTATCGACAACTATTGTCCATCATAAGTCTAGACATACATATTTATAGAGAACAGAGGAATCTCTTCTTAAAAAAATAGTTAAACTAAGAGGCTACGCTATATAAATAGTTCGACTCGACTTACCAAAATAAGACCAGACATACTTGACACAATTACATATAAAAAGCAAAGAGGACTAGACATACTCAACATAGTTACACCTGCATTAAAAATTAGAGCCTGATCGAGGTATCTTAACTGTTGAATCATTTAATCCTCTGGGACATGAAACATCCTTCTTTTACTAGAAAGAATCATGAAAGGAATTCGATCCAACTGATTGGCTCATGGTTAAAAATTTAAGAAAAAGTGCTAACGTTGTCGTATCAACTTGTAATTCAGATGATGATTTCCAAGGAACAATGCTAATATGCCATCCATATGAACAATAAGTGTATGGTTTATAATCCAAATGCAACCTTGGACAATATAGATTAACACTCTGATTTATTTAGTCATAAATATTCACACTATAACATTAAGCTACCCATTTAACTAAATCTTTATCTCTAATTTGTAGTGTAAAATAGAAAACTAATAAAACATGTGTTATACCTTTAACAACCTATGGTATCATAAGATTAAGAGTATTTGAGTGTTTCATAAGGAAAAAGGAGGAGAACGAGTCAAAATAACGGGAATGTTTATACAACAAAAAGGATCAATTTCTTAGCTCGTCAGAAAGAAGTTTCCATATGCCTATGTTAAGAGGAAAGCCTAAAATGGAATACAATGTGTTCCTAGTCCAAAAGTTGTGTTTAACTTGTGAAATTTTTACATTTCCAACATGATTTCATCTAGAAAACCTTTGGTGAAATATATTTTAAAATGCTTGTTTGATAAAAGGTGATAGTGATACTCCTCCCCCTACCTTGGTTTACAATTATAAATATGCCTCATGCATTATCAATAGGGAGACTAGACATTCTTATCCAAATCAAGTATCGATAAAAAATATAGCTATAAATTATGATTCTCATAACAAGTAATGCACATATATAGTATTTTATTTAAAAAGAAAATAATCCATAACTACAACCATTAAACAATTCAAAACTAAATGAATGTCAATTTGAAAGTTAAAGCTACAACATGTTAAATATGTAATAACATTTAAAATAATTTAGATTGCAGGAACAATAAATGTGGTTTAATTTATTCTAAAATGATACAAGGTAGCATAAATCACGAAGAAAAAAATGCAAATCATAAGAGCATTGTGTACTATGTTATAATTAAATATTTAATATTATATATTATAAATTTCACCTCATGAGCATCACCTGATGCAATGAGTGCTAAGTGGACTATTCAAAAATCAAGAGAAATTAGTTAGTTATGACTACCTCTCATGGAAATGGTCGTAAATGAATAACTTACTTAACACAGTTGAATCCAAATTTTTTTATCTAATCATTCATTTCTATTTTCTATTTAAATTGTTTAATTATAGGAACAAAAATATTATTTTAAATAAAAATATTTTCTATTAAATGAATAAATATAAATAGCGATTCTATCAATAAATTTCATTAAACTAAATTATAGGCAATTTAGCACAAATAAAATGTACTAGCAACTACACCATATGTTGCAAAGGAAACACTGTAAAGCAGTAACATAGGAAAAACTAGTATAGAGGAAAAAATATGTGATATGTTATGTGATTTAATTGAATATTTAACTTATAACTATGAATTATTTTATTTAAAAAAATTTAACATACATCTAGGTATTTATTCAAGAGGATTTTCAATACACCCAAGCGACCATTAGATCTCAGAGCACAGTAATAAAGTAGCCCACATCGAAGAGAATGAATGATCTCAACATAGTCCGTCATCTTAGCGGAGTCATTGAGTAAATGCATTGAAGTTTTCTCTTAGCAGTGATATGAGTTTTCAGGTCCATGGTAAGCGCTTTTCTACTTTATCCTTTCCATATCTTTTGTTTGAATTGTGCTCGGCCACAACAAAGTTAGCGATAGATGCTCCAGTACATTACTTACAAAAGAAACATCCCCATAACTAGATATGTCTAGCTATATTATTTATCCTCTTTTGTTGCTTTCGAAGTGGGTGGAACATTGATGTATGCAAGTTATTTCTTATCTTCAACTCGATCAATGTAAAGGGCTTGTTATTATGAAAGGAAAGTATCATAACCAGAAACCATCCTTTCATTTGAATCTAGGATGGAATTTGTTCCTCAACAAGAGAGGCACCAAAGAAATTCCTAGCCTCCCAGTTTTATTCTCTGTCTAGTTAGCCTACTTTGAATAGATTTTTACAAAAGGAAGTACATGAAAATTCACGCTAAAAGAGGGGCACTTTGAGTACTGTTTATCCACACACAATTAACCGTACACCTGTCCCTGACACTGCATACTACTTACTGTGGATGAGAAATTATCCTATCAATGAGAGTACCTTATATGGATTATGAGGGACGAAGTTGAAGACCGATAAGTACTCAAAGAGTCGAATGCTATTCGATGGCCTAAAGATAACATCTCGTTTCTCTCGTTTCTTTTGACTTAGGGGAACTTGTCTCTCCCTTAATGGGAACCTCTACATAGAGATACATGATATAGATATTAGACGGCCTTATGAATGAAGGTTTAAGCCTACTCCCAAATCTAGTTAATATAGATCCATATATCCATGACCACTCCCATATCAATCCATTAGTGGTCGAAGAGTAGAAGAATATTCTATGTATCAAGCCACCAAGGTTCTCGTTGGCCATAACAACCCAGGTTCCAAAGGAATCTATTGATCTCCTTCTGTGTCGTGCTCTTGCAGGAGCATCACATAATAATCTATTTCCTTAGGTTTATTTAAACTTTCAGAGGGAATAAGTGGGAAAGCATATAAAAGGTTTTCATAAATTAACGATGTTCCTCAGTAGGGCTTCAACCATTCTCGAACTAGAATTAATGCAAACAAAAGAAACAATCTCATTACGCAACAAAGAAGACACACACATGTCTAAGTGCATGCTTCCCAAAGTATTGGATGTTTTCCAAAACATCAGCCTCACAAGAACACTCATTGCTGCTAACGATACAGGTTATGGCTCCATGTGGGATGCTTGAGCAAAAGCATGATGCTTGATTTGTTTTTCGCATTGCTAATATTGTATCATATGACATATACCCTAAATTTTTCTAACTTACCTGGGCCTTTGTGGGACAATTTGCTGCAGCTTCACAACATGTGAGGGGATTAATGTGTCTGAGATTTTTCCATCATTTATGGCTTGTTTGGCAAGTTTTCTGAATCTTCATTATTCTTAAGTGGATGTAGTATTAAATTTTAAAGAAATTCCTGGTAAATTTTCTTTTCTTGGAAATTCTCTATATTAGAAGAGCGTGACTTGAATTTCGCCTTAGTTTTTATTGGCTGGAGTCAATCATGCCTATATCTAAATAATAAGGATCTATTTGTTGTTTTAAACAAATAAATATTTTTACAGATTGTATACTCAATTTCACGAATTGAAGGTTTTAGTTAGATTTGGTCTAATATTGTCAAGTTTCTTGCAGATAGGGAAGTCTTGGATGATGAAATTGTTATCAATCAGAGGTTTGTCAATAGTGGCAAAGATGGATGAAGTAATTTCTCTTCCTCTCACACATTTCTGGTATTTCCACCAGATAATTTTATCCATTAATTTGTATATTATCGTGGGCTGGATGGAATAAATACCATTGGAGAATTACTTTCCGCAAGTTTATTCAAAATTAAATATTTTACAGGTTAAAGCCAACAATCACATTTTTGACTAGAGGGTATTCCTCGACCCTCTGTTTTTCATTTTCCAGGTACACTTCAAACCTCAATCTATATTGTTAAAAGCATTGGGTCATGGACAGAGTGGTGTTTCCCACCTGCATAATCAACGACAGCACTTGCTCACCATTAAATCTACATCTATTGCATTTCTCTATCGATCCCACCTGTAAGACAATCAAAGCCCAAGTCGAGCTCTCCTCCAAAGTGGAATAAATCCAAGTCCAAATGATTTGGTAAAGAAGAACTCCACCCTAACAAAAAAAGAATAAAAATTCAATAAATCCAAGTCCAAATGATTTGGGAAAGAAGAACTCCACCTGTAACAAAACAAGAATCGAAAATTCAATTCTACTTCCAAATCCAAGACCAAATGATTCAGGGAAGAAATACGCCACCTTTAAAAAAACAAGAATCGACAATTCAATTCTACCAAAGGAAAAATATTAACAAGAAGAGATTACTTAGAGGCAAAAGCCTCGTGTTAAATGGTTGAAGGCAAGGAAAAATAACTCAGTTATTTCACATATCCATGCCACAACATATATTCCACAACAAACTATCATGTATAAAAGACACAGGCGGGAGGAAAATAAAGAGAAAATATGTTAGTTACAGTGATAATAGTTTTCATATTCAAGGCATTTAAAATCAAAGATCAAACACAGGCTATTGGATGCTAGAAAGAGGTCGGGAAAAACTAACCGAACAATATATAAATAGTCTTGGGAAGCGAGATCAGTCTTCAGAAGCAAGATTTCATGAAGTGTAGAAGCAGGAATGCCATGCTATTACAAATTAAGGAGATTGTCGTTGAATGATAATCTCAGCAGAGTCATTGAGTAAATGCATTGAAGTTTTCTCTTAGCATTGATCTGATTTTTCAGGTTAGAATTATTCAATCCCAAGGTAGATATTATTTCAATCGTCTAACATCAAAATCAACGATACAAAATGGTACAAGTGATAGTTGAGGGGAGTTGTTTTCAAATAGGGATGCTTTACAACGTAATAAAATGTAATTAATGATTCATGGCACTAAAATATAGCCGATTTTGACACACGGTGGTAAAGAGCACAAGTTAAAAATTATTAGGTAAGGGAGAGCCTTTTAAATATTTCCAATTATTCTTTGAAGAAATAAACTCACTTTAGTGTAAGAACTATCAAATTGCATTGAATTAATGTGATGACGTCAAGACTCAAAAACATACTAAAATATAAAATTCACTTTAAAATAAAAAATAAAAAATTTAATAAACTTAAATGTATGATTAGATTTTCATGTCCATCAAACTTGAGTTATTGTAGTGATTATATATGTGCTAAATATTAAACTAATCTCAATTCAACCACAAAACATCATTCTTAAATTTTACATTCTACATTATTTATTTATTTTTTACAAATGTATATGTGCTACTATAATATATAGTTATATACTATTAAATATTGCAGCTCAGATGAGTGTTTTAGTCTTGAGAGGTTTCTTTTAGGTTAGAAATAGAGAGGAATTAATTATCTTAAAATCCTTGCAATTTTTCCTAAGATTTGGTTAGGGAAAATATCTTAATTATGTGAATTAGTGATTTTTTAAATATTTCTCAAGTCTAAACTTAGGAAAAGTGGATAATTAATTGACATTAGCTGGGATGAAATTGAATTTCCTCTATAAGATTGTAGAAAGTTTCTAAGTTGATCTTAGCCATCGATTGGATCAATTTAACTTCTAATCATATGCATTCATTTGTGAATGAGAGATTATACATGGAGATTGATGGACAACTTTGGAGACACATCGAGTGGGTTATTTTTTAGAGAGACACCAAGAGGGTTTTAGCAACAATGGTTGGGAAGAAATTTTCTAGAGTTTATTCTTCACAGAAGTTTCTAGTTTCTGAGTGACAAAAGGAGGACAAATTATTTTTCAGAAGGAGATTTAGTTTTCCAGTTTACAAATGGAAATTTATATATCAAATTCTCAGAGGTACTGCAAGTTTTGGGAAGAGTGAATCAAGTTTCCAGTGGCAATGAAAATTACGAGGAGGCTTAGTGTGAATTTCCATATGCTGCTAGATTTCTAGTGCGAATTGCTGGAGCATGCGAGTGCGAGTTGTAGAAGGTGGTGTTTATTTCCAGAAAGGGATGAGTTGATCTGTAGAGGGAGGCAATGAAGTTTCCCAGCTCGATTTGTTCAAAAGTGAAGATAAATTTTTTGTTGGAGCATTGTCAGTGTTAGAAAAATAGTTGTAATTTCTCAATTGTAGTTTTTGTTGAAGATAATAATATAAACCCTTAGATCTAAAAATTTGTTTTCCCCACATTTGGGTTTTCTAGGGACGTTTTCTCCAAAAATACTGGTGTAAATTGTGTTATTGGTTTCTCCTATATTTCCTATAATCTTATTTTGTGGTTGGTGTTGTTCATGTTATTATTCATTACTTCATGTAGAAGAAAAAATTGACGTGAATAAGTAACATAAAATAATTAACTGGCTTAATAACAACTTCTGGGTAACCAAAAATTCCACATGGTATCAGCGTGGCTATAATGGTAAGGTTGTTTTTATCTAAGAAAGAGGGGTTTGAAGGAGAAATCAAAGGTTTTCTCACACATATTTTCTCTACAGATTTATTGGGGTGTTTGAGGAATTTATTAATGGTTTTAGCTAGATTGAGGGATCATTATAGACTTGATGGTGCATCAAATTTTGATATCTGAAACTCCAAAATTTTGTTATTGCTCGAGGAGAATAACCTGAAGAAATATGCAACATTGATTGTTTCCATTCCAAAATATTTAACACAGTTAGTGACCTACTATAAGGAGGATGCCATGGTTAGGTATATTATCCAAGATAGGCACAAATATCATATCATACCCCATATTTCAAATTGGATACATGCAAGAAGATGTGGGATTCCATCTCTAATTTGTTCCATAATTATACTATAAAAGGAATTTGATCCTTAGAGAGAAACTAAGAAATACCATAATGAACAAGGGAGAAGGTGTAGTCTGTTATCTCACCAAGATCTAACTTGTCAAATAAGAGTTAGTAGTTTTCAGAGAGAAGATAAATGATGATGAGCTCATGAGAACTACTCTAAATAAGTTCTCAAAGTAGTGGGACATTTTTGTCTAAGTGATCAATGGATGATAGGACCTAACTAACTAGGATCATTTTGGATAAATTTCACTCTAGAAGAGCTTAGGCCAAGCCTTGTAAGTGGAGGCAATAGTAAAATACAAAAGAATGAGGATGATGAGAATGTTTCTCTTTTAGGAAATGGAAAATCCAAGAAGGAATTGAGCAAAGGGCCTACCTCCAAGGGAGATAAGAAAAATAAATACTTGATTAAAATCAAGTGTTTTTGGATGTGGTAAACATAGACATTATGCTAGTAAATGTTTGAACATGAAGAAGGGTGATAAGAAGAAGAACAAGAAAACAAAATATTCAACAAATATTGATGAATTGTCTTCAATACTACAAGATGAATTTTCTCTCATAGATTTCCTGTCTAGCTCGACCACCACAAGACTCTAGTATATTGAAAATGGAGTGTCATGCCACATGACAAGAGTTAGAGAGTATTTCTCTAGCTACAAATCAAAGGATATATGATTCCATATTCAAATGGGAAATAAGTCCAAGTGTACTCTATTTGGGAGAGGTATTGTTACATTTCATAGGGAGTTAGGAAAGAGTATTCATGTCACATATGTGTTGCACATGCTAGATTTGGGACTAAGCTTGATTTCAGTTTATACTCTTTTGGGTAAGGGGTATTATATGTACTTTCAAGGACATAAGGTATGCATAAAACACCATAATTGGAAGCCAGTTAAAGAGATTGGTGTAAGAAGTAATAAGTTGTACAAGTTGCATTTGGACGCTCCAAAGGCGCTACTAAGCAGCAACAATAATAGAGATATGGGAGAGTTATGACATAAGAAGATGGGTCATATCCATCATGGAGAACTTAAGTTTCTCAGAGAGACCATGATAGGTGTTCCAAAAGTAAGCATATAACAATAATGATATGTGCAAAGGGTACATACTTAGGAAGTTTTCAAAGGAAACCTTTCCAAGGAGTAACAATAGATCCATAGGCATTCTAGATCTAATGAATTTTGATATTTGTGGCACATTTTCCATTCAGTATCTCATTGGTTATGAATACTTAATGACCTTTATTGATGAATTCTCCAAGAATACCTAGATTTACTTCTTGAAGAAATGAGATGAAGTCTTCAGTTTCTTCCAAGATTTTATGGTTCTTGTGGAGAGCTCGACAGATAGGAAGATAAATGTCCTTCAGACATATAATGGAGGAGAGTACATTGAGAAAGACTTGAAGGATTTCTTTGCAAAGGAAGGAATCAAGAGGGAATGGGAAACTTTGTAGAACCCACAACAAGATTGAGTTTTTGAAAGGAATAACAAAACGATAATTGGAGCAATGAGGGTGATGTTATATGATCAGAACATGACCATATATATATGGGCATATCCATGTAGCACAATAATGTAAATTCATAATAGTATCCCACACAAGGTGTTGGGAAAGATGACCCCCGAGGGGGAATTTATAGAAAATAAGACAAAAGTCAATCATTTCAATATTTTTGATGGTATCACATATTATCGCATTCCAGAGGAAAAGTGAACCAAGCTAAATTTGACTTTAGAGAAGGGGTACTTTTTTGGTTATAGTGAAACCTCCAAGGCATACATGATATACATTTCAGGTAACAGGATGATCATCGTGAGATGGGATGTAAAGTTCCAGGAATACAAAGCCTTCAGGAGTCCTCGTGAATTACTAGTAGTCGATCAAAGTTAGTCAATAGAAGCTCTAATAGATGAATTGGGATCTTAGGCTTAGGGAACTAGTACAAGTACAATGACTAGTATGGGCATAGGTATAGGAGTAGAGGAGAGTTCATAGTATGTTGAGTAGAAATAGTAGGATAAGGATCTTGAAGCTCCACCCACCCCTATTGGGAGAAGGAATATAGAGGGGTTTCAAACATTTAGAGATGCACAAGAGTTTGTGGGAGCTCCTAGATCGAGCACTAAGGATAGGAGACCACTATAGGATATTTAGGGTACAAGGCATTGATGAGTGAGCTCATTGAAAGTGAGCACAAGGGCTTCACTAGGGGAGAAATACCATACCACATGAATTCATATTAGGGGATATATATTGTGGAAATAATGACATAATATATTGAGCATATAATAAGGGTAAATGTTTTTTATATTGGCAGGTGTAAAAATGGAGCTCAAATTTAATGAAAAAATATAAAAGGGTATAAAAAATGTTAATGAAAAACTGGATACTTACAATATCTAGTGAAAGTAGGGTTTTTTAAAATTGGGAAGGTGTATTGAGTTAATATTGGTAGGGGTTTAAATAATGATATTTTTAGAGGTATTTTCCAATATGTAGTCAAATTAAGGGTATTGTTTAGTATGCCATGAACACAGATAATATTTTAGAGGTTCATTGAGTGAAGCCCCCATGACAGTGAGTCTTCCATCTATCAGGAGGTTGCATAACACTAAGTGTGGCATGATGATATGGTGGAAGGGTGCAAGAAAGGTGCAACTCCATAATGTTAAAATTTTTTTGGTAGGTGGTTCCTAGACCTTTGGATAGGAAACTGGTTGGTTTACGTTGGAACTACAAGATTAAGCACACTATATATGGTAGTGTTGAAAATTTCAAGTCAAGGTTCATGGCCAAGGGGTTCTCTTAGAATAAGGGAATCGATTATGAGGAAATTTTTTCTCCAATGGCTAGGTATACTTATCATTAGGGGAATTTGGAGGTAAAAAATGGGACTAAAAAAATCCACTATCAAAATTAAATTTAAAAGAACTAATAGGATTTAATATGATGATGTCATCCCTAGGGTAGAATATTTTGGAGGGAAACGAAGAAAACTACTTTATTTGATTGTATTTTTGGCTTATCTCTTTATAGCTTCACTCAAATTTCAAGTGTAAACACCCATTAGATGTGGAATTAAATTCCACATCCAAAAAATACCCACTTTTCATAATTTCAAGTAGACCCAGATTGAAAAAATTGAAAATACTTGAAAAAATCATGTTGAACATGATTTTTTCATGTATTTTCATTTTTTTGACGTGGTCTACTCAAACTATGTAGACTGGGTATTTGTTGGATGTGAAATCTAATTACAAATATGATGCAAGGATTTTTCTATCAAACATATCCTTGCACATAACAAAATGTGTGCTTCCTTAACATGGAATATTCAGTTAAATTCTTCTTTAAAACCACATTTAACTTGGCTCAAAAAATACATATGAAGAGAGAGCCAAACAATACACAAAATAATTGCATAAAATACAACTAGAAATTTACAAATGCAAACCCTTCCTTGGCCGAATATTACAATGATTGGCCTCTCGGCTCTCGCCCTTCACATGAACTCCCACACTAATTCTCTCTATCTCTCATTGTATTCCTCACTGTCCTTCATCCTCACACAATCCTCATATTTATACATAATTATGGATTGATGTGAATCCATGATTTCCTCCACACAAATCTCAACCAAACTCTAAAATAGATATATCCCTATTTTGACTCAACTAAGTTCCATTTAAGTAACTCCTAATCCCTAAATTATCTACCCAACTCAATTCCCTCATATTCTCAATTAATTAAAAGAATATTTACAATAATCCTCACACTCACATTTTTCTCTCAATTTAAATAAAAATGAGTATAATAATTTATAATATAATAAAACATACATCACCCCCTATTTACACAATATTTTAATGAAAATCAAGCAGGATGCTCCTGCATCAAAATACAACATGTGTCTACACTTGAAATTTTAATAAACCTACAAGGAGATAAACCAAAAATACAATTAAAAAAAGTTATTTTCTTTAAAACTTCATAAATCTTATTTTATTATTTTAATATTTTATTTAGGAGGCCCATTAAAAACCTCAAAATTCCCTTAATGATTTCGGTTGAAATCTAACTTGTAGCACAAATGGGTTGGTAGATCCTTCTGATGGATGCCAAGATGGTGTTCATGAACAAATTTATAGAGGAAGAGATGTACATTGAACAACCAAAGGTTTTTGAGATGCATGGGAGGGAGATCCATGTAGCATAACACAAGTATAGGAAAACATGATGATTTTTGTACTAATAAATAAATGAGAGAGTTACAACCATATATATAAGTTGAATTTGTAGATGTCTCCCCAATTGTCTTTTCCTTCCTTTCCACAAAACAAACATTCACACTTAACCCTAATGCAAATGGATGATGATTCCTTAAGTTCTAAGCAGCAACATGAGGGCACTAGAAATCTCCAAAATCCAACTTAATAATATCCAAAAGCCAACCTAGACTCCATGGAAGGTATCAAATTTATAAGGTAAACATGATAGTTTAGGATTTACAAATTTAGGCTTGAGATCCACTTGTGAGGGTGGATAAGCTCAAGGGATAAGAGATATGACCACTAGAGTAGGATTACATAGGAATTGGAGACCTATCTCCATGGTGTAGAAATTATATGCACTAAGCATGCATATGTCCAAGATACACCTGACCTCACATTATTTAACTTTATGCAAGATACTGAATCTATTCCACTTGCTAATATTTTGCGGAAAAATTAATTGCACACACATGTGAAGCATAAACAAAAATTATCAATCGCACATAACATAGTTTTTAACTGGGAAAGCCTGAAGCTGAAAACCCCAAATATATATTATGTAACATGGATATCATATGAAAATCTCATACAAACATACAAAGCTTATCACAAGCTCTCAGTATAGTACAATCGTCATACACTAATCAGGCCTAATCTTGCAAATCCATGCACTGATCTTTGCCACCTGCTAGCCTGCCTCCACTGTGCAATCCAAGGTGATTACAAAGACCAATTCAATGTAATCCCACTCTCATTGAATGCGAGATTATCATTGGCAACTCCAATGTATATGTAGATGCAATTCATGCATCACTAGTAGTCACAACATATAGTCTATCTTGCCCTTTCACCTATCTCTCCACTGGGTCTCCACTGAAACTGCCATGCACTGTAGTTAACTGATGTATTGTTCAATTGATTAATAAGTTATTATTTGTGAATTAATTAACTAATTAATTCACTCCACTCTCACTAGTGTATCAATCAGTTAGACTAGATACAACTAGCTCAACTGAGTCTAACTGAGTTAAACTAAATACAACTCCATAACTACTTCTTCCAACTGTGTCATAACTTTGCCACTTGAGTTCTAACCGAGTCCTCCATGCAATAGTTCGTAAACCCTTAGGAATAGCATAATTCCTTCTGGCAGCCGCTGTGCCACATCCGTGCACCGAATCGAAGTGCTCCAAGAGAATAAGTTGTTGTTTAGAGTCTGATTATTATTAAGAATAATAATAATCAACATGCATCTATTTTTAGATCGACGTATTTATAAATAGACTCTCGCCCAATATTCTAAAAATATAATTTCATCTAGTTTTCCAACTTGATCAACCATCCTAAAAATATAACCTGAACTTCGAAATATGATCATCATGTCTAAAAATAGACACTAAAAATAGACATAGTCTAAAAATAGACATAGTCTAAAAATATACTTACACCTAAAAATAGACTGCGGGCCCACTTAGTGAAGGCGACTCTTTTCACTTGAAGTGCTTTCCTGCTCATCTTGTTGAATCTCAACACTCCCTCTCAACAAGATAGAGATTATCCTTCACTCCGATCCTACCTCTATGATATTCAAATTTTCTCCTGGTGAGCACCTTCGTTAGAATATATGCATCTTGATCCTCCTGGGAATGTACTGAAGCAACATGATCTTCTGCTACACAAAATATCTGATATGATGATACCGGATATAAATATGTTTAGATCTATCATGAAACACATGATTAACTAAGAGTTTAATGCAACTCTGATTATCACAATGAATCACCGTGGGATCTAAATGTGAACTGAACAAACCAACCAAGATCTTCCTCATCCAGATAGCCTCACATGTAGCTAAACTTGCTGCCATGTATTCCGCTTCCACTGAAATGAGTGCCACAGATCTTTGTTTCCTGTTGTACCAAGAAACTGCCGTAGATCCGATACTGAAAATCCCTCCTGATGTTCTCTTTCTGTCTGTTGGGCTTCCTGCCCAATCTGCATCCGTGAAGCCATGCAACTTCACCTCATCTGTCTTTCTGTACCATAAACCATACTCAGATGTGCCCCTGAGATATCTCAGGACATGCTTTCCCGCCTTCCAAAAGAGCTTGGTAGGCTTAACCATCGCTTGTGAAAGCTGGTTCACCGCATAGCATATGTTCGGTCTTGTATTGAATAAATACATGAGCGAACCCACCAAATGTTGATAAATAGTGGTATCCACTTACTTCCGCCGATGTAGCATCCTCTTTCTTCCAATTTCCTAGAAGAGGAGTGTCGATAGGTTTTACAGCCTCGCATGTGAAACTTCTCCGCATTCGTCTAAATACTTTCCTTGCACACAAATATTTCACCATCCCGCCATATTTCAATCCAAGGAAAGAATTAATAGAGGCCCAAATCCTTCATCTCAAAACTCTTTGGCAAGATCCGCCTTGCATGAGTGTATCAAATGCTCATCACCCTCGTTAGTATCAAATCATCAACATAAAGTACAATGATCAAAAGCTTACCTCGCAACCACAATATGGCATGTGTTTGCATCCGACTCACTTGGTGAAGCCAAGTCCATTGAAATAGATGTCAATCTCTCGCAGTGTACCAAGCACGAGGTGCTTGTTTCAGCCCATACAACGCTCTTTTGAGCCTGCACACATGCGACTTGCTGCTGAAGATTTCGAATCCTTCAGGCTACTCAATGTACACCTCTTCCTCAATGAATCTATTGAGGAACATAGTATTCACATCCATCTGATGAATGTGCCAACCCATCTGTGCTGAGAGAGCAAGGATGGTCCGTATGGAAGAATACTGTGCGACAGGTGCAAATATTTCCTCATAGTTAATCCCCTCAATCTGTGAGAAGCCCCGGGCAGCAAATCTTGCCTTATACTTCTTGACGCTCCCATCAGCAACTTACTTTACCCTATAGATCCATCTTGATCCTACAACTGATTTCCCCACCAGCCTTGGAACAATCTCCCAAGCACCGTTTCTGACAATGGAGTCATAATCCTCCACCATGGCATCTACCCATGTGGGCTTTTGCGCTGCTTCTTCAAAAGAAGATGGCTCTGTCACAACACACTTGCTCATAAGAGCCATGTATCCAGTATATCAGTTAAGTGACTGTCTCTGTCTGCGCTGTGATGTAGGAACTCCTACATTTTGTGCTGCATCCACCTTCAGTCTCTCAGCGTCTGTGGTACGCTTCCTACCTTGTCTGATGTTTGGTTCTGCATGAGTGGACTCTTCCACTCCATGAATATCCTCTTGTGCTGATCCACATCCAGAGGCTCATCTTTCAAAACAAGAAGTTCCTTCACTGCATACAATTCTAGCTCCCTCTCAAGCATAGCTTGTGCAACACCCACGATCATTCTGTTCTTTCTCTCCGCGACCCCATTGTACTGTGGGTTATGAGGCGCTATGAGTTCTATTCAAATTCCTTCTTTTCTATAGAATTCTTTGAATTTTCCCGAGATGTATTCACCACCATTATCACTCCTTAAACTGCCTGCTGCTTCACATTCTTCTCCTGATACCTTAAACTCACAGAACTTAGAGAATTTCTCACCCTTCTTCTACATGAAGAAGATCCAACACTTCCGAGAAAAGTCATCAACAAATATCACATAGTACCTGTGCTTTGTTGTCGAAGCTATTGAGAAAGGTCCATACACATCTGTGTGAATTCTCTCGAGGATCGTTGTGGCATGACTATCCTTCTCATGAAAGGTGGCTTTCACAAATTTTCCCAAAGTACATCCCTTGCACTGATCTGACTATGCAAGTGTACCTTTGGGAAGCCCGGTAGAAATCTGCTGCAAACTTTTCAAAGCACCATGGTGAAGATGGCCCAATCTCCTATGCCATAATTCGCCCTCATCCTAACTCACCACTTCTTCTACTTTTCCCACCATTGTAGCACAGCCATCTACCTCCAGATTGTAGAGATTCTTAAGTTGAACCCCTATCTTCTTGGTTTGACCCATTGTTTTATGTCAAAGGAAAGCTTTTCCCTCACTGAAAATAACATCATAACCTCTTTCTTCCAACATTGTGACTGAGACCAAGTTCTTCTTCAGACCTGGAACATGCATGAAATTATTCAATAAGAATGGATTATCGAACTCCCTCTCAAAGGTAATGTCCCAATGCATGTCGCATTGTACCGACCATCATCGCCCATCTCTATATGCATCTGGAGGTCCTTCTCCTCCAAGTCACTAAACAACTCTTTGTCTCTCGTCATATGGAAAGACGCACCACTATCAAGATACCACACCGATCCCATGCAGCTTGAAACCAAGCATGCGATCAAGGAAAAATCCAGCTCAAATTGTGAGGCTAAGGCCTCTCCAGCTGCAGATCCAACAGCCTGCTTATTCTTCTTCTTCTGTGGACAGTTAGTGGCGAAATGTCCATGCTTGTGACAGTGAAAACACTTCACTTTGGACAAGTCCTACTTCTTGCCTTTCGCACCGGATTTAGAAGGATTTTTCTTCCCCTTCCCTTTCCTTGCTTTGGCAGCCAAAGAGAAATTCTCTTCATCTTCATTCTTCGATGAAGATCCATCCCTAGTACCCCGCCTTATCTCCTCCTGCACAAGATCCGACCAAAGTCGCTCCCATCCTGGCAGTTTCTCCCGTCCATTGATAGAGTCTTCATAGCTATGCCAAATCTTCGGAAGCCGAAGGAGAGCCAAGCTCACCAAGTATTCTTCATCAACAATAACCCCCACACTTCCCAACTTATCCTTGTAGTGGAAAAAATTCGTGAGATATTTTGGAATACTGCTGCCTTTCTCCATTTTTATTTTTAAAACGTACGTAACTATCGGTCGCACTATTTCGTCAAAATACATCCAGCCTTCCACATTAAGAATGGAGTGTCTCCCCTCACGGGGATGGACTACAATGTAGTCCTTGCCTTCCAACACCAGCTCTCCTCGTCTTTGCAGTCTTCTTTTTCCATGCATCAAGTAATGCAACATCGCTAGATCTCGGCTTAGGAACATCGCTATCGATGAACTCCTTCAACCCATTATCCTCCAGCACCGCCTCCATCATGTCCTTCCATGCTATGTAATTCGAGCTCCCATCAAGGGCATACTCCAATATCAACCCGTTGAAAGACATTTCAATGTATACTCGATTTCTGCATCAAGAATCTTTTGTAGCAAATTCGAATTGTCCACCAGCACAAACTCACTTCACAATTGCAATATTCAATCAACAATGCTCCGATACCATGTAGAAATTATATGCACTAAGCATGCATATGTCCAAGATCCACCTGATCTCACACTATTTAAATTTATTCAAGATATTGAATCTATTCCACTTGTTAATCTTTTTCAGAAAATTTAATTGCACACACATGTGAAGCATAAACAAAAATATTCAATCGCACATAACACAGTTTTTAACTGGTAAAGCCTGAAGCTGAAAACCCCAACTATATATTATGTAATATGGAGATAATATGAAAATATCATACAAAGCATACAAAGCTTATCACAAGCTCTTAGTACAGTACAATCATCATACACTAATAAGGCCTAATCTTGCAAATCCATGCACCGATCTTTGCCACCGCTGCTTTTGCCCTCCATTGCGCAATCCAAGGCGATTACAAAGACTTATTCAATGTAATCCCTTTCTATTGTTGCATAATTATCATAGGCAACTCCAATGTATATGTAGATGTAATTCATGCATCCTTTAGTAGTCTAAACGGATAGTCTATCTTGCCCTTTCACCTATCTCTCGGGTCTCCGCCGAAAGCCCCTTATTACCTTTGTGATTGTGATGTATTGTTCGGTTGATTAATGAGTTATTATTTGTGAATTAATTAACTAATTAATTCACTCCACTCTCACTAGTGTATCAATCAGTTAGACTAGATACAACTAGCTCAACTGAGTCTAACTGAGTTAAACTAAATACAACTCCATAACTACTTCTTCCAACTATTTCATAACTCTTCCACTTGAGTCTTAACTGAGTCCTTCATGCAATAAATGTAGTAAACCCTTGGGAATAGCGTAATTCCTTCTGTCAGCTGCTGTGCCACATCTGTGCACTGAAATGAAGTGCTCCAAGAGAATAAGCTGCTGTTTAGAGTCTGATTATTATTAAGAGCTAATAATAATCGACATGCATCTATTTTTAGATTGAAGATCTATAGATAGACTTCGCCCAATATTATAAAAATAGAATTTCATCTATTTTTCCAACTTGATCAACCATCCACAAATAGCATCCTACAACTTCTGAAATATGATCATCATGTCTAAAAATAGACATAGTCTAAAGATAGACTTGCGCCAAAAATAGCCTGCAGGCCCACTTAGTGAAGGTGACTCTTTTCACTAAGCTCATCATATTGTTGAATATCAACACATGGTAAATGGTTAAAACCACCTTAGAAGCTTTTGGAAGGAGAATATTCGATTTTTTTTTCTTTCTTGAAATTATACAATCAACACATTTGCAAAATGGAGCAACATGCACTGGTCAACACAGACTCTCGGTTATGCAACTTGAACCCAACACTGGTGTAAAAACATGCATAGTACGTTGGGCCTAAAAAAATGGTTTTTGAGAAAAAATACCCAAAAATATTTTTGGAGAAATGATGCTTAGGGATTTGAAAAGGGATTATGAAAAAGTGTTCAAGGATGTTGATTGATCCAATTTTCAGGCATTTTGGCATGATGTGGCAAAATGTACTATAAAAACACTCTTCTTGTAAGGTGCCAAAATGGCCACCTTAGAGAATTAGTCGACATCCACAAGAACATAATCATTAGCATGCTTGGTGGATGGAAATATTGACATGTGATCCATGGAGACTAACTCCTAGGGATTTCCTAGGGTAGGTAAAGGAGTGTAACCCCTACTTATTGATGGTTAGTTTAGGAATGACACAAGTGGTGCATTATTTTATATGCTACTAGACATCCCATCGAAGATTTGGTCAGTAGAAATACTTTTGAAGTATTTCTAATATATTCCCCAAACCAAAGTGTCGTACCATCTGACTATGATGTGCCTCATAGACTAACTTAGCAGTCTTACTTGAAGGAGCACAAAGGTGGCCTAGATAGAAAAAAAAGTGCATCTTGGGGGTGGAAATTTAGAACTTGTTTTCTTGTGATCAACATATGGTATGTGGTAGTGAAGCCGAGCTACTAAAGTATAGTTATGGCCGCTCAAAGGTATCATTCACATAAGGGTTAAGAACTATGGTTAGTGCCACAATTGGAAGCCAAATGAGGAAATATGTGACATGATTGGTGTTACCCTTCTTGTATTTGATGTTCTAGTGGAATTGTTGTAGGTATGTGGAACATTTTGTATGATGATCATTCTATAATTTCCCTTGTTTTTGCATAAATTATAGAGGCATGTGACCAGTGTGGATGATTGTGTCCTTACCTAGAATATAATTCTTCCATTATTGCATGATGGAGTACATATCCTTGTCATAGGTAGGGTATATCCAAATAGTAGCAGGGAGTGTTTCACTATGACAATCCATCAAATATCCTTATTGAGTGAGTATTGCACCAATGATATAGCTACAGGAATACATCTCAATATTAAATGTATATTATAGGTTTGGTAGGGTAAGTACTAGTGCATATGAAAGGAAATGTTTCAAATCCTCGAATGCTTTATGTTGTGACTCATACCAAGAAAAAATTTCTTTTTAACCACCCTTATTCACTTGAATCAAGTGCCAAGAAATATGAGAGAACCTCAACAAAAAGCTTTGGTAGAATTTAGCAATGCTTAAGAGTCTATGGATTTCTGTCAGAGTCATCAAGGCTGCCCAATATTGAATGGCTTGGATCTTGGTTGGGTCCACATGCACCAATTTCCATCAACAATTTATCCCAAATATTGAATTATCTACATGAAAAATTATCATTTCTCTAGATTGACATATAATTTGTGTTGTTACAGGACCTATTGAATGTGCTACAAACGTTCTACCCTAGTTATACTAAATATGAGGAATCCATCCAAATATACAACCACAAAAGAGTTTGTGAATGGTTTTAGGTTATCATCAATAATATTCATTAATTTTATTGGAACATTTGTCAACCCAAAGGGCATGAAAAAACCATTGAAAAAAAATTTGTTATTTGAATTTTGTCTTCCATAAATTACTTTTTTAAATTGTAATTTGGTGGTAACTTGACTTCAAATAAGTATTACTAAAGAACTAAGCATCCTTAATCTAACCAATAGTATCGTCAATCCTGGAGATCAAATATATTTTCTTGTTACTTTTTTTTTCAAGGATCTATAATCAATAAAAAATTTCCATGTCCCATCCTTCTTCTACACCAAAACAATTGGACTCCCACAAGTTGAGGAGCTCAATTAAATGTGTCCCTTTTGAAGGAGATCATGAATTTAACATTTTATTTCCTCATTCTCCAAGAGAAGGTACTATAAATTGTGCCATTAGGTAAATGATCATTATCTATCATTTCATTTGAGTTTTTTAATTGACATTGCATAGGTACCCCCATAGGCGGCACAAAGACATCTCTATATGTCTCTATAATATAGTTCACTTGATTTTGTTGTGTAGAGAGGAATTGTGCACATGTTTTGGTGGTTGTAGTTACCTTCCTTCCAAATTTTAACCAAACCATGAAGAGAAAAAAATTTGTAGTATGAGATATTACCTTTTGGCACTGTTTTGTTGAGATCAATGGCATTGCAGTAGTTGGGATTACCTATGGTATCATGTAGAGATGACCTTTGAGAGTAAAAATGACACTATGGGGACACGAATCATAAATAGCGTGATCTTTCCATATATAAGTTTTTCCTAAAATAACATCACAAACTTCAAGTGCGAAAAAATCACATAATAGATAATATTTGAATGACTTGATTCCATAGGAAAGGAGACACTGTTGACTTACATGAATGTCTCGTCCATGGCTCAACCAATCAATAGTGAATGGTTGGGGGCATGTAATTATCAGAAGCTTCAATATCTTGATGAAATCAACTTATATTAGGTTTGTTTGGATCCTTATATCAATGTTGAAATGTAATGGGATCCCCTTCACCCACATCTATGAATGTAAGAGGCATTCCCTCTCTTCAGGCTCCTTTAACTCTTCTAGTTGGATTTTTGTGGTTGTTATAGTAACATTGGGTTATACATTGATCATTCAATTTCCTTATTTTTATCTAAGTCATCCATATATTTCCTTTTATCTAAGATCCACCAACAATGATTTTTTTGAGTGGCATTCATCACTATTGTGCCAGGACCTTTTGTGGAACTTACACCACTTTCTAGCATCCTTTTTCAACTTCCCATCACCCTTATTTTTTTATGACATGTGATGGTTGTCTTGAGGTTGGCTCTAATTACTTTTCTCTTGTTTTGTGAGTTTGAGACACTTTTTCCAAAGTTCTATTGCAGTTGATTTGTAAACCCAAACTCCTACTTATTAGTCTTTTTCAATTTCTACTTAATTTTGACCGCATATTAATAAGTAGCTCATGATGAGGATATATCTAAGATATACATGTCTGTTTGGATGTGCATGTGTATACCATTCCAGTTCTTCAGAACTAGGTGGTAGTTGGAGCCTCTAATACCCAAATTTGATCACAATTTATGGAAATTATTGGTGTAATCTAGCACCATCTCATCTCTCTCTTTGTCGCAGGGTTGTCCATATTGTGTATTTGTCATCATAATTACCTACAAGGTACAATTACTCCTTAATGGAATCATAAAAATATTCCCAAGTGGGTATTTCCTTGAATATCACAAACTCATCTTCATTTTTCTCTCCCAGTAAGCTTCCAACCAATATTTGATATGGGTAAGGAATTTTAGGAGTGAAAAGGTGATATTTTCATTATCAAATAAATTTTAGACAAATAAATAGACCTATAATGTATTTAAGCATTTATCCAAAGAATACGCATCTATTTGGCCTTCAAATATGAGGATATCAAATTCAACTTGTACCTTGAATGGTGTTGCACCTCTAAAATTTCCATTCGTTGATGGTGCATCAAATACCATTGGAAGTCATCAAAGGATCTAAGAAAAATTATCCATCATTGCATTCATGTATCACACAAGTGCTTCCTCGAGCAACAAATTGATATGTTTTCTCGCCCTATCAACTCTATTTTCTTCCACCATGGGAGGCTATTCGAGTTGGAGAAAGTGATTTTCCCCTAGTGAAGCTAGCTCGAAACCCAAATCTCCATACCTTAACCTAATTAGGGATATGCATAGAGAAATAACAAGGGTCATATTTCTCTTATACCACTAATATGCGTTTTACAAGGAACCAAATGGAAGGAAGGAAAGGAAATGAAACACACACACACACACACACACACACATATATATAGTAGAAAAAACTCTAATATGGTTTTAAAACCTAACTTCTATTTATAAATGAAATAGTAAAATATTGTAGAAAAAAAACTACCTAGAATGGTGATAATTATCTATGAGCAGAGAGATGGTAGTTGCACAAATTCAAAAAAGAAATTAAAAGAGGAAGAAAAAATGACCTTTTAACATAAAGAAAGAACCTTATAAGTTAAAAAACCTAAACATAGAAGATGAGACACCAAAATTTTTTCAAATGACAAGGTGGTTAGTAGGTACATCAACTTCTCGGGGACAATTTTTTTTTAAATAATATATTTTTGGGGTGCATGAGATCTTGTTGCAAAGAGTTATCCAAGGAATACAACCTTTTATTGGGTTCACAATATGCCATAAAAACCCTCCCCTCACCCCCCTTCCCCCAAATTTCAAAAGACCATCGTTTAGGGCTTCAAAATAGTCTTGGATGCTTGGGACACAAAAATCATAGAAAAAATGTCAAGAAGATAGAGAATCATTGAGATAGGAAGTGAGTGGCCACTGATAGTTTCCTAGATCAACAATGCATATTGTCCTAGGTTTTGTTGTGTGTGTATATGGATGTATCACCTTGGTAATGGGGTTCCACATCTTTGATTAGCACAAATGAATGTCACAATAAAAAATACACCTTGATCATTTTTAAATTATCGAAGTACTTATAATGTTATGGAGTATTATAACTAGCATGGCTCATAAATTAATTGCCAAGTAGTGTGCAAAGTTGTAAAGTGATACACCCGTGACATTTTTTTTCAAAAAAAGGAAAAAATGAGAATTTACAAAATAAATTGAAAAAATACAACAATGGAATTTAAACTAATACATTGCAAAGAAATTCCATTTTTCATCACCAACATGGAAGCATGGTTTCCATAAAAATGTCAAATTGATTTCAAGGGTGTGGTATGGGATTAAAATTTTCAAAAAATAAAATGGATACCATTATGGACGAAGTTTGGTGTTAAAATCCAACAATTTGGAATCAAGGATAATCGGACATTTGTAGAGAAACAATGCTCTAGTGCTTGAAACACTATGGATTGTAAAAATTCTAAATCCATTTGGTATTTTTTTAATCTAACACTACCATAGTTTTCCTTGTATCCAAATGTATCTATGTATTTAAGGGAAAAAAAAACTCATCATGGTGTGCCATATATGTTTACATACTAATGTGTATATATTTTAGTACACAAAAAAATTATTTTTTAAATAGACTTTTTGACAATTTTTATTTATTTATTCAACCCTTATGTAATGAAACATGTATCACAAATAACCAATGTTTTTGTATGTTGAGTGCATATATTACTTCATAATATTTTTTAACTATTATGTTTTACAAAATTGTAGCATGATTTGGTAATTTTTGTTCAACCTTACACTTGTGTGCATTGTAGCATGACATATTGGTTCATTCATAGTTTTAGTAAGTATTGTTGAGTAATTTTTTTAAAATAGATATTTTTACAAGATTTGGATTTTTTAATTTAACCTTCAAATTGTGCACCCTATTTAGGATGCAACACATTTTATTTATTTATTTATTTATTTTTTTCGCTTTTTATTTTATAAAATTAAAGCATGGGAGACCATCCTCTCAATTGTTATAATTTGTATTTTGTTTAGAGATATCAATGTATGTTTTATCAAATTTAACTATTCATATAACATTTCTAGGTGTACTAAATAGAAAACCTTCACTAAATCTTCCCTTCTTGTATCCACAAACATCCAATAAAATTAGAACGTGGAGAAGTCCTTCTACTCAAATTTCTACAAAATCATGTTTTAGTTGTAGTTTATGTGTCACATTAGTGCTATCTATTACCAAGGTTCCATATACACCAACCATTAGGAAGGTGCCAAATGTTACATACCACACCACCAGTTAACCATTGTAGGAACCAATATATTGATGTCATACCAATACCTCACTTAGGATGTCGACACATTAACTTGCAAGTTCGAACGCCTTAAAATTGTTTCTTTTGTATCATATTTATTTTATAAACATTGGCCTAATATCAAAATTTACACCTAAATCCAATGGTGTAAGAATTCTATATGAGAAGAAAAATAAAAACCTGTGAGTAAGATCAATTGGTCAAAGCCTAAAAATAAAATATCAAGGCAATAAAGGTTAGATGGTGAAGTATTTGGGATGGTGGAAGCGTTCATCTAATAATAGACCAAGTGTTTGAGGCCAAACCTTATCAACTAATAGATGGTGAATTTATTGTGGTGGCCAACCTAAAAGAAGTCAACAATGAGAAAAGATGAGGTGGTACAAGTTGATGTTTAGAAATGGACTTGGAAGTGAATGTGGTTTCATAGAAAGAAAGGTAATTAAATTTTGTTGTAGGAGGTACAAGATACATGGTCATTTCAAATTCAGTGTGAAACTTTTGAGAGGAGTTAGGAGGAAAAATCTCAAAATTTCCAAGGACATGAGTGAATTCTTTAAGCATAGTTGTTTTATTCATTTTATATATCTAAATAGTTCAAAATTAATATGGAGGAAATATTTATGAACATTAGAAGAGATAAATAGTCCAAGGGGTTATCTCAATTGGTTGTCACCAATATTTGTGGGCATTTGGCTAGTTCCATGCCAACATGTGTCGAATTCGAATACACCTTAGTGAGGCACACTACTATATGTCAAAGGGTTTACTAGGGATGCCAAGGAAAAGTGTGGGTTCAAAGTATCCCTTGAGATTCTCCATGGGGTTTTCCTTCGAAAAGAAATAAAAAAATGACACTTTGAATAGAAAAATGCATAACGTGATCATCGAATTTTAGAGAAAAATTATTTTTGAGTTTTTTTTAGTGACTTTTTTTATGCCTATGAATAGATTTTGAAAGCATATCATAATAAAACATTTAGGAACAAATATACCACAAATAAATACCAAATTACAAAGTTGAGAAATAAAAATGGGCTAAAATGGTTTAAATTTCAACCAATGACTCTTCAATAAATACATATGATGCATAAAAGATGAATAAAACATGAACACAAATCTCACAAAAAATATTTGTAACAAATATATGACCAACCATGCATGGTTTGAATGAAGGGAAAAAATGTGTATTTCTTCAATACATACATATGAGTTTGTAAGCCTATTTGATGTTATAAAATCGAGGTTTGCAAAGACTACAAATAACTAAAACATTTAAAACATAATTATCATTAAAAAAAAATGTGATAAAGTAATGGAAAATTTACAAATGGTTTAAACTGTTTTTCCAACCTAAAACATTTCACAATTTTTACATCCAAGCATTTCCAAAATTACACATAATTCATGAAACTTATGAAATCTATACTAAAAGTAACCATAATGTGTTGCAATATCATTAAATTACAAGCTTGCACCTAAACTAATATCGTAATTTCCTTGGAAAATCAATCGAACACTAGTTTATGAATGGCTTAAATGATTTTTTATGCTTAAAACTTTTATAAATCCACATCTTCAATTCAACAAACTACAATGTGATCAATAGTGCTTATGAAAAAGTCATTTATACAAAGAAATATATGTTTTATTGTGTCTTTTGATGTGCTTGAAATTAGGTCTCAAAGGTCTCAAATATCTCTCAAGGATATTAAAAAAATTCATCAATATATGTTAGAAGATGAACTCGTCTTGTAACAAAGATTATATTATAAATTCAAGTTAAGTGAAGAAAACATTAGAAAATAATGCAACAAGAAACCAACTAAATAAATAACCTTAGTGTAATAAAAATACAATGTGGAAAAATTTATAAATAGCTCAAACTCTTCTCCAGTAGAAAAAAATATTATAATGTGGCCTAAATGGTTTGTGAAAATTGAAATGCAATCCATAGAAAAATTGCAAAATTACTATTAAAAACAAGCAAATGACATTGAAATAAATTTTCAATAAGGTTGTCAACTATTATCAAATGGGGATCCAGACCTTAACAAACAATGTTAAACAAAACTAACAACCATGAAAAGTTTCAAATTCCACACAATAAAGATACATTGCAACAATATTAGTAAACCAACAATATGCAACCTGAAATAGGGGACTCATGGAGAAAATCACAATCAATGAATAGGAAATGTATGATTACAAGCCAATGAAGCAATGCGCATACTATATGAAGTTACATTCATCGAGGTGGTATTTTAGAAGAATGACCTACCATCGTCTTCCTAGGTCAATCAATTGTTTATTGGTAGGGGAGGGGAGGGGGTGTGAAAGTTCATGGAAATAGGATTTATTCAAAGTAAGTAGATATGTTCCCTTATAACTTTGTAGACTCTACTAGAGAAGGAAATAATTTCCTAAAGAGAATGAGATGGGAAATAATTATGGTATCTTAGAATTAGATCCACTTGAACAAACAATATTTACCAAGAAAAACAAACTTGAAACATCTTACTTTGAATTATTAAAATTGTGAAGAAACATTAAGACGAAAGGTGTCAAATGAGACAAAGTGGAAAAAAACTTACTATAAAACAATAAAATTGCAACGATAGCCAATTAAAATACAATAACGTGTACACAAAAATCTCCCTAGTGTATTAGAAGAGTATGGATGATGTTAAGAATTTCATTAGTTCCAGCAACATAGATCACCAATGACATGAACAAAAATGGTGGCCAAATTTGAATTTTATGCACTCTTACAATAATGGATTTTATTAAAAGCATGTAAATATTCAAAAAATCTTGTCATATAATAGAAACTTTCTAAGAAAGAAATGCAAATTTGCAAGGCAATGCTCTTGTTGCTAAGGGAGTGTGAGGGAGTTAAGACTACTTTACGAAAATGAGGGCATGTTCCCTTGAAATTATAGTGCATAGAAATTCAAGGTATTGAAAGAAAGCATTTCATAAAGAGATATTTTTTTTTATTTGATATCCTTGAATTATGGTGAAAAGAACAAAATTATTGATTTATCTAGGAAAAATTTGGAGGAAAGGAATGCTGGCGGGAAAAAATTCCCTAAGTAAGAGTTGAAAATCTCAACAGATTGAAGGCAGACAATCAAGAAGAAGCATATATTCAAGCAAGAAAACTATACAAACTACTAAATTAAGGTTTGAGAGGAGTACTTGTAGGTCCTATGTTCGATGTCTATCCCGTACGATCCAAACCCTCTACTTTATCCAAAGCGATCAGACCTGTAACAAAGTTCATAGAAGCATATACATAGAAATTAGTTCAAAGTATGTGCATAATAAACATGTTAGATCATCAAAAATAAGCATATAAGTCATGAAATATTCAACATGAATCATAAAACATGAGATCATAACATTTCAGGGACAAAAGATAGCTTCTTTATTGATATCAATAAAGAGTAGTGGAGAGATATAACCTGATCCGACCACGACACCAACGAAGCCTTCCTCTAGATATGTCCAACCCAAGCCTAAAATATCACCTCTCAAGCATATGCAAAAGGATGCCATATAATGAAGGATGAACATAAATGTAAAGAAACAAGGGTTTCCTATGATTGGGAGTGCAGGATGCATAGGGAAAATCAGACTTGATCTTGGGACTGAAAATAATATAATGTCGATATCTTATATCCTTGGTGTAATTAGGAATTCCCATGACGTGTATAAATACCACCAGAAATCAGTTGATTCAATTAGACCACAGGCTCATGTAGGTGGGATTTCGGTGAAACTCGTAGACCCTGCCCAAAAATAGGATATTATATATATATATATATATATATATATATATATATATATATATATATATATATATATATATATATATATTTCATATTTTAAATAATATATGCGGGTTCTATACTGTGGTACCCACATGTGTACATGCTTTTTTAAGGGTAGAGTCACATATAGAATTAAAAATATTGTTTTTTAATAAACGATAAATTCTGAATGGGAAAGAGTTTCCCAAGGCCATACAATAGAATCAGAACTACAAGAGTGTTGAATGCTGCTATAATAGATTCCCCCTAATATATGAGGGTAGAAGGGGTACATGATGAACGAAATGTATTAAGTATAAAGAGAGATCATTTGAGAACCTGAGAGGAGATCACCATATCCTATCCCACTGAATACATATGGAAGGAATAAGAAAGAAGACTCATGTCTAAGGCATGCATACTCATGCTCAGAGATAGTAAATCATGTCTGCTGATCAAGTATAGAGTGGATCCAACATGTATACATAAGTGTATAGAGAGAGCTAAGGAATACATAGTGGCTCGTCTGACCATATCCGCAAAGGAACACAATAGGGCCATGTATCAATATCATATATAGAAGAAAGTTTTAACAATGATGATCAAATAATTTATGATCACTAATACACATATATAATCCTCAAAGTACCAAGTCATATAGGTGAAATAGTGGTATTATACAAACTCGGGTGCCAACATATAGGATGCTGCTGTGATTAAATCCAACATATAAGGTGGATGGTATAACTGGCATAATACTAAAGGAGCTATCAAGTGAACTAAGACGTTGACACAACTCGAGGTCTTCACCGATTGTAAATGGTACATTTCTACAATAGAATAAATGAGTTAAAGTCAACCACGTGAGAAATTGTTTGATTATCGGTCATTGATGTATACCATTAAAGAACACAAGACAACTCACCGATAATTATGATGAGAGTCAAGGTACCCCTATACAATCTAACAAGTGTGAATAAATGTGTTGAATTCGAACACTTGAGAGAATCTATCAATCGGGAGACATTGATGTATTCTCACTATCAATAGAAAAGGAGTCTACTGCTAATGACTACAAACCCTAAGGTACTAAAAAAGGACTCTAGATATTATTCCCAAAGAAATGAGTCAGAGTCATTGGGAAAATATTTTTTGGAAGGAAAGCATTAAGGATCCCACATCAACTAGCGCGAGTGTAACCCACAGGCCAATAATTTGGAATAACTCACACGAAAAGAGATGAAGCAACCATTTCAAAGTACGTTTCTGGTAGACACAAGATGTGTCTAGTGCATGACAAAAACCTTATGAACCAACCAATAATGAGAGATGACACAGAGGCGAGAAATCCACCAATAGGGTCAAATAGAAACGAAGGTACTTCCTGAATTCCAATGTGTGATAATGTAAGATGACGTCAAAGAAAAGTGAAACCACTTAGTCAAAGACCCATGATATTGATCGATGTTGAGCACAAGGTCACCTATCAATGATGTAAATAGGGCTAGGTATGCGACTCTATGTCTACTCTTATAGAATTTTTTCAGGGTCCATAAGAGCAGACCCACCAACAAGAATTTAATGGGGACCTTATCAACAAAAATGAGAAAAGGACCAAATAGTTGATGTGATACTGAAGATAACTTGATAGATTGGGTATGGCCGACTGAAAATGAGTCAACAGACACCACATAATGGTCGACACATGTTGACTTCCCTTGAACAAAATCATGAATCAAATGTGACTCTATGGCAGCATATAAGAACTTTGTATAATTTTTCAATGTAGGAGGCATTAAAAAACTCTCCATATGATTGGAAGAGATAACTAACTGGAGGAGGACTGACTCAAAAACAAGGTTATGGCTCTCCTGAAGTCAAACTAAGTCCCATCCTAATGGAGGAAAGACTTGTTTTGAGTGATTTGTTCAAGGGCGACACAAATGAATCTTGATACCATCAAATGTGGAAGTAAATGTCCCGTTCCCACTATTTTTGGAATATATAATTCCTTTTTTTCTTTTTCATATTAAAATCCTGAAAAAGAATAAAATAATGCCTATAGTACAGTGGAAATAACGAGTGTTAAGAGTAGATGCACTAGATCTTGGGACTGAAACATTCCTATGCTCAATGAAAGATGGTGAACACTGGTCATCAACACTCAGAGGAATTTTTTTTCCATTGATAAAAGGTGTCAAGTCGCAGAGGCTACACATAATTTCCCAGGGAAAGCTTACAGCTAAAAACCCCACTATCTTCTATTGTATATTATATCATGGATCATGAAACAATTACATACAAAAATCTTCTCGCAAGAGCCCTCAGTATATCAGCTAATTGTCTCACACTGTCATACAAAATTGGAAAATTCCTTAGCCAATTTATTGCCTCCAGAAACCTTGCCTTCACTATGAAATCCCTGTTGAATGCAATCCCTGAATTGATGCAATTCTTCCTTCCTTGAATGCGCAAGTATCATGGGCACTCCGATGAGTTTTTTCCTACATGTGTGCAAGCGGATAATGTCACAACTGATAGTCAACCTCCCTTTGACCTAGAACTCAACTGGGTCTCCACTGGATCTGACATACCTGCAACTAATAATACTAAATCCTCATTTGCATGCGAGATCACTAATTGTGAATGAATTAATATTTAATTTACTAGATCTCTCACTAGTGTATCTTCAGTTACAACTAGCACAATTGATTTTAAGTCACTTAACCGAGTTAAGCTATTTACAACTTGTATTAAATAATGCACCACTGCACTTCGAACTATGTTACAACTAGAATGACTCTGCATGTCCCACCAACCAACCTCTAACTCAAAATTCACTAGCTAACTAAATTTTCCACTTTAGTTAACTATTTCAGGTTCACATTGAGAATAGATTATGGTTTAATGTCCATCTCAATTAAGGGATAATAAAAATATACATGCACCCAAAAGTAGCCCTGTGGGCCAAACCCCAGTGTAGGTGCTTAATGCACTAGTGTGGGTGCTGAATGTTCTTGTTGAATCTGAACATAGAGTGGCCTTGGAAAGTTTAATAATTGATGCATCTATGAAAATAAAAAGTGTAGTTCATTTTAGATTAAGCACTTGATTTTATTGGTTGTTATTTAGGTCATGGGTAGCGGAAGTGTGACTTGTGATGTTCTAACGCAAAAATAAACCAATAGAAAAATAGGATACATGCAAATGAAACTTCTTTTTCTTCAATGAAAAGTGATCTCTGCAAGAGTCTACGAGAAATATATGAAAGAAAAAACTATTTTCTTTTTCTTTTAAACACACACATGTTCAACATCTATCGAAAGTGAGTAAAATGCCTAAAATGCAAACTAATTTAATGCATACTAGAATGCCTAAATGCAAGGTTCTATGGAATGATTTTAAACAAACAAATGTGTTCTTTCAAATACAAAAAACCAAAATTTGACAAACAAGGAGAAACAAATATGCAATAAAAGATCTCCCAAACAAAGAAAATTTCAACCTTAAGTAAAGATTTGAACACTTGTTGGAAATCCAAAAAGACCAAAAACCAAAAAACCAAAGAAAAGAACGGAAAAAAACAAATATTTTTGTACTTTTCTTTTTAAGGACACATAAAAAAGTTTCAAGAAGGCAAAGTAATCAATCACTTCAAGATCAAAATCAAGCGAAAAGACTCCAATTTTCACAAGCCATAAACAATCACCAAAATGATAAGACTAAAGTGAATAAGAGACCAAAACACTTGAAAAAGTTGATCTAAAAAGATACATAAATATTTAGAAAGATAGAAAGATTTCAGAGAAGCAAAAATCCTTCAATGAACCAAAATTGCAAAGACTCTTCTCAAATAACCAAATAAAAAGTAATGAAAATATTGGAATATAAGCAAGTTGAGAACCAAATCACTATCCAAAAAGCAGAGAATAATCAGACACTTCACAAAAAAGGCCTGAAACCCAAACTTCAAGTACAAAACTTCATAAAAATGCAAACCTTAGGTTGACAAAATCTGTTTTTAAAAGGAGATGGAAAAAGCAACAACAACAAGAAGAAAGACTATTCTAGACAATAGATGACCTCAAGAAAGCAGAAAAAACTAGGCCACACCCCCGAATAAAGGAAAAAATTGAAAAATTCAAAATTTTACAAATATACATGATAATTTCCGAAGAAACTAGCGTATATGTAGGTTTCTTGGAGATGAAACATGTATGTACGCTTTTGTGTACAAAATTAAGAGCGTATATATAGAAAAATAGGGAAAAATAAAAAGACAGTCTTGATCTAGAAGATCATACTGCTTGCCTAGACTGCAAACAAGCCAACAATACTAGAAAGTCAAGAAATAGGACATACAAACCCAAATCAAGAGAAAAACAACCCTTCTAGGAAATACGTGACTGTATTCCCCAGTGGCTTCACCAATTTTGTTGGAAGGAAAAACTTCCCAAGGTAAGGGTTGAAAACTTCAACAGATTGAAGTCAGACAGTCAACAAGAAGTTTATATTAAATCAAGTAAACTATACAAACTACTAAAGTCGGATTTGAGAGGAGTACTCGTAGGTCCTATGTTCGATGTCGATCCCGTAGAGTCCAAACCCTATGCTTCCTCCAAAGTGATAACACGTGCAACAAAGTTCAAAGAAGCATATACATAACAAGTAGTTCAAAGTATGTACATAATAAACATGTTAGATCATCAAGCATAGGCATATAAATAGTGACATATTCAACATGAATCATAAAACATGAGATCATAACATTTCAGGAACAAGAAATAACTTCCTTATTGATATCAACAAAAAGTAATGGAGAGATACAACTTGATCCGACCATGACGCCAATGAAACATTCCTCTGGATCCATCTAGACCAAGCCTCAAAGATCACCTCTCAAGAATATGCAAATGGATGCCATATAACTAAGGATGAACATCTATGTAAGGAAACAATGGTTTCCTATGAGTGGGAGTGCAGGATGAATAGGGAAAATCAGACTTGATATGGGGACCGAAAAGACTATAATGTTAATATCCTATCTCCTTGGTGTAATTAAGGCTTCCCATGAAGTGTATAAATACCACCAGAAATCAGTTTAGGCCACAAGCTCCTTTAGGCGGGCTTTCGGTGAAACCCATAAACCATGCCCGAAAAATAGGACATTTTATATTTTTTTCATATTTTAAATAATATATGCAGGTTTTGTATTGTGGTACTCGTGTGTGTACGCACTTTTTTAAGGGTAGAGTCGCGTATGGAATTAAAAATATTGTTTTTTAATAAATGATTAAGTTTGAATGGGAAAGTGCTGCCCAAGGCCATACAAGAGCACCAAAACTATAGGAGTGTTGAATGATATTATAACAAGTAAATTAGAAACATCTATTTGATTGAAAAAATTTCATACGGTGATAAAATAAATCCTTCAACAAAACTAAAAATTTCTCAAGAATACTTGTATTAAGAATGGTTTATTTACCAAAAATTTCTTCACTAGAACTCCTATTATCTTTGGTTATTATATCTAGTTTCAACAAACATATAACAAAAAGAAAATTAGAAACCAAAATAAACCTATGGAACCTTAACGTGAATTTAAAATCCATTAGAAAAAATGAAACACCCACTCATTTGCAGAACAACATACTCAAATTAAAACCAACATCATGGCCACATAGTAATTAATGAGAGATAATAATTCCCTATACCAAAATCCAATTCCACAAGTTCAATAATAATCACTAATAATTGCAAACAACCACACCCATAGTGCACAATGATGCAATAAATTGAGACAAAGCAACAACTGGTCTCTAAAAATTACACCTAACTTTTTGTGCAACAATAAAAGCAATGACCAGGGGTGGCGAGGGGGGTGAATTATCTCTAATCCCGAAAGAATAATTGTTGATAAGTATGCTTGGGGATTGGGTAGGAAAACCAACAATCAAGCAAAATCTTATGGACTATATTTGGGGCTTCTCTTAGCTAAAAAAAAAGAAATCAAGGACATATTAATTCTAGGAGACTCCCTTTTGTAATCTGACTATTGAGAACATACTCCCTTCTTAGAGACAATGTGCTAAGTTTGTTACTTTATCAAATCAATGAAATATTATCCTCCTTCTCTACCTCACAACCCTTCCACATTATAAGGACCCTCAACGCAGATGCAGACTGAATGGCCAATAAGGCTTTTTTCTCTGATGAAGGTAAAATTGACATAAATGGTGAGGTAGACCAAATCCCTATCCCTTGATGTTAACTATGCTTAGTCATTATTCCTCCTCTCTACATAATATAACACATTTTTATTTGAAAATAATGTGTAATCTCTCCTTACCATTGTCTTTCCCCTCGTACCTCCCACTCCCTCTGCACCTACTCCCCTTGAAAAATAATTTGGGCATAAAATATAATAATTGTTCCATGATGGATCTATCATGCTTGATGGCATTTGAATCCATCAACAAGCTCAACATCGTGACTCTCAGGTTTCAGATTAATGAAAGTGTGTTACTCCAAGTCGCAACGTCTCCGTTCAGGATTCACATAAGGTGCAAATGGTTGTATCTAGTGTGTTGCAACTTAACCAAGGTGTCACATTGAATCAATCAAGCAAGGATTAGATAGGAAGTTGATATGAAGGAAAGGATACATGAAGTAGGAGTTATTTCACACAACATATCGATGATGAATTTTCATTGGAACCCTAGTAGTTTTTCATATTCAATGCATCCTCGCACGTTCCTCCTAATGGGAGAATGGAATAAATTGGGATAATGTTACATCACTTGCTTCATTTTGGAGGCTTGGGAGGAGTCTAGTCCCAAGCTGCTAGTAGTTTGGTGGTGGGTTTTCGAGCTCAAAGGAGTTGAGCCCTTTGGAAAGCAGAGGATTTTCTGCATCACATTTCACTTGAGGATTTCTCCTTCATGGGGCTCAACCAATTTTGGCTCTCAGATAATGCTAGTGTTTCAATCATTCAAGAAAGGTAAATGTTCATGGTATAGTGTCAAAAGAAGTTTCCATCCCTAGTAGTGGTAGAGTGCAATGTATTCCCTCTCGTGTGAGTAGCTCTCTTCTCCAAAGGGTTATGATTGTCATGGCATCAGGGCCATGGGGTCATTGACAACAACGCATTGGACGTGGCTTGGGAAGGAAACACAAAAGGATCAAATCAACGAGTGGCCTATCAAATTATATCCCTTGGGCCCCTGAAGCCTATGAGCATTGCAGAATGGAACTTGCAAAGATGAGGGCCGAGATATATGACCTACAGGTGATGCTCCATCAATAAATCACCTCTCAAAGAAGCATGCCAGATACTGTGGAGAGTCAACATTGGAGGATTTCTAGCTTGGAGGACGAAGTGGAGGCACTTCACAACATCGTGGCAAATATTTAGCTACAAAAGAATGAGCCTAACAACCCCAAGGGAAGTCAACCTGGAATTTGATCTGAACCTTCCAAATTCTTTGTTAAGAGATGACTCGGTTTAAATTCTTAGTTCTTTTGTCTAAAAAATTTCGGATATATACTAATAATAGAATAAGAGTACTTGTCCGTCCTAAAGTTTGGGAGGTAATATAGACATTGATACAAGAATAACATGCTAGTCACAAAGTTTAGAATTTCTTTCACAATGTAAATTTCCTAAGAATTTTCCACGACTAGGCACAAATTTAATGAAAAACTACTCATTCCTATTACAAAAAAATCCATAAAAGCAATGACTGAAAACCCAAGCTACCAATTTTCAAATGACATTAATGACTTTAAAATATAAACCAAAACATTAAAATTCTAAGAAATCTAAACCAAAAACCTTAAATAAGAAAATAGCATAGGAACACAAACAAAACCTTATTGTAACTATTCAAATAACCAAATTATAAATACCATTAAAACAACCCATTTAAAAACACTACAAGAGTAAGAAGCAAACTAATGATCTCATTAGAGAACACTATGAGGGTAGGAAGCGAGTTCAATCAAAGGCTAAACATTCCTATATAGGGTAGGAAGAAAATTCATTCAATGGATCAACACTCCCTATATGGTCACATTCTTCATTTTGGAAAAATGGGAAATTGGAAATGGAAATAATTAAAATAGCTTCAACTTCAGATATTCTGAGCGAAGTATTTTTCAAATTTTTAATGGACAAGATCAAAATTACAGATTAGGAAATCCCAACCAAGTATTTTTCAATTTTTTTTGGACAAGATCAAAATTACAGATTAGGAAATCCTAACCAAGTATTTTTCAATCTTTTAATGGACAAGATCAAAATTACAGACGGGGAAATCCAAATCAAGGTGGAAGAAAATGGGTCGATTTAATTAATAATGAAACTATGATTTCCCTTTTATAAATAAACAATTAGTTTAATGATATTTCAGAATTTTCTAACTAGCATAACTATATTAATTAATGTGATTGATATCTGCCAATAAGTGTTATTTCTTCTTTTTAAAATTAATGGCATTGATTCACACGATGTTGCTTGTTATTTACTATTTTACATAGAAATTTCTTAAACTATATTAATTAATGTGATTGATATCTTCCAATAAATATTATTTCTTCTTTTTAAAATTAATAATATTGAAACACGTAATATTGCTTGTTAGTTATTAATTTACATGACAATTTCTTAATTGTGTCAAATAAATATGAAAAAATAAACAATAAATTTCAAAATAAAAAATAATTAATATTTAAAATTTCATCTATTAATAAAAAAAACAAAAATATATTAACATATTTCACTTATACCATAAAATAAAGATTTATAATAAAAACAATTTACCAATATTCAATTAAAAAAACACATCAAACATAACCAATACTAAATATTTCATATTTCATTTTTTTGTTTTTTAATTTACCAACTCAAAAAACAAAACAAAACTACAGTAAGCTAAATATTTAATTTTTCACTTTTTTAAAATTTAAAAACTCAAAAAGCAAAACCAGACTACAGTATGCTACACTATTTTCAAATTAAAACTATAAATAAACGCAATAAATTATGTTAATCAAATGCGATTCTTGCACTCCAACATCTTCCACAACCTTAAACTTACAATTACTGATTAACATATTATTAGTGAGAATCTTATCACTTTATCACTTTAATAAAAAAATGGGAACTATGCAGGTCTATCAAAAATAAAACTTACATTATGTTAATGATTTTAAAGTCAATTAAAATAGAGTTATTTTGATAAATTTTTAATGGGGATTAGTAATTTCAAATAAAATAACCACTCAATAATCTCAAGAAAAAACAAACTTTTCATAACTTTTAGGTTGAAACTAATTCTATTAATAAATTAAAATTCTTTATGAAAAATCCTTTATTTTTATTTTTTATATAAACATAAAAAATACGGAACACCGAACACCATTGTGTAATTTAAAAATAGATATATTTCATTGTCAAAATTACTTTACAAAGTACTTAAAAGTGAAACCTAAGATATTTTAAATATTTAATAACTAATAATAACAACTACCCTTATAACACACCTTAGTTCGGTTCATTACATCATCTTGAAGTGATGCATTACCGCACTAGCTTAATATATTTTAAAGAAAATATGCAAATGATATGAAAATTAGTCATAACAATATTGAAAGCATATTAATTACTTTCTAAAAGCATATTAATATACTTTCTAAAAGAAAATTATAATTGATATAAAGTTGATATCATAGGCTTTTATTTTCAAATTGACTTCCAAGAAAGAAAAGAATTGAATTATTAAATAAAAAGTGATAAAGTAAGAATTGCATCCCACATCAATACCTACCTAATCAACATAAGTGATAAAGTAAATGGAGTTTCTTAGGGTTTGAAGTAAGGGTGGACACATGTTTAAGTGTTATTAGTATCAACTTTGTATTGTTGTTTAAGTGTTATTAGTATCAACTTTATATTGTTATATTAAATAGTCAAATTCATTTAATTTGAATATATGATTAGAGTTTTATATTTATTGAAGTTTGAAATTAAATAATAATATATATATTTTAAATGTAATTTATTTTTAAATAATATGTTATATTATTGGATTTTATATATAAAAATAGATAATTTGATGAATTAGTTTAAATAATTAAGTGATATATATCTCTCCAATGGGGGTGTCAACTCAGTGAGGTGGGCGGAGGACAATTGTGGCCAAACCATCCCAAAGCCACGTGCCAATGACCACATTTATCTCCCTTGCTTGAGAGGTAATGAGCCTCAGGATCAACGGACTCACGAAAGACGACATTGAAGTTATGAGCAAAGTAGGCGAGCAGGTGAGCATTTGGCAATTGCGGGCGATGGTGAAAGTTGGCGAGACGGTCCTCCTCGATGTGAAAACGCTGGCTCTCAAGCCCTGGCTTGAGCTACATCAACAGGAGATGAGGTGGGTGACTCTGCTAACGGGAAGCCGTAGATGATGGTTGAACGAGTGGCGGACACCTGGCAGCGATAACAGAGCGTTGCAGCAAGAGCAAGGGGAAGGTGGTGAGTGTGAAACTCTAGCGGAGGAAACACCCTCGCAAGGGTGGCTATGGTGTTCCTCCAAGACATGGCAGCTAGTAAGTGAGACATGTAGGGAAGGCAGACCCTCGCCAGGGTCTCGGGGTATATTGATTTGGGCTCACCGACCCTTTTGGTTCTCCTACGACCGGGATTTGCAAAGGGTGGCAGATTACTGTGACAATCGAAGGCTGCAACACAATTGATGGTGGAGTGGTGGTTCTTTTCTACGGTGCACAGGAGGCGTATAGTGGGATGAATAAAATAAATTTCGAGGACGACACTGTGGCGTTAGGGGCTGCTTGGCCTATGGTTAATTGGAGCTACAACACAGAGAAAGGTTTGCGGGTGGTCGGCAAGCGCATGCTATGAGAGAGGGGGAAAGAAAGGCGAGGAAGCGTTGGACACGTGATGGAGGGTGAACGATTGCTTGAGGACTCCAGTTCGCACTGAGAATCCACCAAGAGTCAACACTCGATGGTGGCCATGGCAGTCTCTCTGGCTCAGTCACCGAGATAAGTAGAGGCTCCAGTTACCCTTGAAACGATTTCAGCACAAATCCAGCATATCCAACTCAACCTGGGCACTCTGCGTGAACAAAGGTATGAGGATCGCAATGAACTTGTGGCCTATATCAATGAAATTTAGCACTTGCAAAACAAGACCCTTGAAGCTCTAGAGAGTCTGCACCGACTTCTAAGGCGCTTACACAACCACCTTCGATATTTAGAGGCCCAAGTGGACCACATCGACTACCATGTGCATAACCAAGGATGCATCTTTGCGGGTCATTTGGAAGGTCCTCTGAACCCACCCCCATGATGTTATGTTTGATTTGGATGTTTTGTAAATTTGTGCAGATAATAACCAAGAACACCGTGTGCCTTGGTGAGCACCAAAATCAGTTTTAGCACTTCTTGCCTCATAGGTTACTTAGATGTAATACAATAACATTGTTTTCTAATATAATTTTTGCTATGATAATAGAAAATAAACTTTGACCAACAAAAGAAAATTAAGTTATATATATATAAATATAAAATTAAATTTTTTTGGTAGATTAATATTCTTCTAGAACATTTATTGTGCATGGTTATATGGAGAAAAATATTAAGAAAGTACAAGCATATTGAGTTATTAGCCAATGACAGTTTGAAAAGGTTGTTATGATAATGACATAAGCTCAATTGCTATGATAATGAGAGGAATTCTTATCCATAGTTACATGGAAAAATATATAAAGAAAGTACATTCCTATTAAATTAGGGTCTAATAATAGTTTGGAAAGATTTTTATAATAATAATATTTTCAAATTCCACTAAAAATACTTCCTTTACTTACCAAAATTTAATTATTAATATTTAAGTAATCATTGAACACATACAAAAAAATAAAATATGAAATTTGCAATTGAAATTTAAAAAATGAAGTGTATATGTATATAAAAGGAATAAGTTCATATATATAATTCTTAGAAAGTTATATATATATATATATAATTAATTAATTATAATTTATTTTCTCTATGTGGACCACTATTATATGTACCATTTTTACTTTAATAATTTAAGATGCACTAAAAGGTTAGACATGCCTCTTTCCTAGTTTATATACATAAAGTGTTAAAAAAGAGAGTTTTATTAGTGATTTTGTTTTGTGTCCTAAATAATATAAGATTTTTTCTGGGTATTGTGTTCTAAACTAAAGGATGTACTTGGGATTTTTTCATAACTTCGTAAACTAGAAAAAAGAAAGTGATAGGAAAATAACATTTCTACACAACAAGGGATATAACCATCCATATTATATTTTAGAAGGAATTTAAACAAATAACCCATATTGTAATTCCTAAAGGATTTGATTATTCATTGATCGTCAAAAGAACATAAAGCTGCATATTTATATTATGTTGGGCTCTTAGCTTACTATTTGGATTTGTTAATAATTATGATATTACAATTATTTTTATTGTAGTATCTTGTTCTATTTGAAGCTATGAGGAATTGACTTATCATTTGAGGGTATTAGTTCACTAATGACATGCCATTATGTTATTATTATGTTATTATAATTTTTTTTAAATGATTTAAATGATATTCTAGATATACCATTACAATTATTATTAATAGTTTTTCAAGTGTAACAAGAAATTATAAGAGTTTGGTGATGCGAACTTTCATGATTAGAGGTTAGACTCTAGATTAAGTCAAGAACATGAAATCAATTAGCAATATGTTTCCTTATTGATTTGTATTATGAAAACTATTTATGAATTGGTTAGGTGAATGCATGCATAGTGAAAATTCTTACCGATTAACCCAAACACATTAGGAGAGGTGGGCAAGCATGTTCACTGTGACCAAGGTTATATGAAGGTATACTAACTATTGATGGGAGAGGTGGAGCAGTGTCCCTATTCCTACCTACTAGCACTCGAACAAATACAATGTGGGTTGAAAAGTGTGGGAAAATTTTTCCTTGACATTGCAAATTGACATGAGGGTTGGTTGAGGATTCCACGACTCACATGGATCAATTGAGGGGTGTGAAATAAGGTGAAAAATATATTCATAAATAACCATTAGTCCCTCAACAAGGGAAATATTGAGAGTTAACAATTGTATATATTTTTGGGTTGTATCCCTTTCAACATAGTCAAGTATGTGATGGGCACATAATCGTGGCACCCTTGGAATTATGAAAGGTAAATATCCAAGGGCATGATGTGTATTGAAATATTGGTATCATTAGGTAAATAGGTACTAAAAAATAATTGTATAGTAAACTGAAAAATGTCCTAAGAGAACTAGTAGTTATGTTTTTCATTTTAGGAGACTTATTTTTTTGTTGATAAAAAACTTTTATTGATTGTTCAAAAGAGTACAGATTACATCTCGATGGCCAACCACTCCTCACTTCAATCCGACCAGATTTGTTAGGGAGGAGAGTGGTGAAAAAAAATAAGAAATATTTCTAGGTGTTACATGAATCCCCCCAAAAAAAGGCCAAATAGTCCAAAACACAAATAAAACCAAATGGAAACCTACAATTTTCATACCAGGGAGGAGGATTGGCGTGACCACCACCCGGTAATACAGGAGGGCCATGCCCTTCATGAAAATGATAATCAATGTGCACTATTCTAGACTCATTTTCATCCATCTGTTCACTGTTGCAATGTTGAATACATCGCACTAAAGCTAGACGTTCCAAAATTTCTCCCAAGTTGTATTTAATATCATTGACATAGACTATAATTTAATTTCTATCTTCGTATATTTGTTGGTGCATAAAATCAAGAATGGCTTGAGTGTAACTTAACTAGTAAGCTATTGTGGCTATAAACGATGACTTCTCCACATGGTCTGAATAAGTGGCTCATTCATGGGATATCTCTCCCTCTACATCCACTTCCCCCGACATATACCAACTGCACCTGAGCTTCCCGCTCCCCATGCTAGCCATGAGGGTCGTCGCCCCACTGGGCATGTCCCTGTTGGCGCAACACGGATAAAACTGATTGTTGGAATTCTAGGAACCAGGGCTATGAAACCTAGGAATGCCACCACCTTGTTTAGGGGTACCAAAACACCACCCTCCCCAAATTGACACAACTCTCCAACAACGACCTTCTCTTAGAAAAAGTAGCGAACCCAAGCCCAGAAATGATGAGGGGCATAAGAGGCACTCCTCCCCATAGAAAACAAGCTCAGGAGACCTCTGAGAAACATAAGTCCCAACAAAAAGAAAAATTGAAACAAAATGTCGTCCCTATGCTAACCCAAATATCTGCCCCAACAATCCCCCTTACTACCCAACTTCGATCCAAACAAAAACTAAATGAGTTCCTCACTGGGGGCTTTAGGAACACAAGAGTCCTGATACGGATTTATGTAGGAACGCAACAAAATACACATATAACCATAAATATAAAGATGCAGTGGAAATAACACTTCATTTCATTAATATCAAAGAATTGAAATTTGCTTACAGACAGAATGGAAATAAACTAGCTAGGGTGTTGGTAGCGAATATCTGAGAAGAGATGTGGCAGCTACAGACCTCTGAACTATGTTACAATGAGGCTCAAGGGCCTATTTATTATTGAGAAACAGTGGAGGACTCTAAACGTCCAAAACCTAACCCTAGGAGATGAAGCGCCAAAACTACGGGCCTCGTTTGGGTAAGTTAGTGTTTCAACTTCCTAGGGACGTAAATTCATCATACGAACTCTGTTTGACGCGTATGATACATCGTTATAAATATCTATATGAGGACTACAACTATTGTCGTGAATATCAATTCCAAAAAAGAATCATATTTTCCGGAAAAACGATGCCCAAAAAATATCGTTTAGGGCCTCAAAACGGCTCCGAAAGTTCAAGACCCGAAAAGCTGCTAAAAATAGTAAGTTGTGCTGAAACTGAAAAACTAAAAGAGACAATGGTGGGGCCCCAAGTGGAATAGGTGGGTGGGCACCAATATCCACCTGGATCATTCCTCCTCCCTTAGGAAGCAATGGTCCCCATTGCGCTGAGTTCCTCCATGAGATGAGGAAACTTCTGCTAAAATTGGTCCCTGGTGAACCACTTGCCTTGTTGCAGGAGTTGGCCAACTTTGACAACCTGATACAGTTGGATCTTTCGTTGGTGAGTATTCTTGATTTGCATGTCCATGATACAATCTGTGGTGGCCTGTTCCATCCAGTCTAGGTTTAACTGTTTTGGTGTGAGTTCTTCTGCAATGTCAGAGGTGTCTAGTAGAGGTGGGAAGTAGGGACGAAGGCGGTCTACATCGAATACTGGGTGAAAAACAAGGAATGGTGGAATACTGAGCTCAAAGGCATTGTTCCCTACAACCTTAGTGATGGTGTACAGCCCATATCGGAGTGGGCGATGCTTTCGGTGGGGTCTAGTGAGGTGATCCTTCTGCAAATGTAGCCACACTTTGTCTCCCACCTGGAAGTTGTGTGGCACCCGATGTTGATCTTATCATTGCTTGTACTTAGCATTGGCTCTATCCAATATTTCATGAACTTGTTGGCGGATGTGCTGAATGTGCTCGATGAAGTTGTTCGCTTTGTCACCTTTAGATTGGACATAAGTTGAATCGACCAAAGTAGCCGCAAATGGCATGGCTACATCAATGGGACATAGTGGCTGGAATCCCAAGCCCACCTGAAAGGGGCTGTGGCCGGTTGAGCTGTGGAGAGCCCGGTTATAACTGTGTTGTACATAGGGGAGGCTCTCATCCCATGCGTGTGGATGCTTTGAATTGTAAATGCGTAGAATGTGTACAATCATCCTATTGACGACCTCTATTTGGTTATCTATTTGGGGATGGAAAGCTGTGGACTTGGTGAGCTTGGTGTCCAACATTGACCAGATGCTGGACCAAAATGTGTTGAGGAACCTGCTATTACGATATGATATGATAGACTGTGGGATCCCAAAGTGAACCCACACTCATTCAAAGAAGAGTTTAGCAGTGGCTTCTGCTGCGATATTCTTCTTGCAGGCCGCCATAATGGCCATATTTGAAAATTTGTGTAGAAATTTATATAACTGATATGTTATACATCTGAGATTATCTTGATCACACACTATTTGACTTCATGCACAATAGAGAATCTCTTCTACTATTGATCATTACTTGCGGAAATAAAATCAATTGCATGCACACATTAAAACCATAAACATTCACACATATGAACACAGTAATTTATGGGAAAGCTTAAAGCTAAAAACCCCCAACTATCTGTATATTATATGTCATAGAGATCATGTAACAATCATCATACAAAGCTCCTCACAAGCTCTCAGTACAATCTCCAATTGCTACACACTAATCAGGTCCGATATAGCAAAACACATGCTCCAATCTCTGCCACCTGCTAGCCTGCCTCTACTGCGCAATCACTGCTGAAGAATGGTTCTGAATGAACTTGAATTGGTCCAGCCTTGCTCATGCAATCCTCATTGGCATCTCCAACCACTGTGTGTTGCAAATCATGCAACACTATAGTCACAACTGATAGTCACACTGCTCTTTCACCTACCTCTTCACTGGTCTCCACTGAAACTGTCCATGCACTGTAGTTAACCGATGTATTCTTTAGTTGATTAATGAGTTAATAATTAGTGAACTAATTAATAATTAATTCACACCACTCTCACTAGTGTATCAATCAGTTAGACTAGATACAACTAGCTCAACTATGTTTAACTTAGTTAAACTGAACACAACTCCACCAACTACCTCAATAACTCCACCAAACTCTGTCACATGAGTTCTAACTGAAGTATCCATGCAATAGCTCCACTTAACCCTCAGGAATAGCGTAATTCCTTCTGTCAGCTCCTGTGCCACATCTGTGCACTTAACTGAAGTACTCCAAGAGAATAAGATAATGTTTATAGTCCAAATATTATTAAGAGCTAATAATATTTGACATATCTATTTTTAGACTGGCAATCTAAAAATAGATTCCGCCTAGTATGTCTAAAAATAGAAGTCCGTCTATTTTTCCAACTTGACCAACCATCCACAAATAGCATCCTGCAACTCATAGAATATGATCGACATGTCTAAAAATAGACATAGTCTAAAAATATACTTGCGCCAAAAATATGTTGAGATTGCAACAAGATGATGAGCTTAGTGGAAAGGAGTCGCCTTCACTAAGTGGGCCTGCAGGCTATTTTTGGCGCAAAGTCTATTTTTAGACCATGTCTATTTTTAGACATGTCGATCATATTCTATGAGTTGCAGGATGCTATTTGTGGATGGTTGGTCAAGTTGGAAAAATAGATGGACTTCTATTTTTAGACATACTGGGCGGAATCTATTTTTAGATTGCCAGTCTAAAAATAGATATGTCGAATATTATTAGCTCTTAATAATATTTAGACTCTAAACATTATCTTATTCTCTTGGAGCACTTCAGTTAAGTGCACAGATGTGGCACAGGAGCTGACAGAAGGAATTACGCTATTCCTGAGGGTTATGTGGAGCTATTGCATGAAGACTTCAGCTAGAACTCATGTGACAGAGTTTGGTGGAGTTGATTGAGGAAGTTAGTGGAGTTGTATTCAGTTTAACTAATCTAAACATAGTTGAGCTATTTGTATTCAGTTTAACTAATTGATACAATTAGTGAGAGTGGTGTGAATTAATTATTAATTAATTCGCTAATTATAAACTCATTAATCAACTAAAGAATGCATCAGTTAACTTCAGTGCATGGACAGTTTCAGTGGAGACCAGTGCAGAGATAGGTGAAAGAGCAGGTTAACTATCAGTTGTGACTATACTGTTGCTATTTGCAACACACAGATAGGTGGAGTAAGCCCATGAGGATTGCGCAGTTTAGGCCAGGTGGTTATCTATTTAATGAAGCCATCCCATAGCTTTGAAAACGCAATAGAGGCTGGCTATCAAGTGGCTAAGGGTTGGAGCATGAGCTTTGCTAGATCTAGCTTCATAGTGTGTAGCAATTGAGGGTGTGCATGAGAGCTTGTGAGGAGCTTTTGTACTATGATTGTTACATGATCTCCATGACATATAATATACATATAGTTGGGGTTTTCAGCTTTAAGCTTTCCCATTAAATACTGTGTTCATATGTGTGATTGTTTGTGGTTTTAATGTATGCATGCAATTGATTTTATTTCCGCATGTGATGATCAATGGTAGAAGAGATTCTGTATTATGCATGAAGCTAAAATAGTGTGTGATCATGAGAATCTTGGTGAATAATATATCAGTTATTCAAATTTCTACAAAATAGCCCGCGGGCCCACTTAGTGAAGGTGACTTCTTTCCACTAAGCTCATCATCTTGTTGCAATCTCAACAATTTGTCGATGACCACGAAAACACAGTCGTTTCCATGCTTATTAGAAGGAAGGTCTGACATGTAATCCATGGAGATGGATTCCCAAGGTCGACTAGGGGTAGGTAGCAGAGTATAAAGCCCTTGCTTCTTGATGGTCAGTTTGGAAATGGCGCAAGCAGTGCAGGATCTGATGTACTTCCTGACATCCTGTCGAAGGTTTGGCCAATAGAAATACTTCTGAAGTACTGCCACTTTTTTCTCGACCCCAAAATTCCCAGCGACTCGACTATAGTGCGCTTCCCATTTCATCTTGGCACTCTCCCTTGAAGGAACACAAATTTGTCCCAGGTGACATAACAGTGCATCTTGGAGGTGAAAATTTGGAACTTGCATACCCCCCAAGAGTGCCTTGTATGTGTGGTTGAATTATGGATCTCTCTTGTAGAGAAGCGGCCAATCAGAAGTCTTGTGCCCACAAGAGTTGAGAACTGTGGTTATGGCCACGATCGGTGGTCGGCTGAGGCAGTCGGCAACATTATTGGTGCTACCCTTCTTGTACTTGATGTTCAAATGAAATTGTTGCAGATATGTGGACCACTTCTGATGGCGATCGTTCTACAACTTCCCTTGTGTATGTATGAACTGCAGGGGTTGGTGGTCTGTGTGGATGATTTTTTCCTTCCCCAGAATGTAATGCTTCCATTGTCAACAAGCCTCCACAATGGAATACATTTCTTTGTCATAAGTGGGATACTTGCGAACTGTGTCAGAAAATGTATCACTGTGATATGCCACTGGATTCCCCTGTTGAGTAAGAACTACCCCAATAGCATAGTCAGAGGCATCTATCTCGATTTCAAATGGTTGTTGCAAGTATGGTAATGTGAGCACTGGGGCAAAATGGAGGCGATGTTTTAATTCTATGAATGCCTTTGGTTGAGATTTCGACCAAAATAATTTTTCTTTTGCTTCTCCCTTGGTGACTTAACTCAAGGGCCAAGTGATATGAGAGAATCCCAACACAAAGCTGCAGTAGAAATTAGCAATCCCCAAAAAGCTGCAAAGATCTGTTAGAGTGGTTGGGGCTGGCCAATCCTGAATGACTTGGATCTTAGCTGGATCCACATGCACCCCCCTTTCATCAATAATGTATCCCAAATATTGAACCTACGTCATGCCAAAAGTGCACTTCTCCAAATTGGCACACTACTTGTGTTGTCGTATTGTTTGGAGGACTTCTCGAATGTAGTGGAGGTGCTCTTCCCAAGTTTGGCTGCAGATCAGAATGCCATCCAATTACACCACTAAAAATGAGTTGGTGAATGGACGCAATATGTCATCCATCAACCTCATGAAGGTTGCGGGAGCATTCGTCAACCCGAAAGGCATGACGAGCCATTTGAAAAGGCCCTCCTTGGCTTTGAAGGCAGTCTTCCACACATCAGAGGGTTCGATTAGTACCTGGTGATACCCAGACTTCAAGTCGATCTTGCTGAAATATTTTTCCCCTTTGAGTTGGTCCAGAAGGTCATCAATCGATGGGATCGGGTACCTATTCCAGAAAGTGATCCTTTTCAGCGCCCGATAGTCAATACAGAGTCTCCAAGTCCCATTCTTCTTCTGTACCAACACGATCGGGCCCACATAGGGTGATGAACTTGGCCAGATGTGACCTTTTTGCAGCATCTCCTGAATCTACCTCTTGATTTCATCATTCTCCAAAACAGAGTGCCTATAGATTGGTCCATTGGGTAGTGGCGCACTTGGGGTCAGGGCAATGGGGTGCTTGAACTGACAGTGTAGAGACACCCCTATGGGTGAGGTGAAGATGTTCTCGTACTCCTCCAAAACCTTGTCCATTTGTTTTTGTCGTGCAGAGGAGCCATGTCTGAAGGTTGTGTCCATAATCTTCTTCTTGCCTTGGGGGCGGATCATCAGGAAAACAAATTTCCTTGTTTGGGAAATGAGCTTACTGCATTTTTTTGCAGTAACCAAAGACATAGTGGGAGGCAGTGGTACCTTTGGTATCTTGTACAACTTATTTCCCAAAGTAACAATAACAGGGCGAGACTGGGACTCATACACAGCATGTCGCTTCCACAAGTATGGTTGGCCTAATAATACATCAGAAACATCAATAGGAGCAATGTCACACAATACCTCATCCGTGAAGGGCTTGATGCTATAGGGAAGGCGACATTGCTGGCTGACGCGGAGATCCCATCCTTGGTGAAGCCACCCGATGGTGTATGGTTGTGGGTGCGCTGTGGTCAGAGAGCCCAACTGCTTCATGAAATATCTTGAAATGAGGTTCTTTTGGCTCCCATTGTCGAAAATGAACTGTAGTGGGGAACCCTTTACCCACATTTGGGAGTGGAAGAGACGCTCTGCCTCCTTTGGATCATCTGGTTCCTCCTTCTGGATCTTCGTAGTGGCAATAGTGGCATTGGGCTCCACATCAATAATTTTATTCCCTCTGTCATTCCCCTTGTCAGGTTCTGCCTCAGAGTTGGAGCATGCATCTGATTTAGAAGCCCTCATCTCGGCCACCAGCGACTGCTTGGCCCAACACTCACTTGTGTTGTGAGTGGAGCTCTTATGGAACTCACACCACTTACCCATGTCCTTCTTTGGCTTCACGGTGTTGTTCTTTGCTTGTGGCTTTGGCAGGTTGTCTTGGGCCGCCATGCCTTGGCTTTGTCCTTTGGTTTGCGGTTTTGGGGCACCTTTCCCTTGCTTTTGATCCGCAGATCCAAAGTCTCGCTTCTTCTGTTTGAATTTCTGCTCAATCTTGGCAACATACCAGTATGCTGTACCAAGTGAGGATATGTCAAGGAACTCCATTTCCTCCTGAATGTATCTATACAGACAACTGCGATAATTTAGCACCAAATGTTTCTCTGAATCTTTGATACCCAACTTTGTGCGCAGGGTATGGAACAAATTCGTCAGCTCATGCACATCTTGATCCCTTTGTTGCTGCAGCATGGTCTATTGTATGTACTTGTCCTCATAGCTCCCCATGGAATAGTATTGTTCCTTGATGGCATCTCGGAAATAATTCCAAGTGGGTACGACTGAGAACAAAGAGGGTTATGTCTTGTCCTTTTTCTCACAGTAGGTTTCCCACTAGTCCTTGACATGGGGGGTAGCTTTGAGAAGTGAAAAAATAATCTTCTCCCGGTCAGAAAAGTCATGAACCGAGAAATATCCTTCTAATAGATTCAACCATCTATCTACGACATCTGCATCTATTTGACCCTCGAATATGGGAATGTCAAATTTTACTTGTACCTTAAAGGGAGTCGCGCCTCCAGAGTGGTTGTTGGATGTAGATGCGCCGCTGGTGGGAAATTGTTGAAGGATCTGGGCAAAGTTATCCATCATCGCGTTCCTTTGTTTTTCGAGGGCCTCCTCGAGCAATATTTTGATAGGATCTCCTGCTCCCTCATATTTCTTTTCGTCCCCCATGGGCTTCTGTCAGGGTTTGTGAGGCTGATCTTGCAAAGGTTCCACCAAATCGAGCCCTAACTCCTTATACCCCAACCTTGTTGGGGACATGCAAAGAAGGATTGAGAAAAAGAAAACTGCTCTGATACCACTGATCTGGATTTATGCAGGAATGCAAAATAATACACATATAACCATAAATACAAAGATGCAGCAGAAATAACACTTCATTTCATTAATATCAAAGAACTGAAATTTGCTTACAGACAAAATGGAAATAAACTAGCTAGGGTGCTGGTAGCAAATCTCTGAGAAGAGATGTGGCAGCTACAGACCTCTGAACTGTGTTATAATGAGGCTCGAGGGCCTATTTATTATTAAGAAATAGTGGAGAACTCTAAATGTCCAAAAACCTAACCCTAGGAGATGAAGCGCCAAAACTACGGGCCCCGTTTGGGTAAATTGGTGTTTCGACTTCCCAGGGACCTAACTTTAGCATACGATCTTCGTTTGACGCGTATGATAGATCGTTAGAAAGATATATCTGAGGAATACAACTATTGTTGTGAATATCAATTCCAAAACATAATCATATTTTCTGGAAATCATATTCGCCGAACAAATGATGCCCAAAAAATGTCATTTAGGGCCTCAAAATGGCTCCAAAAGTTCAGGACTCGAAAAACTACTAAAAATAGCAAGTTGTGCCGAAACTGAAAAAATGAAAGAGACAATGGTGGGGCCCCAAGTGGAATAGGTGGGTGGCCACCAATATCCACATGGATCAAGTCCCTACCTCTCTTGGTCGAAACCAAATACCCTCACCTCCCTTATTCAAACTAAATATCCATATAGACTCTTCCAGTGCAAACCCACCACTAGAATACCAAGGGGCCAAGAATCAATGTACAATTCTACTGAATTTCCAAACATCACGAACATACACTAAAATCATAAATAAATATTAGAGTGATATAATTACCCGAGCATTGACTTTGGTCCTCTCACAGATGAACCCATCAACACTTTTCCTAGGTCATGGAGGTTGTCCCTCACTTCCCAAGCCAAATTTGAATGCCATACTACCAAACAAAACCAACTTGTGTTTCCCAAGCGACCTAGGGTATTAGATAATGGTATGATATTCTATTGCATGCAAGAAAACTTCATAGAGCTAGACTGTAGACCTATCTAGACTCTAGCTTGGACCTCTAGAGAGGCCTCCCGAAAGAACCAAGTAGATAATGCTGTCTAGACACCATGACTTCATCTCTTGGTTGATACTTTTGCTCACAACAACTAACTCTAGGGGAATAATAACCAAAAATATTTCCAGATAATTCCTCTGTTGGTCATTAGGCCCATCGTACTTGCCACTTAACACCTTCATCATTGTTACGTGTGAGGGCAGATATTGTCCAGAATTGGCTCGTTTTCCAAATCTGTTACCCCAAACGGGGAATTGAAGAGAATTTTTTTGATTAATATTCTAGTACCTTTAACTTAAAAAGATAAATAAATAAATCATAATTAGATCGTTTAAGGCCCCTTAACAAAAGTATCATGTTAAACATTTCATTGAAACAAATAAATATTACTACATCTACATTGATAATAAGTAGGAAAGTTGTGCATGAAACTAATTTAAACCAATTATTATTTAGAGAAAATTCAATTTAAGAGAGCTCCTAAATCGTAGAGAAAATATAGGAATGAGAATCCTAACTAAGTTTTGAATTTGGATATAAATAGGGAAACTTAGAGTTAAAGTAATAAGAACTAATGGTTAGTTTGACATGTAACTACCCATGTAGCACAAACATAGGAATATTGAAGAAGATCCAAGAGAAAACTGAGAGCAAAAATAGGAGAGAAATAAGAGGATGGGTAACATGTTTTATATTTAATTTTTTAAATTGATAATTGATTGAGCACATGTGTATATATAGAGTATGTATACCTTCATAGACTCTAACAATCAAATTGTTGGGCTTCATACACTAATTTATTGTCTAGCTTGGCCATGATCTTAAATGTAAATGTCGATTATTACTATCATTATTATTAACACATGTATAGATAAGTAATAATAAATAAAGTAAATGTTAAATTACAATTTTACATGAATGGAACAAGTCACATAAGTCATGCTTCCTATGAAAAGATTGTATGGGTTGAATGAAGGGATTTTAGAATGCACCCTATTTATAGATGGATGTCATAATGACAATGTGACTATAGTTAAATACAGTAACTATTGTTTAATATTGTTAAGGGTTTGATCATAGTTGACTATGAAGAAGTGGGTAAATTCTCAAGTTGAAAGCTTCAACCACAATTTACTAGAAAATCATTATCCTTCATACATCCCTATTGCTACTTAGGGGTCCTTGGGGAATTAGAATACCCAAATAATAGGTAGGGGGGTCAATGAAGGGCTCTCTAATAAAAAAATTTCATAAGGATATGAACAATTGACATGAGGCATTCAACCAGAGATGAAATTTGGGGGTTAACTTCAGATATATGCATTATCTCTTTGGTGAGTGTTAACTCTTACATTTTATATAGGGTTTTTGTTGTTGTGTAATATATTAAACATATATAAACATTTTGGAATAAATATAATGTAATTTAGTTTAATTTTAATACAATTTATCAATGTATAAAGTTGATTGAATTTTATAGTAATTTTGTATTGTTTGTTGAAAAAATATTACATTATTTCAAAGAGATCATGGATTTATTATTGTAGGATGAGGATAATTGTTATTTTAAGTATACTAGTTAGGTAAAAAACAAAATTTTCCTTAAGTTATTCATTGTGCTTAGATATATGGTTCAATGTATAATTTTTTTAATTGCATATTACTTGGAAAATAGAAATAACATCTAATAGTTCTTGTGTTGAATATTGTTCTCCATTGTGAATAATTTAATTATGGGTTGTTATTATATTGAATTCAATGGGATTTGGCTATTAAATTATGTTATATGATAATATATAAATGTGTTGTCTACATTTATATACAAGTAGAATATTGAATTCAAAGAGTAATTGAAGTGTGTAAAATGATACTTAACTCAAAGGTAAATTTCATGGGATAGTATGAATACTAAATTGATATTGAATATGAATTATAAATTTAATTGATTATTAATAAGAACCTTATAAACTTATTCAATCTAATTTGAATTTTATTAAGTCATGAATTTTCTAGAAGATATCGTAGTTTTCTACTGTCTAATTTGGTTAAAAATGCATTACAAACCAATAAGATAAATTCTAATTGCATCATGGGTTAAGCCTAGTTATAAATGATTAACTTAATTTGGTATCTATGAGTTATATTACTAAATTGTAATAATGAATACCTTAGCTACACAATATTAGTTAGTATCATTCTGTAAGAGATATCTGTCAGTGAATTTTTAATTTTTTCCCATGCTCAACATTGTTAATGATTTTTTTTTGTTTTTTTTGTAACAAGATAAAACCATCTCCAAATTATATAGGCATTGTTTCATAGATTTGGAGGTCTAATAATCCATTTTTTCCCTTTCATGTAATTCTAAATAAAATCCATATCTGGATGTTAAACTTTCCAGTGCACCTCAGATCCATGACATTATACCTTGATGTATAGGGTTCTAAAAGTGGATGTTGCTTTAAATGATAAGTTCGATTCTAAATATCTCAACTCCCAATTAAGCATCAATGGAACCTTAAGAGTGGATATCTTAATATAAGTATCTATATTATCAAAAAATTAGGTTTCCTTTATGTATAAAGCCTCCACTAATCCAAATATATATTATTCGAAATTCCTTCACAAGTTTAGATGTAAAATTTCTAATATATGTATTATACTTCAAAGAGAAATACCTTTAAGTTACTTGATTGTCCCTATAGAAATCAATAGAAATTTTTTACTACTGATGTATTCAAAATGAAAATAAGAGATTACAAATTTCCTCTACTATTTTGTGGAATGGAAATCACAATTTTAAAACATGTGAAATGACATGCAACCATCAAAACCACAACAACGCAATGATTTAAACCTAGCCTAAAATCCTAATCCATTCAGCCTCCTAGGCTGTGTTTTGTGGAGAGAGCCCTCTTTGACTTGGTAGGGATAGATACCAAGTTAAAAGGTTGCCCCGCAGTTACCTATGTTGGGATTTCTTCCTCAACCTTAGGATTCTGGCGGAGTGATAACAAAACCAAATGGGAAAAACCCCTCTACTGCTTTGAATTAATTTAGATGAAAAGAGAAATAATTACAATGTCTTGCTTCAACTTTGAAATACACCCTGCCCTACAATATTGTTCTCCTGCTTCCTGACCTACTCCGGACAACACTTAGCCAATTCAAGCCTCATCCAACCTCATATTTCCATATGAAATCTTGGAGGAATTAGCCCCTAAAAAATAATAGAAATTCCCTATTTCCTTTCACAATAGCCTGAGAAATTGATCACTTTCTTAACTGTGAAAAAGCACTGTACACTAAAAAATATACAAATATAAATAAAAACATGCCTTTTCCTCCACCTCAACTAGGAAATTCATATTCTATGCATCACTGTGTCTATTTTTCGCTGATTGACTAGTTAACTTAGAGATCACTGAGTTAACAACAATTCTACTACTCAACTAACCTTCAACTATCTCAACTAATGACTCAAGCTCAGTTAATTGAGTTCAACTAACAATAACTCAATTAGATTGTTAAATCTGAAAAATCAATACATGCAAAACTCTACTCTTAGCTTACAAAATCAAATTTACTTATCTAACTAGGAGACAAGACCATTCTAGTATAGCTAACTGAAATCTAAGCCATCTTGTTGATGTGGAAAATCGAATTATTCAATTTGACTAAGGTACAAGTCAAAATTGAGCCTTTTCTTGCTACATTTCTAACACTCCCTCTTAGCAAGAAAAGGGCTCTATACAACCGCATCCAGCTCTTGTCGAATGTGTTGTAACACTACCTCTCAATATTATTGTTGCTATTGTAACAACCGAAACTGAGAATCATCCAAAATAGTGAATCAACTATGTCTCTAAGCTGCATCTGTCTCCTGAGAATATAACTGCTACTAGTATCTACACTGTCTACTGGGAAAAATACATTGTTTTTTATTCTATAGTGTGGCTCTTGTTATCACTTCGTGATTTCCCTAGGCTAAGAAGAGAAATTTCAGAGGTAACCACAAACCAATTTTAGTCTAGAATCTAGCCCTTCTAGCCTTGGAGAGGGCTCTCTCACTTTGATTTCTTAAAACAATATGATATTAGGTTAGGTATGATGGTCAATAAGGTTTGATTTTCAAAGGTATGTTGATGAGAAAAGAGACAGATCCATTGGGCATGGAGTCATGCCAAATTAGTTTTTGGTCCAATGATATTATGAAGAAAGAAAGGGTTTCTCCATAGGGGCAAGGTAGGTGACCTTGGTGGTGGGATTTAGGTTAAATATTTGTAGAGGGTGAGTATAGAAAAGTGAAAGAAAACACACAGAGCATAAAAACCATAGATGAATTCTAAAATTTTTCTTTTAAGATGAAAACATTGATCACATGGAAAAAAATAAATCAGAGCACCATCAAGATGAATTATGAAATAAACATATGGTTTTTCCAAGTAAAAAGACATAAATTTAAGAGATGTAAACACATAAGACAACTTACAAGATCAAAGGAGCACAAAACCACCAATATTATGACACCAAAACCCCTGCAAATCACCTTCTAACACTACTAGGAAAATACCCTCTAGCGGATGTTTTTGAGGAACCCCTTATAAAAATACCCCAGACATCCGTTTCTAGCAGAGGTTACTAGAGGAGGTTGGCGGGTGGAGGTTTTTGCGGATGTTTTTTTTCTGGTGCACTTGTCAACCTAAACTGCACCGGTGCCTTCAACAAGAGAAAGCATTGGTGCACACAAAACATTGGCACACCAGACACCATGCGCTCCTTACAAACCCACCTGGTGCGTCTTATTACTGTAGCGCACCAGTGATTTACAAATATTCCGCACCAATGCGTAATAAAACCCCACGCAAAAACAGAAACCGTTCGGTGGGGTCATAAGAGATCGCATCAGTCCACCTATAAAACCCCGCGCACCGGAACAAGGTTAAATAAAAAAAAAAACTACAGCCAAAAAACCACTTTTTCCACTTTTCTCAGTGCTCCAGAGCTCTCAAGCACCGGTGCAATTTATCCTTGTCTGGGCCGCCTTGACATTGGTGCTCCCATTGCACCCATTGCATGCACTGCTGTTGTACATTGCCCACCAATCTCCAGCTTGAATTTTGCAAAATGGTGGGCAAATTTTCTTTTGAAAATTCTACAGCCAATATGCGTCCTCGATGGCCAAATGTACATGTATTTTTCTTGTTTTTCCATAATTAATCCTTTTAGCGGATTATAATTTCAAATTACCTTAAAATTAACCATTTAAAATAAAAAAAAAAATTTCACACGGTGCGCTCGAGCTGTTCGGCTTGCACCAGTTCACGGTGCTCCCTGTAAATTTACGGGCCACACTGCAACCGATGCTAACCGTATCTACATCAGTTCTGGGGCGGTATGAAAAGGTGCACCGTGTTATTTTTTTAAAAAAAAGTGCGGTGCAGTTGGTTACCCGCCCGCACCATTGACCATGTGGAATTGCGACAATGCGGTGCACTGACTTGAATATCCGCCCTGGCATAGGTATTTTTGTCAGCACACCGCATTCCGCATTTTGATAGGGTCAATAGTGCAGCCAGGTAAAATACTGCACCATTGACTATGTAATGATGTCAGGAGGTCGGTGCGCTGACCGAACTATATGCCCCAGGGTGTAGAGTTTAGTCAGTGCACCGCACTCTCGACACCATACATAGTCAACGGTGCACTAAAAATTTTCAGGTGCACTGCCACTGGTGCACTGCATATTTTATGGTGCACCACCACCGATGCATGACAGAAAAATATGCACTGGTACCTATGCATGCCTATTTTTTGTGGTGCACTGACTGTTCTTTTTTTTCCAAAAAAAATTATATATGTATATCCTAAATACATGTCTCATTTAATTAAAAAATTGTTTTTAATATGTCAATCATTCAAAGATGTGAAAGGAGAGAAGAGGGGGAACAACAACAACAATAGATGGACCAGTATAACATGGTTCGTCTGTGGGAGGCATGAGAGAGGGAGAGAGATGCTTACCCTCGCCCTATTGTAGCAGCTACCTAGGTGCTCCTAAGGCAGGTAGGCCTCCTCAAGTTCTATGAGGATGCTACTTCCTTAAAGAGCCATGGTGTGTTTTTGAGACATCTTATACGCAGGTGGAATGCCGACCGACATGCTTTCCAGGTTGGTCTTAACCAGTGGTACGTGCCTAATGAGGAGGACATATATTTCATTATAGGGCTATCGAGGAGAGGGGTGGATTTTCCCTCGTTCCCAGAGGTTCCATTTGGCTTTGCAGCAGGCAGTCAGTTGGTGTACTCCTAGAGATACATTAGCACAGATATACTGTCTCATTCAGATTTTCAGGTCTCCGGAGATCAGTTACGTATTGGTGCATTTGGTAGTTAGGAGGTGAGGTGCCTCTCACTTTTGATTTCGACCATTTCACACAACACTAGTGATGGGAAACACATTAGTTGCTCACTTCTATATTATGTTTATTCTTTAGTACAGGAGCCACGACTTGTCAGGTGGTTTGCCATTTTTTTGCGACAGTTTTCTACATCCTTAGATAAATGTCGTGCTTATGCACAAGGGAGGGTCAAATTCCCTTCTGCTTCAGAGATTTTTTGTTTATTTTTTGAGAGGTTTCTGGAGACGAGGCCTACTTTTGTTCGGCATCCTCGTAGACCGATGTTGGAGGCATAGATGCACATGTGGGGACAGATGATGCCTAAGAGGGGCGAGATTGAGTTTTCCGTGAGGATATCGCATGATGCATTGGAGTTGCTAGCCAGTGTGGATGAGCATCCCTTCATTATGATCCCTTGTACTTATGTTGGTTTGGATTGGCGAGGGTGTGCCAACATCCTCTTCACAGATGATGAGCCGCTGGATGATAGAGGTAATATTACTGTTTTATTTAAATTTATTCTAACATGTTCTTTAACTTGTTTTTATTAAATTGTGTAATGAAATTGTCTAATTATTGTTCCGTACTTGCATATATTTTGTAGACATTGGGTTTTTTTATGGCGAGGACATGCTAGCACCACCACATGATCCAAGTGTGGATCCCGATGACAATCAGGATATGCAAGATGCCAAGGATCATCAGGAGGCTGGTTCAGAGATACCTTCTCCTGTTGGTGCACTGGTATTGCCTTTTGCTAGACGTGATAGGCTTGATAGCATATTGAGGATGGAGTTGGGCGACCAAATCTATGCATTGATTTTTTAGGTGAGAGTCAGGCTCGCTACTATGAGAGAAATACAGGTCGATGGTAGGCTGGTACATTTGTGGAGAGGCATGCCGCGTAACATGTACAGCCTGATGCAGCATGTCGTAGGAGCTACAACCTTAGTTACGCGGCTGAAGAGGACCCTTGCACGTTATAGGCGTGGTCGTGACGCAGCATGTGATCGACAGTCCGCGAGCAGCGCTGACGCATCATTTGATGATCACAATTAGGGGAGTGATCATCATTCACCTTGCGCCGCGCCAGATGAGCAGCCTCCACTAGTATCGAGAAAAAATCATCATGGAGAGCAGGCTAGACTGTCGACCATGTCCAGTCATCACAATGATCATGAGCAGGCTGGACCATCAACCATGTCCAGTCATCATGATGAGAAATCGATAGTTGATCCTGATCAGCATGTATCGACTGATCAGATTGTCGAGGCTGCACCATTGACTAAGTAGGCCTCGACTAGTACTGTTATTGATGATGTACCACCAGCTGATAGATGAAATTTATATTACAGTTGTATATTTTTGGCATTATTCAGTTATATATATATATATGTGTGTGTGTGTTGGCAATATGTTGCAATATATTGTCCTTGATGGCAACCTACTTGATGAAGTTGTTCTTTATGGAAACCTACTTGATGAGTTTCCTTTTGATAAGAAACCTATATGTTAAATATGTAAAAATGATTTTTCTACAAGTAAGTTCAGATGTGACAGAGAAAGGATTTCTAGGAAGTGCCAGAGAAATGAAGCAGGAAATATATCTCAATGTATATGCAGGTTTTATGAAGGAAACCCCCGTATGGATGCAATGTATATGCTAATTTTATGAAGGAAACCCGCGTATACATTCATAATAAGTATATACGCAGTTTTATGACTAGAAGTCACATATACACGTAGATAAGAATGATCCAAGTCGCATATGCCTTTTCCGCTCTAAAATTATGAAACCAAGGGGCATTACCATGGTAATAACCCACTGTATTGAGCGCTATATTGACTATTTGATTCCGTCCAAGAATACCATCAACAGTTGTGTGGTTTTGACTCATGGTATTGGTAAAGGCTAAATATATATAAGGAGAAGAAGATGATAGTGCAAAAGTGTGCATGAGTAAGGGTTGTTACTGAATAATTTTCTCTAAGGTATATCTGCATGGGATGAAATCTATTTTAATTGATAGATCTGAATCTATGATGCATCCATGGATACAATGATGGTTCAGGATCTCTAGATCTGAAATGACTATGCTTTTGTGTGATCCATTGAAGAGATTATTAGATCTATGACCTGGCACAAGCTTACTGAAGTCAAGTGAAGAAATCTGGGTAAGTTCTATGGATCTGGTTCATTCTGCAAAGTTTATATTTACAGATCTATACGCTAGTTCGTCTCAGTAAAAGCGTGTATATATGCGGGTTTTCTTTAGAAAAGGCATGTATGGAAGTTAGGGTTTTCTGAAGCTTATTGCAGAGGTTTTTCTGTTATTCCTACTATTTATCTATTGTCTTTCAATGAAGTCTTCTTGTAGATCTGGGTCTTTTGAATACTGTATATGCTGCTAAGTTGATTATGTACAAATCTGATCAATGAGAGAATAAACATGGTTGATGGTGACTAATTGATGAAGGGTTCTACATTTCTAAAGATATCTAACTGAAGCCTCAGATCTGGATCTGAGAATTATTACATTCTGAAAAACAATATTCATAGAGCTATACGTAGGTTGGTGTGAAGGAAAGCGCGTATACACGCGGGTTCAGTGAAGCAAAGTAGCGTATGCATTTTAAGTTGATGAATGCTCAGGGTTGAGTTTGTGTCTGCACATTTATTTTGAAGTCTGGGTTATTTCTAAGTTCTCGTTACAGTGGTCTCACTGTTCTAATTGAAGTATTGGGTTGTCGATCTTTATGAAGAGTTGTGTTGATGTTGTTTTGATCTAGTGTGAAAATTGATGAAACGTGGTCTGCAGTGGTTTTGAGGGTTGAAGCCTTCAGTATGGAAGTAGAATATTCCTGCCAGTAGAAGCTGGTGTTCCGATTAGGAGTTTGAAGATCCCTTCCAGTAGTGGCTAGTAAATGAGATTAGAGGGTTGTAGCTCCCTTCTAATAGCAACTAGAAAACGAGATAAGGTTATAGCCTTTTGCAGGTAGATGCCTGCATACTGATATGAGTTTGCATCAGTACAATATTGTAAACAGTTTTCCATATAATAAATATTGAAGACAGAGACGACAACAACGGTGGTTTTCTCCCGAATTGGGTTTCCACCTTAAATATTGGTGTTCATATGTGTTGCTCTTGTGTGATGATTTATACTGCTGTTAATACACATATTTATTGATTATCTAACAGATGCATGACTGGTAAATTGAGTTAAATATTGTTCTTGAAAAGTTTTTCCTAATCTGCCAAATTATATCAGTATATGCTAGTTTCTTTTATTACATGCACATGTATATGCGAGTTGGGTTCATCAAAGCCGCATATGGAATTCTGTAAAGAAAAAGTTAAAATATTTTCAGTAAGCTCTAAATACTAATTCACCCCCCCTCTCAATATTTATCCCATATATATATATATATATATATATATATATGGTCCATGTATTTTATGTTCATGTTGCAGTTGTACTTAATTTACATGTTGTTGGTCATCATGATGTGTATATTGTTAGGTCATGTTAGATATGTTCATTTAATGTGCAGCTTGTAGATAGATGTGCATGTGATAGCAGTTATTTCACATGAGATGTATATTTGATGTTTGTGTTGTGGTGATGTTATATAATGCTAATTGTGTTTTGTTAGATGATCATGATCACGATGATGTTAGTGAATTTGAATGTGTTTATTAGTCAAATAAGATTTTTGTACATTGGTTATCATGATCGTGATGTTTATTAATTAATTTAATATTAAATGATCATGATATTGTAAAATTGTAATATTTGTAATTCTAATTGTATGTAAAATTCTAAAATTGTAATTGTATTTGTATTAATTGTAATTTTAATTGTAATTGTAATATTTAATTTATTGTGAAATGATTGTAGTTGTAGTTTTAATTGTAATTGTATATATGTAAAATTGTAAAATTGACTTAATTGTAATTGTAATTGTATGTAAAATTATAAAATTATAATTGTAATTGTAAATTTTAAATTTGTAAAATTGTAATTGTATATATGTAAAATTCTAAAATTGTAATTGTACGTGAAATTGTAAAATTGTAATTGTAATTGTAATTCTATGTAAAATATTTGTAAAATTTTAATTGTATTACTGTGAAATGATTGCAATTGTAAAATTTTAATTGTATGTAAAATTCTAAAATTGTAATTGTAATTTTAATTGTAATTGTATGTGAAATTGTAAAATTGTAATTGTAATTGTAATTCTAACTCTAATTAAAATTGTAATTGTAATTGTAAAATTTAATTATGATATTACATACAAAAAAAAACTTTATACAGTACGCCATTGTTTTTGAGATCAACATAACTGCAAATTATCAAGTGAAATATTGATTTTAACATTAACACAATGCAAATTACCAATTAATTCAAAATACGTATTATAATGTTTCGAAAAACCCATCTTAAAAAGTATAAATATTGATGATCAAATAACACATGTACCATATCACTCTCGGTTCTCATGATCACCCTGATCATTATCTTCTAGCTCGCATGGCATGATAACACTATTGTTCTCAAAAATATGTTTTGATCTAGGGTCATGTCTCAATACGAACCACCAATCCCTATCCAACACATCCGGGTAAAAAAACACCTGGTTGCAATGTTCGGGGAAAACATAAGGCTCCTTAGCTTCATCCCACATCTTTCTAGAGTTGATACATATCAGTTTACTATCACGATCTTCCTTTACATTGTTCTGATCAAAGGTGTCCCACCACTTGCACCTAAAAATAACACATTGGAAAGAAGAGAAATCCACTTCAATGATCTCTTGTATCTTTTTGATGTAACCTAACGTCCCTCGTACTATATTTTGATCACGGTGGCTAGATTGACTAGATTGATCGAAATCGACTTCCACTCCACTGTCTTGTGTGATGTTTCCAACATCGGCATTTTCTGTGCGAAAATGGTGTCCATATGCCCACATAGATGGGAACAAATGCACCTATTATTAAAAAATTAAAAAAATCATTGTGTCATGTGTCTTATAATAACCCAATAGTTAAAATATGAAATATAGATGTCTTATAAGTTTCAAATGTAAATATAAATTAAATAGAATATTACCGGGTTGCTACACCCAATCCCTATGTTTTGCGTATCCTCTTCAGCACGCAGGTAATGACCAGTTGCACCGTATTTCTCTCTGCCTTGGTCAACAACCCAACTGTTGGGGCATATTTTTGACATATTTTATTTTAAATGATCGGGATAAGGCACACTTCTACCATTCAACCGTCTAAATTATTTCTTGTCACTATCCCATTTCATCCTCTTTTTTTCGTACAATGCGACCCACAATTGTGTTGCTTCAGAATTGTAAAGAATGAATTTATTAATTGCTTCAATTTCTGCATTCGCTGATGAAATCAAACCGACATTATATATTACATAGAGATCAAAATATACATTAAATTTAAATTCAACATGAATATTTACTTTGTGTAAATTTGAAAAATTATAAGTCGCTTACTCTTTATTAAGTGCATTTTTCCACTCATTTGGAGAAACTCCCCTTCTCTTTTGTCTTCATCCCTTTCATCGTCCCAAATCACCACACTTGGTCTGTTGTCGATCTGCTTGATGTACTCACTGGCATAATAGAAATATTCATACGATATGTATTCCTCTGCCTAGATCCCTCGGGTTTTTCCCTTTTTCGAACAAAACCTTTCAATTTCTTCATGTACCTCTCTAAGAAGAACATCCAGCGACAAGAAACCACCCCGACTAATTCAACCTCATATACTAGGTGGATTAGAAGATGAACCTGCAAGTCCATGAAACTCGTTGGAAGTTCCTTCTCGAACATAAAAATAATCTCAACTATCTCTTGACGCCACCATGGAATGCTAGCCACATGAATCTCCTTTGACGTGATCCAACGTACAAATGCAGATAATTTAGATATGGCACGTCCTAGGTCTTGAGGGAATCAATGTTTCACACACCTATGCACGAACAAAGGATAACGACACTGCAAAGTTATAAACACATGCAATAATAAACAAAATTAGTTATGTTTTATGATCCCCGCATGGGATAAAATTTATTAATATAGCAAATAGTAAAATCATTCTTTTGACATTATACGTACTCTTAGAAGATTCAAATGGTCATACGATTTCAACCCCAAAAAATGGTCATCCATGGTGAAGCAATGTCGTAGTGAATACCCATATGAAGTTGGCACCCTCACACCCATTATAACTTCATTTGCCAAAGAAATATCATCTTTTTTAAAAATCCATGGGACATCACTTTCTTTGAAATACCATGAATTAGAGGGACCATCGCCTCTGATCCCATACTTTCTAATTGTCTTGGCCAATGTTTCTCTTTAGTTTTTGAAGTAATAAGATCTTTCTTGATAGCCAATGTGTCACTTCGTTTCAATGATATGTGGCTCCATAAAGAATATGAAAGATTTTTAAATATATGCATGGGATCTAATAAGTGGGTAATCTTAAGTTTCTCCCAATATGGGAGGTTATAAAAGATATATTTCCTTTTCACCCCAATGGAAAATTTCTCAACATAGGTGTTGAAGAATTCTGGATCATCGAACATAGGCTCCCCATTTGAATGGAACATTTCTATGAAATCCTTCTCCTTCTCTCTCGCATATGCTCTAAGCCATTCGGTTGGTGTCGTTATTGGAGGCCTTTGGGTTCTCTCTTGTTTATCATTGAAAGAGGATGCTTCTCTTCTGTAAGGGTGTTCTTCTGGGAGGAATACCCTGGAGCAATCATACACTGGCTTTCGTAGGTCCTTGGACCATCTAGCTTTCAGAGAAGGTCCACAACATCTACATCCAAAATACCCTTTTGTTACAAGACCTGCGAGATTATTGTATACATTTAATATGCATGGCACGTTAAATAATATCATGAAGATCAGAATAATTACAACGAATTAAATAACTAATATGTGAAATAATATTGTTACGTATATAAAAAATCAATAAATTAAACATGTGATTTACCAGAGAAAACTCCTAAGCACATATGCCATACAACGTAAAACTCCTCTCTACTACGATGGGTCTTGATACATCGTATACAATTATCCCATCCCATAATTCCTTCAATTCATCTACCAGTGGTTGTAAGTAGACATCCATATTCTTCACTTATCTTCTACCAGGGACTATGAGAGCCAACATAAGATGTTCATTCTTCACGGACAACCATGGGGGGGATATTGTTATTGATCACTACTAAAAGCCAAACAGAATAGTTGGTGTTCTGGAGGGAATATGGGTTGATGCCATCCATGGCTATGCTGAGTCATAGAATTCGTACTTCATCCTTGAATTTTTCGGACCATGTATCCTCTATATGCTACATGGCTATTGAATTAGTTGGGATTCACATAACTCCCAACTCACTTCTATGTGAGGCATGCCATCCTTGCAACATAGCTAATTATTTGCAACGAAAGAGCCTTTGAATCCTTGGGATTATATGCACGTGCCTCAATATCTTAAAAGGAGGACTAATACGTGATTTACCCTTCTTTTTTTATTTATCATACTTATCTTGCCCACATTTCAGACATATATATTTTTTTGCATATTCTCCTCTATATAGAATACAATCATTTGGACATGCATGATATGATATGTACTCAACACCCAACATTTTCAAAAATTTCTTTGCCTCTTCACAACTACCAGGCAAGACATTATCACTCGGAAGAACCTTACCTTTGAATAACCTGTAGTTGGTGATCATGGAAAAATATATTAATTATAATGTACATTAATGGCGATATAATTATTAACGTTCATAAAATTTACCATTTGTAATGTTTATTGTGTACTAATTATACTTCTCAAATTTATATAAGGGAGGAATTTATGGTAACTTACCTTAAAATTTCTGAGAAACGTGCATTCGACAAGACAAACTTTGCTTTCAAGTTTTATAGTAACATCGTTGTCCCCAACTGGGTAGATTTTGACTGACCGCCATGTCCAAAGAGAGGGGTGGTGGAAGAAAATTTAAGGCTTTCGAAAAAGGTGTCAGCAATATGAGCATCATCCCCTAGCTGATCATCATTTTGGAATGCATCTAACAACATTGTCTCCATGGAAGTCATATCCCTTAAGTAATCATCCATACCAACCTCTATTTGATTGCCTCCATTGCCATCTTGTGAAGAACTACTATTGCTGTAGTCATTCCTAATTGGTGAATCTGGATGTAGCGGGAATTAAATCGGTGGTTGATTCAACCATTCTTGGTATCGTTCCTCTCCAATTTTTTCTCTTAATTCAGTCTTCTCTCGTTTTGACATTGTTGTGGGGTGCAACAGAAGATGGTAGGTAGGTCACTCATCATCACTAGAATCCTGATAATTAAAAAAAATTGAACATGATTAGTAAAAAATATATGATATCAATTAGTAATCACGTTGACAATATTGCATGATTAATTGGTTTGACGTTGAAATAATTCCATTAATCAATATACCAAACAATTAATATTATTACCATCATTTTCCCAGGATTGTGGCTAGAATATGCAATATTAATGTTACAATTGGAAGGGTGAAGCGAATGTCCATTTTCATCTACCAAATGTGCCTTGCGATATGTTGCTCCTGATAAGAGCTTTCGACTTTTGGAGCTGACTTTTGAATATTTTTTGCATCTAAAATTGATTCTGAATCTGCATGAACATCCTACAAATTTGTATGCATTATAAATTTAATTAAGCTGTGCATGATTAACATGGATAAAAAACATAAATTCAATTAGATAATGAAAATATAAATAATATCTGAGGTAAATATTACGTCTCGAGATGGATAGGGAGAACTCCATGATGGACTTTGAGAAATATTATGGAATGAGCTGGATTTTGAAGAATTTTCCATTCGATATAATTATGATATTTTCTCCCTGCATTTGAGCAAAATCAACAATAAATTTTGGTGCACACACCTAAAATTAATTTCAGTGCCTTAAAAATAGACTTCTTGTTATCGGTGCTAATGTACATATTACTGCACTGGTGCATTTTCGTTACTGCGTACCGGTGCCGTGATATAAATGGATGCACCGTTGCGGTGCTATTAAGTGACGCACCGGCAACGAATAACCGTAAATAAAAAAAGTGTAACTCTATTTTCTTTAAGTGAAAAAAAATGGTAAATTGAAAAATGGGTGGAAAAATGTTTTTGAAAATCTAATTTCATAAAACAATTCTTTAAATACTAAACACTTTTCATTATTTCACTATTTTTGGAAAGAATTTCAGCCAGCGATTTGCAAGAGACATACTTGGAGCAACAGAGCATGAGAGAACCGTGGAGCAGCGAAATACGTTTGAACATAAGTATTTAGATAATCAGAATTTCAAACCTTTGGTGATTCAAACCCTATAGCATCGAATTTCAAAGGATCTCGTGATTAAAGTTTATTGTTATTTTTAATTTTTTTCTGCAGTTTTTTTACGTAGTAAGAAAGAATTTTCAATTTATTTTTCATTTTCAGAAACAAAATAAAATAAAAAAATTCCATTTTTACCCTAAAACCTACATTCTTTTTGTTTCTGCCCTTTCTTTTCCCTGTTTCTGTGATTTTAGAATTAGGGCTTTTCTTTTTAGATGTATAGGGTTTTTGCATTGCTATATATAGGCTTAAGACATCCAACCCACATGACAACTTGCATAGTCAGATCCCAATCCATGTCGGACCTTATGTGAATTTTTGAAAAAAGTTTTATTTATTTTTATCGGTGCACCCTGCATAACTGAGCACACCGGTGTGTTGTATTATCCCAACGCACCGCGAAATTACTGTGTGATATATATATATATATATATATATATATATAGTGTGCCATATGTAAAATAAGGCATCGATGCGCTATTTAACTACGGTGAACCGTGCTCGCACTATTTCACAAATTTTTTTATTTATTATGTTAATCGGTGAACCATGTAACATATAAGGCACTGCACAGAGAGCAATGTATGGTGGTCCCTTGTTTGCGTGTGGCGTTAATGCTACAAAAAATAACACTGGACAATTTTTAATATTTTTTCTGTGTAAATTGGTGCAGTGGTTAACATGTAATGCACAGGTGCTCCTTGTTAACACAAAGAACCGTACGGTGGGTTATACTATTTTGCTGGTGCATTTATAAGACCTCTATGCAGCGACATCAGTGCATACATCATGAATGGCGCACCGCTTTCTTGAGATTTCTTTTTTTTTTTACTTGAAAAGTTGACAATTTATTTATAAAATATATTAATGAATTATATGGTACAAGTTTCATATTGATAAAGAAATGCCTTATAAGAGATCAAGTAACAAAAATACTGATAACACATCAAGAAAAGCAAAAAAGGAAAGTTCTTTGTAAATTTTTTACAAAAAATATTATTTTTAACTATATATAAGTTTAACTAATATGTATTTTTTACTGTGTATCATGTAGAGCCACAAAATGACGAAGCTCGATAAGATTATTTATGATTTAGGACCAGAAGAGTGTAAAAGCTTGATGGAAAAATTGCAAAAGGATGAATCGGGTGAAAGAAAAAATACTATTGATCCAATATGAGTTTCTTTTTTTAATTTTCATTAATAATATACTTAAAATTATTAGATAACATGTGTCAAACAATATATTAATTCACATCTATTTATTTTTCTACAAGGGCCAATAACTCAGAAAAGGAATGTTGTTCTAAGAAAAGAAAAAAAATAGAACATGCAAATGAAAATGAATTGCTCCTTAGCTCATCTGGAGTGGTGCTGGAGGTTAATGAAAATAATCATTGAATTTCTTCAAACAGGTACTAACATACAAATAAGAACGATTAGACGAATTGATTGACATTGGGTTAAATATGGGTTGTGAGTATATGTTGGCATATCAAAAACTAATTGTGGAATTTGTAAGCATCTATCGATCTTTTCTTACTTAGCTCCGTCTATAATTAATAGGACAAAAAGATATTTTATATTAATAAATGATTTGTTATGGGGTATAAAAATTGCAGGAAACAAAGTATGGAATTGTGCCAACAGATGAAATCTTGAAAAATGGCATACTACATGGTTTTGAAAGAATGTGTATAGTTCATGAGTCAATTGTTGCTATGATACGCCATTTCTTTTCGATTTACATTGATGTATATTATTTAATATTTCACTTTTCATTATTCTCACCAATGCATATACACTTATTACAATTTATTTTTATGTTTGTAGATGGAAGGTGAAGAAGAAGAAAACAATCAACACCCTGAACAAAACATTCTTGAAAATAATCCAAGTCATAGAAGTAGCTCTAGTAGTGACAACAGTTCAAGCGAAGAATGATGATCACTATGTTTGAATATCAAAGCAAGGAATTATATTTTTTGAAATCTTTGTCTGTGGAATCAGACATTTTGTTTAATGTAATGGACACAGTGTCCCAATTGAAAGACAAAGGGATACCAATAACTGTCCCATTTTGTATGAAAAAGATTGTCTTATATATATATATACATATGTTTTAATTTATTCTATTGCGTTCTCCATTGTCGCTGTGAAATGTAACACCACTGATTAAATTTATGGATGATTAAATATTATAATGAAGAGATGTGAAATTTGATGATATGATATAACAAATTAATCCAAACATCACATTCAAATGCACTAATAAAAAATTAATTCATATGAATACTGTTATAAGAGATGTGTCATCTTTTGATGAATAATGAATTTAAAAAAATCACAATAATTATGATATGATATAACAAATTAATCCAAACATCACATTCAAATGCATTAATAAAAAATTAATTAATATTAATATTGTTATAAGATGTGTCAAATTTTGATGAATAATGAATTTAAAAAAGACACAATAATTGCACTGTCACAGGTCGATGTTTATAAAAAAGACGAAATGAACACAAGTGGTGTCAGTTACTGTACACCGGTGTGCTTCTACGACCTATAGGAACTGCACAAATGCCAATACCAATTATAAATCTCGGTGCGTTTGTGTGATACTACATACCGGTGCGTTTATGTGAGTCTACGCACCGGGGAATTTGTACGACCTATGGGCACCGCCCAAATACCAATATGAATTAGAACAAATGGTGCGTTTTTCGGATACTATGCACCGATGCGTTTCCATAATTCAACATACTAGTGCGTTTAGACGACCTATGGGCACCGCATAAATCCCAAGACCAATTAGAATGGCCCCGTGCGTTTTAGCACCAACACTGCGCCTCGGTGCGGTTATATACCTTGACGGCTCGGTGCATGCACCTTCAACCCCCCCGGGCCGCCTTCTAGATGACGCACCGGTGCGTTGACACCTTAGCTCACCGATGAAAAAAACATCCGTAATAACCTTTGGCCGCCCAATTTTTTTAGTTGTGTTAAAATTTCGTTAAAAGCTTCGCCAAAACCTTCATAACCATAAACGGATGTTGTAGAGAATGTTTTTTTGACAATTTTGGCCAATTTTATAACACTAAAAACCTCCTTTATAACCTCCGCTAGAGGGTCTTTTCCTTGTAGTGTAACTTTCATTCATTCATTAACAAATTTTTAGAAAAATACAGTGCACAAAAGTATATTCTTCTCTAATCTAACAAGCAAAACCCTTTACTATGTTTTTAATCTCTATATACATAATGAGGTTCAATATCCCACTCTAGGTGGTCTAAATGATTGATCAAGACAAACTTCTAACTAGATACATCGAAGTTTTAGTGCATATACTTAAAAATAGGAGTGGTTTTCCTTACAACCAATCTATGCCTAAAAAATGACCAACTTGTAATATTTGCAAATAAACATTAAATACACCTGCTAAGACAATTTTCCATGTATCCACATGATACAAAATACTTCTAGAAAACAAAAATTTGAAATATAAAATGAAATGATGCTAATTGTCCAGATTCCCAGCACATAAGCCAGTTTCACAGTGATACGAGGACTGAATTTATGGAAACATATGGGTCAAATACTAGCTAATATCTCCTGATTCCTAATATCTGTGCAAAAATTGATGGATGCTTTTGTATATGAGAGCACACTTGATAGAAACCTCTTTTAGTTTCCAAAAATTCTTCTCCATCTCCTCACAATCGACACCTAAACATCATAACTAAAATAGGAAATGGAAAAACCTGTAAAATAGGATGTAAATATGCATTTGAATATTTCACTATATGACACTTTTGTAGAAAATGAAGGAATTTTTTGTTATTTGGTATATTCTTGACAAAAAAATTTTTTTTCCTTCCAAAATTGAACTCCATTTGGTCGGAAACAACTTTTGAAAATGATGACAAAAACAATCATTTTCACAGCAAATTTGTAGGAAGTCAAAGTAGCCCTCCATGCTCTGTATGGTTGCACACCTCCTCTAGAAAAATGGAGAAAATGGGTATGCTTCAAATATATATGTGATAGTACTGAAACTATTAGGTAATATTCAAAGTTCTTGCAAACCTCCTTATGGACTATCCCCCACTTTTGTAGCAAAATTGTCACCTTTCATAGCACCTTCAAAATTCCGAACATATTATGAATTTATTTTGATATAAAAATTGATGGAGGCATCAATTTAAGTGTTATAACCTTCATATAAATCCCCAAATTACAATAAAAACTTCAAAAATTCACTATCTCATCAACATCGAAAACTATATAAAAAAGTGCAACAATTAGGAGAAAACACAGCGATTTTAGAAAACACAAAGATGATAAATTTATCTCTTTTGTAGGCTTTCTACGGTTTTTACTTGCTCATATATGAAATTTGGGGATTCATCCAGGATTGAGGAACAAATATAATAATGTATTTTCACTTATGAAGGAGAGTCGAACACCATTTTGAGAGAAATGCAACGTTGTGTGGATTCGCAGCGCCCCTACCTCCCTTTTGCAGCAAACAAAATGAGAAAACTAGAGCTTCTGATGAAAATGGTGAAGAAATTAATGATGTGGGATGAAGAGGAAAGTTCAAATAATCATGCAGAATGGCCTAGACTGGAAATGAGAGTGCTGATTGTGATAGGAAAAGGAAATTATGAATGTGCAACACCTCCTGAAAACACAACACTTTGGGAAAAGGGAAGGATTTTCCTTTTGACCGTTATATTCCCGCTAATATCATGAATTGTCCTTGAAATGAAATTAAAAACGACTCCAGAAAGTCTCCAAATTTGTGCCTAATCCAACTTATTATTGATTTGATGTAGACACATGCTCTAGACTTAGGTGACCCACTTATAATCAATAAGGAAGGTCAATAAATCATAATAACCAAGGATTTTATGACATGATATTTGTACACTTTCCAAGGTGACCCAAAAATTCCTATGATTACCCTTTAATAAGGAGAACACATGACTTTAGACATTTTGGCCCTTAGCAAAATATACAACTTTACATGACACTTAGTATAAAACTAGACCTCTTTAAAAACAATAGTCAGGTCATCATGAATAATATTTACAAATTAACCTCAGATAAATAGAAAGAATAACATGACCAATATTCCTAAACATAGCACCCTAACACCTCCTGCACCATTATCAATACTTCTTTGTCATCATCAACATCTGATTGCAACTAGTCTGGAATTGTCACTCAAGATCTGACTGCATCAACTGATACTGATCCTTCTGATACTAAATACTGTGGGCCCCTGTAGCAAGATTAATGATCCATGAGAAGAGTATAATGCAACTGCTACTTCTCTTCTATGGACCCTTGCCAAATCTTTGCAACTCTGGGACTAAGTCTCTACATCACCCCACCTCACTCTTAGAGGTATAATTGCATGCATTGTGAAATCAACCTCTAGCTTGTAGATTTTTTCACTCTAAATCCATTCAGTTTCACTTTCCCGATAGCTACATGTTTCAAAAGGGATTTCCCCTTACTGAAAACAACATCATAGCCTCTTTCCTCCAATACAACTACATAAATCAATTTTTTCTTCAACCTATATACATACATAAACTTTTGCAGATGAGGATGGGAGCCTAGATCCCTCTTAAATGTGACATCAAAAATTCCTTTGGAACTATACCTCTCATCATATCCAAATTCTATATGCAGTTGGAGATCCTTCTCCTTTAGGTCATTGAAGAATTATTTTCATCCTGTCATATGGAATGAGGCACCAAAATCTAGGTAACACCTGCTCCCTCTTACTATGCTTTCCATGCAAGTAAATAGGGTAAAATATAGCTTGAATTGAGATGCCAAGGCATCTCCTGATGCTCCTGCTTCAGTCTCCTTGTTGGATTTCCTATGCAGACACTTGCTTTAAAAATGTCCATATTCATGGCAGTGAAAATAGTTTATCTTGCTGAGGTCCTTCTTCTTGCCTTTATTTTGGCCGGACTCAACCTCACCTTAGGCCTTCTTTCCCTTATCATTCTTCCACATAGCAAAGGGAGTCTCATTTCCATGTAAATTCAATAATATGTGGTCTCTCACACCCTATAGGATGATTCTCTTGGATTTTTGTGGCATCCTTCTTCCACTAGGCTAACTATTGTGCATATGATATGACTGGCTTTGGAATGTTAGTTTTGGTGTCCTCCAACACTCCATTATCATCGAGTACAAATTCCACCCTATCCTTCCAAGCTATGAAATTTGAGGTTCCCTCAAGGGCACACTCCAATCTCAATCCATTGAAATACATTTTCCTGCACAGAAGAAAATAATTCTTTAATTAATCTGCAAATTGAAATCTCTGAAGGAGAAGATATATTGACTAGTTTCTAGTGTGATTTCTTCTTTGATACCATATAGAATCAATAGAATTTTGTTACTATTGATGTATTCGAACTGAAAACAAGAGTTTACAAATTTACTCCACTATTATGTGGAATGGAAAGGAAATCACAATTTAGAAACACATGCAATGACATGCAACCATCAAAACCACAAGAGCACAATGATTTATAGGGGAACCCAACTGGGAAACCCCTCCACTACTTTGCATTAATTCAGATGAAAATATAAATAAATATAATGTTTTGCTTCAAATCTGAAGCACACCATGAATTGTAATAATATTCTCCTGCTTCCTAGCCCGCTCTGTACAACATTTAGCTGATTCAAGCCTCATCCAACCTCCTATTTCCTTGTGCAATCCTGGAGGAATTAGCCCCTAAAAAATAGGATAAATTATGTGTTTCCTTGCGCAATAGCTTGAGGAATTTATCACATGCTCAATGAAAAAGCCTTGTACATGACAATATATAAATATAAATACAAACACGCCTTTTCCTCCACCTAAACTAGGAAATTCAATTTCCATGCATGATTATGCATATTTTTAGTTGGTTGACTAGTTAACTAAGAGATCACTGAGTTAACAACAATTCTATTACTCAATTTCCCTTCAAATGACTCAACTAATGACTAGAGCTTAGTTAATTGAGTTCAACTAACAATAACTCATCTAGATTGGAATCTTAGCAATTGATACATGCACAAAACTACTCTTAGCCTACAAAATCAAATTTACTCATCTAACTAGGAGACAAGACCATGCTAGTCTAGATAACTGAAATCCAAGTCATCTTGCTAATGTGGAAAATCGAATTACTTAATTTTACTAAGGCACAAGTCAAAATTGATCCTTTTCTTGCTACATTTATAATAGTCCCTTCTCCATTTAACTTTTACGTCACGTAATAGAATCCATAGGTGAAACCACTACAACGGAGTTTAAATATCCAAGAATTTAGATAATTGGAAATCATATGTTCCTTTAATTGAAAATTTAGATGTGTGGCCTAATGGGATCCAAAAAATCCTAAATAACACTTTTTATAATAAATCTAGATTTTGGATAGCATTCCATAATATACATAACCTATTTTCTTGATGAATTAGTTGTTAATTGGGAAGTGGGCCACTAATTGGGATTCAAAAATTTTCTAAAACTTCAGTTGAGTCGAAGAATAAAAACCTATATATGGATGCCAGGTAGATGAAATGCATGTGGACATGTGGAAACTACATAAACAAAAGCTAGTTCACACATATGAGAAAGGGCTAGCGTGGCCCATTGATGTGGCAAGGTAATGTGACAAGTTGACTTGTCAAGGATGACATATTAGGATGATGTGGCATAAGGTGCGATGAAGTCAACATGGTGACTAAAGTGGCACTTTTCATGATAATTGACTTGGAATTTGAAAAGATGAAATTTTGTAAAATTTCCCTTTTTACCTTTTTCTAGATGTTAAATGGCCTAGATATATGGAAATATAAATATTGACTTATTTTGACATGTAAGTGATGGTGTGGATGTGAAAAATTTTATTGTTGAAGTGGTAGGCCAAATGGAAGTACCAAGGATGATGTGGACACATATGAAAATATGGATTTTTATTTAAATGGATTTTTTGGATGGCAAGTTTTCCATATACATAAAAATTCAAATATCCAAAAGTTTGACAGTTAACCTCAGTAGAAATTCAACTTCTCAAAAAAGGAACTTATAGCAAACATCCTGATTTAGATATCCGAAGTGTTGATTGAACACCAACACCTAGATTTGAAATCCAAAAAAATTCAAAAGCCACTGAAGCAAGTAAATAAAACCTCAAATATGAATGTTGAATTGACTGACACATGACATAGGTCTACCACATGCCATCTGTCATGTCAATTATATAGACGATAACATAACATCAAATGACAATTCTTCTAGCGACCTTGATTTTGGGTCCCAAACATAAGAAAGTAAATTGCAAATCATGGGAAAGCTCTTGATGAAGACGATAATGACAAAAACAAATAGAGAAGAAAGAGAGAAATCTAAACTAAAATAAAAAAATCAAAATTTTAATATATAGCTAATATTAATTAGTCTAATCAATATGTTATAAAATGGTTATGGTTGTGATGCAAGTACTCATACTTTCTTAATTCAAATTCTTAATAGGAAAGGGAAGGTGAAAGTTATGGAGATATAAGAGCAAGGGTATATTCCATATGATGAGGGACACTATCAACCTAGCCGCCGCCTCTGCAACTGTTTGCGCTTGAGGCCGCTGGCCTGCCTTGGCCCTCTGGCTGCTTCGGAGGGCTCAGGTGTTCTTCATCTCGGTGCAGGGCTTTTTCAAGAAGCGGTGCTGTTTTTCCCTGCGCGGCGCTTTGATAGGGTGTCGCGGCGCTCTGGGCTGGCGCGACGTATTGAGTCGGCCCCCCTGTGTTTCTTTTGATCTTGCATGATGCATTGTGCCTGCGCGGCGCATTGGCTCTGTAGCACGGCACATCTCAACTTTCATCTTCTTTTGGTTTAAAACTTGGCTTTAGAAGTAGATTTGTGTACCTCTGCATGTGTGCATGGTCATTCTTCTGTTGCCCTAGCCGCGCCCGGCTGGAGACTTCCTCCTCTGCGCAGTCTTATTCGCTATGGATCATGGAGGTGGCCCTGAGGATTCTCCTTCCCCGCCTTCTGAGCTTGAAGCATTCAGATCTCTCATTGCAGCTACTGGGAAATGCCCGACCTCCGGTTCACAACAAAAGTTTGCAAAAAACTGGAAAACATCCCCACGGTGACTCTGCCTATGGAAGAAAATTGCAGAACAGCGTTGAATATAGCCGAAAGAGGCCTCATTAGTTAGTTCACAGGGCTATGGCCATCCCCGAAAGCAGTTGAAGAATGGGTTAAATGGAACTGGATACCTCTGGTCAAGGAAGGAATAAAAAGCCATTTCGTTGGCAAAGGGTTCTTTGTTTTCGTGTTTGATAATGCGGAAGATAGAAGCCTGATCTTCAGAAACGGGCCATATTTCATGGGCCCTCAAGGGATTTATTTGAATAAATGGTCTCCAGACTTTGATCCAGCACAGGACGTGCCCATGACTGTGCCTGTATGGGTGCGTCTCCCACATCTTCCCCTCCATTGCTGGAACTAGAGTTCGCTGCAATCCATTGGCAATGCTCTAGGCAGATACATAGATCAAGCGCCAATGAAGGATCAATTCTCCTGTGCCCGAATATGTGTAGAGGTCGACCTTGAAGTCGGATTACCTGAAGCCATCAAACTCTCGGTTGCGGACTGGACTCATATCCAAGAGCTTGACTACGAGCAACTCCCCTTTAAATGCCGACACTGCCACGAATACGGGCACTTCGCAAGATAATTCAAGAAAAAAAACGAGGAGACAACGGAGAAAGAAAAATGAGAACAATGGAAACAAGTAAAGAAAACAGCAAACAATAGGCAGAACAATAAAAACAAAGGCAAAGAGACATGGCACAAAACAGGGCAAGAAAGTGTAAGCATTCAAATCTCTAGAAGCAAGGAAACCATCAGCATCGAGGAGGACAAAAATCCCTTTGAATCTCTCAAATCACCCTCAGATCTTCTAGAGGCAGAACAGGACGGCCTTCCCCAATTGAACAACACCAACTCTCCAGATCCAGGTAACACTTCAAACCCGATTCCAGGCAATACTTCTTCCCCTTCATATGCAGATATAATTAAAAAAAAGAAGAACACAGAAAATGTGGGCTCTTTGGATGATGAGAACTTCGAGAGGCCATCAAAGAGAGCCGGAAGGAAATCAAATAAGGAAACTAGGGAAGAAGAATAAGAAAGACAAAAAACCCTTGGAAGTCAAGCCACCATTGAGATGACCCTCGGGAGGAATAATAGACCAAGGGTTCCCAAGGGAGGTGGACCCACCCCAACAAGTTGTAAATGATGCAGTTGGTCTCTTGGAACTGCAGGGGTTTGGGGAATCCCACTAAGGCAGAGGCTATTAAAGATTTATTGAAAATGGAATCCACAGACATACTAATGCTCCAAGAGACAAAAATAGAAGGGGAGATCCTTTTAAACACTAGCAACACAAAATGGAAATTTGATTCAGGAAAGGTAGTTAGTGCTAGAGGTTCGGCTGGAGGAATAGGCACATTTTGGTCTAAAAACACCTTTTCTCTAGAAAGATCCTATGAGACTCAACATTGGATATATACTGAACTACACCATACAACAAGCAACCTCATCTTAGCTCTATTCAATATGTATGTTCCAGTGCAATATGATGAAAAGAAAGAGTGCTGGAAGACACTCTCGGATTATTTAGAGCTCCTCAATCCTATGAATATAGTCCTAGGAGGAGACCTGAACATAATTTTGGACCCCAAAGAGAAGAGAGGTGGGACCTTCTCAAGGGATCCTCTCCTCTCCACAGTGGAACATATCATTCTCCAGTGGGATTTAGTAGATTTCAAGCCAGTGAAAGGAGAATACACTTGGACCAACAATAGAACAGGGGAAAATCACATTTCAGCAAGGCTGGACAGATTTCTCACCAGCAGCTCCATTATGATGGACAAAAGAATTGCTTTCACCAAGATCCTTCCAAAACTTACCTCGGATCACAAACCAATCCTTTTTTTCCTGAAGGAAGAAGAAGACTTAGGCCCTCTTCCTTTTCACTTCAACCCTCTTTGGGCTGGAAGAGAAGGGTTTTTCGAAATAGTTCAAATAGCCTGGAGAATAGATGTATCAGGCTCCCCAAGCTTTGTGTGGGAACATAAAATGAAAAATGCTAAGAAGGCCCTAAAAGACTTGATAAAGAAGGCTATAAAATCCCCCACCAGTCAGAGGAAAGAAGCGGTCCATTAGTTGGAAGAACTCCAATTTGAATTGGCAGAGAAAGAAATCTCCCTCATGGATTTAGATAAAGAAAAATCTGCTCAAAGGAAAACATATTACTCCTTTAGAAGTGAAGAAGAATATTGGTGTTTAAAGTCTCGCAGCTTGTGGCTCAAAGCTAGGGATAGAAATACTACATACTTCCATAGACAGTATAGGGCTCGTCTTTTGTGAAACCATATTGTAGAAATCACTACATCCAATGGACAGGTGTGCAAAGGATTTGACCAAATAAAGGATGCTGCTGTGAAGCACTTTCAAAACCTTCTTAGTGCTGAAAGGGACGGGAGTGAGGAGGATATATCAGAATTCCTCACTAATATTCTGAAACTAGTCAGCCCAAATGATAATGACACACTCTTGTGCCCAGTCACGGAAGAAGAAATCTCAAAATTTGTTTGGTCCATGGAGCCAGACAAAGCCCCTGGACCTGATGGATTTTCAATCCATTTCTATAGAATTTTTTGGGAGCTAATCAAACCTGATCTTCTTAGAATGATACATGGATTCATGAGGAAGGAAAAGGTCGGAGGCGGAATAAATTCCACCTTTCTCGCCTGAATCCCCAAGGAAGCAAACCCAGGCTCTTTCGAAAGATACATGCCGATCTCACTTTGCAATTCGTCCTACAAGATTGTGGCTAAACTTCTGGCGAATAGAATCAAACCTCTTTTGCATAAATTAATTTCTCCAGCTCAAGGGGGATTTGTGAAAGGAAGACATATTCTGGACAATGTCATCCAAGTTCAGGAAGCTCTGCATTCTAGCCACTCTCACAAATAACAAGGTATGCTTATTAAACTGGATATGTGCAATGCTTTTGATAGAGTTAACCGCTCTTTCTTGTACAGGGTTCTCTCATCCTTTGGATTTAGCCAGGACTTCATCAATCTCATCAAAGTTTGTTTAGAGAAGATATGGATTGCCCCCATGGTAAACGAAAGACCTGCTAACTTATTTTTAGCCACCAGGGGATTGAGGCAGGGATATCCTCTATCCCCATTTCTCTACATTTTGATGGAAGATTCCTTGAGCAGAAAGTTGACTTTGGAAAAGCAAAATGGCAGCATACCTGGGATTAGAATCGAGAAAGGAATTGACCCAGTGAATCATGCGCTATTTGCAGATGATTCACTTTTGCTTGGGGGAGCCTCACCAAGAATAGCAAACTCCTTCAGAATCATCCTTCAAAAATTCTGCAGCATCTCGGGAGCACTTATAAGCGAGAGGAAAGCGCTGTGTATGGATGGAATTCAGAGCATCACACAATCGAGAAAATTGCAAATGATCTGGGCTTTACAGGTCACGTAGATTGGGATAAAATTAAATATTTGGGCCTCCCAATAACGCTGGGATCCAACAGAAATCAACTGTGGGAGGAAGTAATTTCAAAATTCAAGAAGAAGATCGCTGCGTGGGGAGGATTTTGGCTCACTACCAGAGGCAAACTCATGCTCATCAAATCAGTTCTTACTGCTCTGCCCACTTACCAGGCTTCTCTAATGTTGGCTCCAAAACTAATCTCAGACCAAATCTCCAGACTCATGCGCAACTTTCTGTGGAACAGAGGTCGTGGAAACAACAACAGATTTCACTTAATAAGTTGGGATATAGTTAAACGACCACTTGTAGAAGGAGGTATGAAAATTCGCGATCCTTTGCATGCAAACTTAGCATTGGGCTGCAAATTATTATGGTAGCTTCATGTTGAGCCTAATCACCCAGTCAGCCAGATTTTCAAGCTCAAATACCTAAAAAATCAGTCAATAAAATCCTTTACAGTGGAGAAATCCCCTAAAGGAACGCAGGCCTGGAAGTTGTGTAGCAGAGGCATTGAATTTTTCAGATCCTACCTGTATCGAATTCCTGGGAATGGAAAAAACATAATGCTCTGGAGAGACAGTGTCATGGGACATCCCCCTCTAGCAGAAGTAAACGAAATCTCTGAGATAAGAGACTGGTTATATGCAAAAGGAATCAGGAAAATAGAGGACATTTCGGGTTGGGACAACAACGGAAACTGGCAGCGCTGGATTTTTCCTAGAATCCCAGCGCATTTAAAACCTCAGTTAGATGTTCTTAAAGACGCTATTTCTGACTTTTCTCTGGTGCATATAGAAGAAGAAGACTCCTGGGGCTGGGGTAAGACGGGGGTGTATACAACAAGTCAAGGGTATCTTCAGATGCAAAGCAAAAAGGATTCGCCTCACCCAGAGTTAGCGTGGAAATAGATCTGGGATAGCTTCAGCATCCCCAAAATCAATTTCTTCTTTTGGACTTTGTTCCACAATAAAATTCTGACAGGGGAAAATTTGTGCAAAAGGAACATAGCAGGCCCACACCGATGCGTCCTCTACAAAAGCGCTCTGGAAACTTCAGATCATCTGTTTATAGCTTGCGAGTTTGCGAAGGAGGTCTGGTCCATTTTCTTGACCAGACTGACTGTGCATCCTCCTTCTCAAAGCTCGATTGACACCATGTTCTCCTCATGGAAAGCTAGCTATCCTCACAACATTGTCAGAAAATCTTCATGGCATAGGGTGTGGATAGCTGCCCCTAAGTATGTTTTCTGGAAGCTTTGGCTAGCCCGAAATGAATTCATTTTCAACAATACTGAATTTCCAGCAGAAAAAGTGGTGGAACATGCAAAGAACCTCCTCTTAGAAACTTTGAATCACTCTTCAGTCAAAGATGACAACTCTCTCCGAATTGAAGAAAGGGTGTGGTTGGAGGCCTACACCTGTAAGGCCAGACTCCCAGCAAACACACGACTAATCCATAAGGAAAGGTGGCAGATTCGAGAACCAGAGGACAGATTCCAACAGTGGTGGAAATCCTAGGGCAAGTGCACTATCTTTTTTGATGGAGCCTCAAAAGGTAACCTAGGGAGGTCAGGAGCGGGAGGGGCGATTTTCTTTCCGAATGGGAACAAAGATGATTTCAGTGGGGGTCTTGGACTGAAAACCAACAACCAAGCAGAAATTCTCAGTCTTCTGAAAGCATGCCAAATGGCCAGAAAAGAAAATCCAAGTGAAATCTTAGTTTTTGGAGACTCAGAATTGTTGATAAAAACATTAGCAAGCAAGAAAGGACTCAAGGATCCAGCACTAAACAAACAGTTAACAAGAGTGAATAGAATTCTGAAGGATTTCCCCTTGGTTCAAATTTTCCACATTCTCAGAGGATTAAACAAGGAAGCGGATAGATTGGCAAATATAGGATGCACTCTACAAAATGGAATGATCAGTATCAATGTAGATACACCGATCAAGGCAACTATTCCCTAAGTGGAAAACAGAGCTTAAGTCGAATATGAAGAATGTAATGGTTGATTAGGCTTTGCCCAACCTGTCTTTTCATCAATAAAACATAACCGTTTCACTTAAAAAAAAATATTAATTAGTCTAAATCTCCATTTAAAAAATCAATACATAAAATAAATTTGTGTATACAATTAACGTGATAAAATAATTAAAACATTAAATTTATAATATAATTTTTTTTAGCTTAACGCATAAAAATTTGAACCATAAATTTCATGGTTTATATAATACTTCATAACCTAACAAACATCTATTAAATTACCTCCTATTATATATATATATATATATATATATATATATATATATATATAATCATTTTAATAATTACCAATTATATCATTTTGAATGTTCCATTATTTAACCTCCTTTATAATTATTTATCTATATTTATCTCTTCGTGAATCATTATTTATCTATGTCTATCACTTTGATTTGTATCTTTATTTTTTAATTTGTATTGATCTATTTTACAATCTCTAGTCACTCTTCAATGCATTATCCTTCTATCATGCCTTTTACCCTTCCTTATCACATATATCATATTTATCTATTACAATATCCCTTTTAAAACTATTTTAAATGATTCACCACGTATTCACATGAATTAATGTTCAAATGTAGTCCTTTCTTCCATTAGTCAATGTATCACATATCCTTCATAATTGTATGCACACTAATGGCATATACATGAATATAAATATTCTATATGAAATGATTCATTTTCACATGTTATTTAGACTAAACACTTTCAGGAAATTGACAACCTAATGTGAATTGAATAATTGCAGGTTTATAATAGAAAATAATAATTTTATTCCTATTAAAAGAAAATAGGTAGTTAATTTTACTAAAGCCTTAATCATTTTTAAATAATTAAAATAAATAAAAAATAATAATTATATTTATATTTATAATTTTTTATTTAAAGAATTATAATAAGAGTGGTTTAATTAGGTAACAATTTCATTATATATATATATATATATATATATATATATATATATATATATAAAAACATGTTTTTGGAAAAATATTGTTGAAATTTTTCTTAATTCAAGATATAAATATCAAGTTACATAATTTTCGGTGCTTTAAGATTTTTGAGGATGTTGAATCTATTTTTACTTTCAAATTTTGGATTAACACCTCTAAATTAAGATTTTGAAAAATAAAAAAATTATTCTTTTAAAAAAGTTACCATCTTATTCCATTACAATATATGTTTAAATGAGTGTAAACCTTTAAATGAAAGCTCAATATCTGAGGGACCATATAAAATTTGTAAAACTAAACATTAAATTTTTGAAAAATTGTTGCTTCTATTACAAAATTAATAAATCTATTCAAATCAAATTACTAGATTTAATTTTGTTTCTATTAATGAACTTACAAACAATTTAATAAACATATAATAACTTAAAAATAAAAATAGACCTATAATTAAAAATAAGAACTTACAAACAATTTAATAAACATATAATAATTTAAAAATAAAAATATACCTATAATTAAAAATGATGATGATGGTTACTGTCCATTAAGACCAATGCGGTCTATCAGACCTTAAGAGAGGAGAAAGAATCTAAGTGTGATTCTTCAAAATCTTGTTTCTATGGTCAAAGAGAAGGGAAATAAGTGCTCCAAGATCACTATAGGTGTGTTGGCTTAATAGGTCAAGAAGATTGGAAGTGTCACAAATGGTAGGAAATTGAGAGCGAATGTGAGTAAGAGTCAGACAGTCTAAAAGGAAGTTATTTTCATCTTCCACCTACTTAGAATCACAAATATGACATCTTTTATCGTTCCAAGGGGTCTTGGGAATATACCACTACCCGGTCTCACTCTGAAGCTCATGGGGATTTGTTCTTATCTTAGCGATGTTCATTTTTTCTTTAGTGCTAGACAACAAAGAGAGATAAGTTTGATTATCAAGGGTGGGGTTGATCACTTCCTTATAGTATCTTAGCTTCCTTTTACCCTCCAGCTCCTGATCCTCCCACAAATTTTCCTTAAACTTGGAGGTAATAGTATTTTTGATATTATCTTTACTTCCCGTACTGATCTCCTCCTTAGTTCCCCAATGTTTGAGCTAGGACTGGGCATCCTTATGCCACCCGCACTTGAGGCGAAGGTGAGGGTTTTGACTATAGGGAGAAGCAATTTTAGGGAGCCTTTTTTATTCCATGTTGTCAAGCTTCTTCCTATACATCAGATATCTAAACATAGCCAGATTTGATCAAGAGGATAGGATAGGGAGTATTTCCCTTGATCTTAAGATTGTAGGATATGAATTGCTTTTGAATAATCTCAATCTTCCTCCAGGACTCTCTGGATATGCTACAACCCCAAACTTCACATTTGTATAAGAAAGCAGGGGTGACAAGGGTCTCAAAGAGGAACCTATTTTTAATCCAAATGTAAAGATGGACCGACTTACAATTATTTTCAAGCTCATAATAAGATTTCCAGCCCCCAATAATCCTTTTCTCGATGCTATAATTCTAGTTGAGATGATGAGGGAAGTCAATAATCAAATACTTATAAGAAGAAACCTGCTCTAAGCACTAGTTATTATATACGAAACTACCATGGGTGATCTTTTTGGATTTAATGATCATGACTTTAGTCTTGTCAGTATTAACTATCATACCCATCTTGGAGCAGTATTCATGAAGAATCTGGAGCTTCTTGTCAAGGTCATCATGGATTTTTGCAAGAAGAACGATATCATTGGCATAGAGGAGAAGAGTAATGAGAACAACAATAAGCTCGATGCCCTTGCACCCCGCTGATTCCAGACACTCCTCTAGCTTATCAATGTATATGCCAAAAAGGGTAGGGGATAGGGGACACCCTTGATTAACTACAATATTACATTTAATGTCTTTAGACCACCCCTCGTTGGTATTAAGCTTGGCAGTGACAGTATCATAGAGACAGATCACAACAATCCACAGTTCAGGAGGGACCATGATCTCTTTAAGTCTCTCCCAAAGTTTATCTCGAGGGACAGTGTTGAAATATTTTCTAAAATCCACAAAGAAACATAAGAGATCGGCTTTACTATTGCAACATTCCTTCACAATGATTCTAAGAGTGATAAAATGGTCAATATTTGAGTGATGTTTCCTAAAAACAGTGTGTCCTTTAGCTCTTTTTCCCTGGCTTTCAAGCCAAAGGCTAAGCTTCTTCTCCAAAATGAGCCCATAAAGCTTGGCCAAGATATGGCTAACCATAATGGTCCTGTAGTTGGAAGGAACACCCTTATCCCCATTTTTAAATATAGGTACAATAGGCTTTGCGCCCAAAGCCGAGGGAATCCATGTGTTACAACCAAATTGAGAAACTTGTGGAGATAAGGAATGAGGATAGATCTTCCCATTTTAAGGATCTTAGCTTGGTATCCTTCAATATATTTAGCTTTCCCATTAGCGAGCTATTAAATACCAGACTCAATGTCATCAAAAGAGAATACATCCTCCTTTATTGGAGTGATTAAGGTGGTACCCATAGTGTCCGGAGAGTCATACAACTTCTTAATATAGTTGTCCTAGTTTTCTAAGGGGATAGAATGGTTATCTTTGGTTTTACGGACAAGAACTTTCCACCAATTTTTTTGGGCGTGACTTTAGAAAGGCAGAGAAGGTAATACTATATTTTATTAATATATGATATTTTCTTCCTCTTGATGATATTTTTGAATATATTGATATTTTACAACTTAATGATTTCATTAGAAGCGTTTCTGATCGCTTTCCTCGCCATTTTGCAATCTTTGTCATCAGATTGGAAGTTCTATTAGACCGCTTAAATGAAATCTCATTAGAAAACTTTCTAATGGTGTTAGAAAAGGATAGTAGTGAAATGATAATAAATTTGATCAATGTTATTGTTATAATTCATGGGGCCTAAATCCCTCTCTAAATCCCTTAAGAAGAGGTCAGTTTTACTTCTCTTGAAGCGAATGTGTATTTTTCTTTCATTGGTCTCCTGCATGTGGGTGGTATGCATTGCAAGATTGAGGGATAGAGACAAAGGTCTATGGTCAAAGTCATACTCAAATCCATTAAGAAGCTCAAAATTTGTAATATGGTTGAGGAAGAGGATATCAGAAATTGCATAATCCATGACACTGCTACCCAACGCATGGAAGCATGTCATCTGACCAGAGATGGGCCACTTGTTAATACCATTACAAATAATTAGGTCCTGGGAACTGCAAAGTTTGAGGAGCTCGGTGCTCAATAAGTTCTCGACAATTTATTCATATTTTCTTTTGAATTTATTAGCTAAGTTACTATCTTCATCAAGCCATAAGGGGTTAGGGTTAAAGTTGTTGCTTAATGTAATGGCTTGGTTAGTAGCAGTTCTAGCATTAAAGTCTCCCAGTAAAAGGAGATTACCATCATTTCTTAGGTTGAAGATGTCTTTTTCTAAAGAATTGAAAGTACAATTCTTATCCAGGTTTTTCTTCTTATAGGATGTAGAGTTGATGGGAGCAAAATAGAAGATTGCAAGAAAGATCCTATTGGTGGTAGAATTAGAGATTTCGATCCAAATGTATTGATTGAAGGGGTCGACTTTATGAAGTCGGGCATGAGAGGAAAAAGTGTTCATTATATAGCAGGCTATACCACCAAAACCCCTCCAAGACGATTTATTATTCCAACCAGACCAATGAGTGAAACTGTCGAGGTGAGGGACCCTAGATTCACCATGCTCCCATGTTTCAACTAAGAGAATAAGGTTAGTATCACTCAGGATCCAACTTAACATAGGACCTTTACACCATGGAAAGCCACGACAGTTCCAGAAGAGGATCCGAAGTGATGCAAATCCTCATTTGTCACTCGTGCTTGAGACTCTATCTCTAATAATAGCTTTCATATTTCTAATGATTGCCCATTTCTTGGCCTTTCTTGCATCTTTGACCTTTTGGACTTCTTTACTAAGTTTAGCTTGGTCTTCTGGAATGATATCTTCATTTATAAATGTTCCTGCTCCTTTTAGGCTTGGGGATTTCCTGAGTATATCCAATTTATTTTCATGACAACTGACCTTGACATGGATGAGTATGTGTTTATGCTCAAGTATCTTTTTTACCCTTATTGCTTCCGTAAGATAGGTTGTTTCAATTTGAGATTTTGTTTTTAATTGTTCTTTAACCAATTCTAATGTGTTTTCATTGTTTTGTTCTTCTATACCCGCAACTATAAGATTTAAAGCTCGTTTGTCACGTTCATGGTCGAGAATAATTAATTTATTAATTTCCTCTTTGATTGGTTTAATATATAAGTTATTTTCTATGTTATTTAGGGCTGAGTTATTATGTAGTTGTTCTTTTAGATTTTTAATCTCACTTTTCAAGGTGTCATTTTCTTCGACCATTGTTTGTTTAATATGTTCTATTTCTTGAATTTTACAGGGCTTAAAAATATGAGAAGTATTCATAGTGTAATAAAACAAAACTTAACAGGAGGAGGGTAGGTGAGAACTTGTGCACTTGTAAAGAAGAACCAATGTGAGGTTGTCACAGTCCCTTGGAGGCTGTCTTTGGCAAATATAAATATTGCTCCTCCTGTCCCAAAATTGAAGTTTAGAAGAATTTGATGTCAACCAAAATCTCAGAAGATGTATCCAAAACCGATGCAAGGCTACACCAGAGGTATTGTACCAAATAACTGCACCACAGAAAAACAGATATGATATGAGCTGCATCTTGATGACCTACTTCTTTTCTGTCGAGATTATGGAGAAACTTTAGAAATATGTGAGTTCTGCTTAAGAGTTGATGCCCTAGAAGGGCTGAAAATTGTAGCGCTGAACCTTCAAAACCATTGCACGGATCTCCTTAAGTAATAGATGTATCACCACCGAAGAGACATAACATGGTGATATACGAGAATTATCTCTCTGAGTTGTCTCCCGGTTGTCAGAGTTTCCTCCGAGAATTATCTCTGTAACAAATAATTTCAGTTGAATATGCGAGATGCTGCACCCAATATACGAGTTGTTTTCTCATATATATTATTTATGTAAGAAGGGTACGCTAGATATCAAACATCTTCCAGTTACGCGAACAGATATATGACTTTTCTCATGGAATATACCATAATCTCTCACTTAGATGCGAGTTATCTGATAACAGATGGTTATGCGAATGGGGAATTCATAATCGCGCAAAATGTGGATTCGAAACTGTTAGGTTTGTCATTATAAATTCAGTTTTCACGTAAAACCTGCAATCAATCACGCGAGCTTGACACAAAACCTGCAATCAATCACGCGAGTCTGACATAAAGATGCGCTGCTGGTAAGAATGGGACCATATATTTATAAACTAAGATTCATATGACCATATAAATTAAAATGATAATTCATGTTTGTAGCCATTATAACTTTATATTTAAAGATTAATTGACCAACATATATAAAAATTTAGTATTTACAATTAAAAAAATTAAACTATCTACTTATCTATTTATGTATTTTATCAATGTTATTCACATCATATGGAAAAAATAAATTTAAAAATTTATAAAATATCAATTTTTTTTACATATAGTATTATCAAGTTTTAATAAAATTAAAATTAAAAATATTTCTATATATAAAGATGTGAAATTTATAATTATAAACAATATTATTAAAAAACAAGATAGATCTATCTTAACATTATATCTATTAATTAATGAGAATAATCAAAATTTTATAGGTATACAAATTTTTTTTAAACTTTTGCATTTCAAAATAGATTTACAACTTTAAAGATTTAGCCTCTCATATATCTAAAATAGTTTTATTTTTTTCTAAGATATATCAAAAATTAAATTAAAATTATAATAATTTTAATATTTCTAAAGACTTTATATATCCAAAATATTTTTTATTTTTTATTTTTTCCTAAGATATATCAAAATTAAAATAAAATCATGATATTTTTTAATATTTCTCAATTAAAACACTTGATATATTGAGAATTATATTCACCATTCTAGATCTATCTTAATTCTCGATCTACCAAACACCAAGAGGGATCAAATATCTGTTTACTCTAAAAGAAATTTGCATATCAAGAGATTTGATCTCTCTTAGTTCTTGATAGATCCAAAGTTAAGATGAATCTAGGTTGAGAGTGCAAGCTGTGATCCATAACATTTTAATTATAAATCTTCCGGGAAATCACATAAAATATTTTGGAACCGACGAACTACCAAAGTTCATCATCAGGGTAATGAACTACAATGTGTAGTTTCAAACGCATCGGTTCCAAAATATCTTATGTGATTTCTCGGAAGATTTATAATTAAAATGAATCTAGGTGTTTGATTTTCTCCTTTAAATATGCTATAATCCACATGAATACCGTGGATTCTCAATATCATGAACCATTTTTTATTTATTATTATTATTTTATTTTTATAGACTTATTTTTATTTTGGATTAGTTAAACATTTTATAGTATACTAATCATTTAATTTAATTCTTATTTTTGTCAAAATTTTAAACATTACATTACAAAATCTCTTTCATACTAAACTAAAACACAAAAATTATAATAATTATAAATTGTTAAACATTTAAAAACTAATTCAAAATCAAAATTTATAAGAAAACAAACATTCGAAATCAATTTTGTAAAAAGTCAAAACTTATCTATTACGATATCCCTTTCGAAAACGTGTTCACCATGTAATTCACATGAATTAGAATTAATATCAAAGTATACTCCTCTCTTCCAGACATTAGTCAATATATCACATGTCCTTCATAATTGTATGGACACTAATGAATCTAAATCTCCTAAATGAAATAATTCATTTTCACGTGTTACTTAGACTAGCTTACACCCTAATATGAATTAAACAATTCAATGTTTATAATAGAAAACATTCATTTTATCCTTATTAAAAGAAATAAGATAATTAGATTAACGTAAGCATTAACACATTTCAAATAATTAAAATTTTTATATTATTAATTATTTAAATTTTATTTTATTGGTCAAGTTTGAAACTATGACATTTAAAAGAGAAATATATTTGTAATTATTAAATTTATTCAAAATATACATTTTACACAATTACCTCTATAATAACTATTTATTTGACGTATTAAATTCTTAATAATGATATTAATGTAAATGTATCTTAATATGTCTTGTTTGCATTAATTAAGGAAAAATAATATTGCACGAAAATATTTTGAAAAAATGTGAATACATTTTTTCTAAAACAATGATTTATATAAAATTATTTCTTAATTAGAAGTAAAAAAAAAATTAAAGGTAAAAGGATCTTTTTATTAATCAGGAAAAAGCCACATAAATTTTGAATTTCCAAAAAATGAGTAAAATCTAGAAGATCCTTGAGACTAACAAGCTGTCTATCAATAGCAAAAAATTAAAAACTGACTACAATAATCATGACTACATAGATCATGACTACATAGAAAATCCTTGAAGATTTAATATTTCAAAAAGGGAAATGGCTCTAACATTGGCATAATTTTCCCCGAGTTAACTAATTGTTCACTATTATCTTGGATTAGTGCATTATGGCTCTTACAACCTCATTTTTTGACTTCTTTGTCTTGCTTGGAGGCCACCTTGAAATCCTTTATTTGGACCCCAAGACCAAACTATGAATAACTCGAGCCCAGTTAGTTTCTTTCTTTGCTTCAAGGATATGCATTATACAAAATCTTGACCTAATGATATGGGATGTTCTTCACATATTTTCCATGTCATTCTTCTGCAATGACAATCAATCGTGGGACATCCACATCCATATCTTCTTGTAGGGATTTTGCTTCAGCTTATTCTAGAGGGGAACTAATCATTTCCTGTGGTGTTGGATTTTGTTGGTGCTCTTCAAAATACTTTTGCACAGGCTCTGTAGGATTTGATAAAGGGTTATGAGATTTTCTTTCTATTGATTGCATGCTTGATTTAAAGTTGTCTTGGTCTGGAGACTCCTCTAGAGAGGAGAGATACTCGAACCTATTTCCAAATCTAGGGATCCATTTAGGATTTGAGGTACCCTGAGGACTCAAATTTATTCTTCTTTGGGGGGGATTTTCTTGAATCATCTTGCTCCTTTTGAAAAGGGCGTGCTTCAGATGATTCCTTGGTATTCATTAGAAAATCCCTGATAAGTTTCCCATACTCATGACAATGCATGCATCTAAAGGGGACATGTACGTACTTTAGAGATTTCTTCGAAACACTATCTTAATAATAAATATCTATGGATGCTGAAAGAGGCTGGGAGATATTCATAAAACATAAATTCAAGCATATAATGTGTACCTCCCTCTATTAGTACCCTCCGATACTTTGACAAAGTTATTGATACCTTCAAGTGTTTCCTCCTCCCAGCATTCCTTGGGAAGAGTAAGGTGATGGACGCACACCAAGGAAGAAAGGAAACATTTCTTCTCTGTGTTATACCACTCCTTACAAAATCACGTGAAGAACCCTTCATTGTTAAAAAAATACGACCCCCCTTCAAAACCCTTGATCTTCCTTTCAAGCTAGAGAAAATGACTGTGAAGAAACCTTTTCCCTAGATCCAATTCTATTTGACCTTGGAGGCTCCATATGTTTTGGATCCACAAAATTAGAGAATTTTCGAAGGGATATATTATAATAAATTTTCCTATCAAAGTGTCATCCCACATGTATTGCATATATTCTCCGATCTTGCTAGATTGAACCTCATTTTTTGGATCTTACACTCCTTTTGGCAAGAAACATTATTGATGTCTAGCTTACCACGATGCACCTGGTGGATGGTTTGTTGCGAAACTAGAAACCCCAGTTTTTCCATCTTCTCTATGAAAAGAATGTCGAAGATGAGGAGATTAAAGGGGAATACTTATGCAGGAGCATAAACCCTAAGTCAATCGTTGGTGGAAAGACCTAAGAGGGGCCTTGAAATTTACTAAAGGGAGTGGGTTCCCTTGATTTAATTTAAGTCAATTTAATGTAAATAAGTTAGGGATTTAATTTTCTAGTCTAAATAGAGATTTATTTAAGAAATGAGGAATTAGTTCATCATCAACATGTAATCATCATATTTAAGTGATTTTTTGAGGAAGTTATAAATCTTAGGCTATATTATATATTTTCCTTATATGGAAGATAGGATCCACCTTTATTGGATCTCAACATAACCATTATTTTGTATATAAAAAAATATGTAATTATTAGTATAGAGTAGAATAGAGAGAAGAGGCCAGAGAATTAAGAAAGGCTAAAAGAGACCAAGAGAGGTCTGAGAGAGAGAAAGGATCAATAATAATTGTATAATCGGGCCAATTTTGTGTGTAATTATCATCCATATGTATATATGGTATTTGGATTTTGATTCAATACCCTTTAATGGATTTTTGAATCCTATGTCTCTATGTTGGCATGTTAATCCTCTGTGTACGAGTGTTAGTTGTAGAGTTGAACATTTAGGTTGGTTTAAAAGTTTGTATTAAGGATGATATTTTTGTAGCTCAATCAACAAACATAGTTTATAAATATAGTGGAGACTAAATTGAGTTGTAGTACTCTTGTTTACCCAAAAAACTATTTGGTTCCATCAAGTCTGGCGTAAGTCTATCAACTATGGGAAAGAAAGAGTTCATATTTTGATAGAGCCGAAGAAGGATGATCGAATTAATGTTGCAGAGAGTAAGGAATAACAAATGTGGTAGTCCTAGATATTTATTAAACTTACCCAAGTTCAAGATATGAGGAAATAGAGTGATGGAAAGTTGAACCAATTTGGTTCCATATGAGATTCCAAAGTGGAGTTAAATATATGAATTCATTGTTGAAAAAATTTCATTGATTGACAAGGTCATAGATATTCCATTAAGTGACAATAATATGGTATTCTGGTTATTTAGGCTAAATAATGACATAAACGTCAAAGTTAAGTTAGATCTTGGATTTGTGAATTCACAAGTTTCAAGAAGGAATGGACCACATCTAGGTCGTGGAGTATCTGAAAATTTGATTAAGTGAGAATTCAGTTGAAAAGTAGACCCCTCGATGGGAATATTAAAAATTTGTATCCAATGTAGGTCCCACATCTTGGATCTGATGCAATAATCCATATTGAAAAGTAGACATCCATGCGAATGAGTATATATCCAAGTTGAGGAATGAACATCTAGATGGATCAAGTGAGTGAAAAATATATTTGGGTTGGACTCTGAAAATAGAGTTATCCAAATAAGTTGAACCACGAAAAATGACATCAAATGTGAAACGATGTGTGGTACATCCAAATCCATTCAGATCCTGGATTATTGGATGAAGATCGAAGAAGAGCGCTAATAGTTTAATGTGAGGTTTATATTATTTTTGTTTATAATGTGAAGGTGTCGCTAGACAGGGGGGAAATTCCATAATTCCTTTTAACTAAGTGTCAATTCTAGACCCTAGTCATATGTGTGATGTGGTTGGAAAAAGGTTGATGCTGATGGAGAACAAATTTAATATTGCACTTGGGGTGTTTTATGGGGTTATATTTGAAGATTTAAAAGAAAGTGTCGAGAGTACTAACAAAGTTGTGCTCTGTGTGTAGATTTGAATATGATACATAGTTCTAATAATAGAGTGCACATTAAGGGAGAAAACATGACCGGGGGTAATGGATCGATGATTTTGGAAAGGCCACCATACTTATATATAGTAGGATACACTAGTTGCATCAATTTTTGTTATCATAGCTGAGTAGATTTACACTTCTTACTGCTTACATAGAATTATTGAAAGAATTATAAGAATATCGACACAGGAGATCAAATTATAGAAGGCATCAGTAGAATGTATGAAGCATTGAAGGGAAATGTAATATTCCTAATTAGCGACAGCTAATTGGAATATTCAATTTTGTTTAGTTTGTCATCTATAGTTTGTAAATAAATAAAAAGTGAGTGAAGAGGGTCTAACTCACTTAAGTGAAATAAGACATCCACCTAGTAGCACAATGTTGTGACTTAAGTGGGAGTCAAGGGTGGCCTAACACCATGTAGAGGAGGGGGGCCTACGTACACTCTAGAAGCTTCTGCAAGCTTCTGCGTAGATGAGGATGAGCATGTGGAGGAGAGAGAGGCTACGTTGGGTTTTGGAGGGAAACCAACGCTATAAAAGATGGGGGAGCCTCCTCATTTCATTCATTATAGAGTTGTGGATTTTTGAGTGAGACATTGGTCTTCTTGAGCATGCTAGCTGTTTAGCCTGTCTGCGGCATTGTTTAGTGCATTGAGTGTCTCTGGTTGGAGATCTCGCCCTTAGCCCCAGGGGACTTCGAGTGCCTGCTCGGGCAAGGTTGGTTTCTCAGCATTTTGTGAGTAGTTTTATTGTTTGGGTTTGTTGTGGAGTTGGAGCTTATAGAGACTGCGCAGTCACTGAGAGAGAGGACGCAGTCCATTGTGGAGTTTCTTCGGATTGGGGTTTCTGCAGGTGATTTAGCCGGGATTTTGAGCAAAGGGTCAGCCTTTGCCCCTAGGAGGCTTTTGGTGGAGTTTGAGGCAGTGTTTAAGCTATTTCCATCTAGCCTTTGCGCAGAGCCTTGGAGGCCAGCGCAATTCACTGAGGAGGCATTTTCTAGTGATTTTTGGGGGTTGGCCATTCTTGGTATGGTCTTTGGACTTTGTCCGAGTTGGTGAGTATTGGAGGTCTGCAGATTTTCAGCTCAATCCGGCAAGGGGATCAGCCCCTAGTCTCTAGTTCATACCAACAGTAGCAGCTGCATGGCATTTTTCCAGCAGCTGGGACGCAGTTCATAGAGCAGCCATTTCCGGTATTTTCTGAGAGAGTCTCTTCACTTGGCTTGAGAAAGATTAGGTGCCATCACTCTGATCACCTATTGTACTTCATTATATTTCTCAAATTAATAAAATGGCTTAGCATTTCCTCTCTATGTTTCTGGATGAGTTGTCATATTTGCTGTATTTTCTCTCTATGCTATTATATGTATGCTGCACTGTTATTTTCTTTTGAGCATTCTAGTTCTATACCACTTGGTGTGTTTATCTTTCACTCTTAGACAGAGTTTGGAAAGGGCTAGGTAGCCTCCGGATCTCGTCCTCTTTTCAGAGGTGGAATATCCGGTAAATGCCCTCCCAGTCCATCTCTGGTTGGAGTTTGCTGTGTTTTAGAGATATCCTCGAAACGGGATATTACAGGAAATATGCAGACGTAAAGGTAGTAGATTTTTTTTTTTTTGATGATAAATATAAGTGTGTGTGTTGATATGAGAAACCAAGGAATTATACAGGTTGAATAAAAATATAAGATCATAAAAGATCTAGTACAATGGATAAGACAATTCCATCCAAGAGCATAGTTGGGGAAAACTGTTAATAGTATCGTGGAGAAGTTTTGGAGAAATATTAGAGAAGACTAGTAATAGAAAGAATCTTACAACAAATTGAAACAAAAAACACAAAGTTCTTGGAGAAGTATATTTATTGAGATTTACTAGGTAAATAATGGTATTTATGATTTACAGTTGATGTTTGGAAAAATATTTCATTGTAGGTAGCAAAAAAGAGAGAGAAATGTTGTGGTAAAACTTGTAGCAAAGAGAGAGAAACATGAAACATTGTCTCATAAAGTAAATTGAAGTTGAACATATACATAGTTAAAAGTATACAACTTTTCAAGATAGAAATAAGGAGGAAAAAGAAGGTGTTGTCACTGTGAAAAACACCCTCCAAAATTTTTCTTACACTTCAATTTTGGAGCATACTTATCATCTCATGATTTGTCACCTCAAGTTCTCAATTGTATCTTCATCGCCGGTTGTTATTTCTCAAAGTGATCAAGTATTCTTCTAAGAATATAAGTGTCGAAGCCGATTTCCTGCACATATTTAGCCTTTGATACATTCATAGGTGTATCCTCTTTTGGAAAGCACAATAATCAATGTTTACCCTTGAAGATAGGCATTTCATAATCCTTGAGAGTAGTGCCTGCACAGTCCATGGATATAGTAACTACAGAGTGCCCAGTGATAATGACTGCGCAACTCCTAATGATAGTCACTGCACAACCCTTGCTAATAGTGACTGAATAGTTCATAAAGATAGTAATTTCACAATTCTTGTGGATAATTGTTGTGCAATATTAGCTGATAGTGAGCATGCAATCACGTGAGATATCATTCTCTCGCTCATAGTTGCAACGATATTATCATTTCAATAAATTTTCTCAACTATCACTTTTGCACGCTTTTTATTTCACAAGAGTCACTTTCAATTTTGAAACTGTCATTTTTGCTTGCTTCCACTTTAAAAAGTGTCTCTTCTGTGTTCCCCTCACTATACCATTTTTCAATTTCACTTTCTTTAGATTTTTTAAGTGTCATTTTCACGTTTTCTTACTGTCACAAGTGTCTCCTTGATTTTTTTCACTCCTTCATGTGTCACACTTTGGCACATCACTAGAGGCAACTCTAGCTCACTTTTCTCCATTAGATGACCAAATATATCATAATAATATATGCTACAAACTCCCCCATAACTTAGCACACTTTCTGGTTGCAGTCGAAATTCTTGGCATAACTTGTATTCTAAAGGTCACAAAGTAACATTTCAACTGTCACATTTAGAAATAAGTGTCGCTTTGTTGTCGTTTGAAGGTATGCATGCATATTTTGAGTTTTGTGGAATGTGTTGATGTTGTTTGAGTGTGAGACCATAATTTTAGGGTTTTTTTGTTCTCTCTTGTCTCACTGATCCCACACTTAGCCATGTTTGGAGCTTTCACTCTCTTTGCAGCTTGCTCAATATTCAAACAATCATCATTTCCTCCTAAACCTATGCACTTCATAGTCACTTCCTCTAAGGACTGCACACTGTGCAATCACATTGCATAGTCTCTACCTCTTGTCCCTTAAAAATACATAATTCTCTCTCCTAGTGAGTCTTCCAATGTGACTACGAAATCTCAGTCAACAATCAAGCATCATTTCCTCCTTGACATGTACAACTACACAATCACATGTCTCAGTATTCCATAAAAAATGCATTGTGAAATCAAAGTGAGTAATCCCACCTCACTACCTCACTGTCTCCCTTAACTGCATAGTTCTATCTTCCATTCCCTTAGCCATTGCAAATTTCACAATCATAGTGAGAATGCCTTTCTCACTATCTCACTAAGTTTCTCAGATGCATAATCCTTTTTCTCTTTCCTTCTAGAACTGTGACTTACGTAATCAAAGTGAGCAAGCCTTATCCATTGCCTCACAGATTCCCTCAACTATGCAGTTCTACTTCCCTGTCCATAAATTATTTCACACTACACAGTCATAGAGACTAGAACCTCACCACCACCTCTTTCCCCTGCGCAATGTTTAATTCCTAAGCCTCCTCCTTAATCTTGAACTTTTGTTGAGGAGGTAAATCCCCTCTGCGGACAGAGGCGATCCCTACTAGCCCAGATCGGGTCTAGCAACAATCAAACACGCTACAGTGCAGGTTCCTAATCGTCAATGGCAGACTTGCGATGAGAGAGCACACTGCAAGATCCAACGTTATCGTTTGTAGAAAGTGGTGTCCGTTCCTTTCACTGGCAGGGTAAAAATCCCTCACGATCTCCATGATCGGACACCTGCACATGCAAGAAACAACACAAACGCAAGCATAAAATCCAGTATATACAACTATATGTCAGTCGAAGAGGACATAACTCATGAACATAATCAAGAACAAGAGTGGAACCATAAACAATAGTCGCTTATCATTAATGAGTCAAAAGAAGAATACAACCATAGCTTCGACGTTGAATTCTCCTTTGGCGGGTTGTCAGCAAAAAATGTCTCGATAAAGCCTGTCAAGGATGGGACAAGCATTTCTCCCCAGATACTTGGCAATAGTCTCCTTGCTTGGATTTGGCCTTAAGGGAATCAAGAAGGCTCTTGTAGCATAAGGATGTGAAAGCTCTTGGGAACTTGGATATTTGAAGACTAGCTTGCAATGGAGGAAGGGGAGTTGGGATCCCTATAATCATGGGATTGGCCCTATCATCAAGGAAGCTTCCATGAGAGGTGGCAAACCACTTCCTCTCTATGGAAACCCGTAGCCAAACCTCCCAACTCAAGATAGATATCGAGTCCGGGAATTTGTTAGGACGAAACTTAACTTTTATTTTTAAAAAACACCTCTTAATATGGTTGAGCGGGTGCGGCTCTACTGTGACGCCAATTAGCGCGCCCTGCTGATTTCCCCCCTTGTAGCGTGAGGCTGAACTATGGAACCACGCCAATGGAAAAATAGTTATTTTTAGGGTTTTTTGCAGGGAGATGTCTTCAGGGAAATTAAAGCTCATCTTCAGAGGGATGAAATGAAAGTATTTTCAAGTCTTAACTCTGCCCACAGGTCACGGAATGAGACCTCCAATGTGCGGGATGGGGATTGTAGGGACGGTGAAAAATTGCTGTGTAACAGATGCCCCCTAAAGCATGAGGCCCGAAAGAGAGAGAGAGAGTGGTGAAATGCTTTACGAGAACATGCCGACCGAAAACAACGCCATCAGAAAACCTGCGGAGCGAAGTACAACTGATGTCTCAGATACATGATATATATGCGTGGTATGGGCGCAAACATCCATAACAGAGTGTACAATAATCTAGATCCAAGGCATGGACGCAGCCATCCAGTGAGGATCGATAAATAGACTCCAGCACGGTCGCAACCATCCAATCAACGATTCATGTAAATAATCATAATAATCCACAATATCGCCGCCTGGATTACAATAGACACAATCCGGTCTTGCACTCCATCTCTCATTAGAACAAAGTACAAGTTCAAGCATGCGAATATGTGAGCTGAAGTCAAACATGCAAGAACATCGCCTGATTACCAGCCAATGATGAAAGCTGTTAACAGATGCGAGAGGAACCACCAATAATGACAATGGCTCTCAAGGTACTATAGGTACAATCTACGACATGTGAATCAATGAGCTGGTGTCGAACACCCGTAGAATCACTCGATCAGAGGCCAATGATGAAAAACTCACGTCGAATGCGACGAACCTGCCATCGAGGCATGCAGGCTCCAAGGTACCATAAGGGAGTCTCTAGATCAGCTTCCCGGATAATGAGTTGAAGTCGACAGGAAGTGACCTTGATCGGAGGTGGGCCATAATGTTTCCCACATCAGCGACACGAGACAGAGGAACATGATGTTTTTTGTGAATCAGAATCAAATGAGAATAAGAGGGAGGTTGATACTTTGCAGAGGTCAACTTCTCTTGAACATGTAAACGGCACGATAGTGGACTTGGAAGTATTTGACATCAACGGATCAGAGGTCATGGTGACAAGGCAATGAGTAGATGAGAGGTCAAAAGGGATTATCCAAACCCACGGAGGCAAGTGAAGAACGAGATGAGATGTCCCCAACCCGACACGAATGCAGACAAGTGCCATGTTCAAGAGCGACATACTGCCGACACGACAATGATGCTGGTTCCATTTTCCCCCACCATTTCTGGCGAGTACCCAAATTATTTTTAATAACAAGCTTGAAGGGGATAGCATATGCTTGTAATATAAGTTCGCCCTTCGGGAAAATCCATACTAGTACATTTAACGAGCCCTAGGAAGGAGAAACTCGGAGAACGTCATTTCGACTGAATCCAATGTCATCAGGGTTTAACGAGTCTGACAAAGGGAGAACTCGACGTCTTTTCACATTTAGAGAGTTTGAAAAGACAGCAGAAAAGTAAACTCCAGCGGTCCCTTTTCGTAGATAGTTCCTCGGACCCGAAAAGGTAGAAAACAATATCCGAGAAAACCTCCTAGTCGTGATAGGCTAGGGTATTCCTTTTTCGTAAATAATCCATCCCAGCCCGAAAAAGGGGTACACGTATACTGGGTAGATGTCGATTCATGTCCACTTTAACGAGATCGAAACGACAAGGGCCTCAACAATATTTTCATGTTTAGAGAGTAAGAAAAGAGCTGAAATATGACTCCAGAGTGACTTTTTCGTGTATTTACCGAGTCTGAAAAAGTATAAAATACAACTCGTTTCGCCGTCTAAGTTGCGTGAAAGACCTGTCGCTGCACAAAAAGGCAAGTGTAAAACCCATTTTCGACAAAATATATTAAAATATTCAGAAAAATAACTTTCAAGACCTATTTTGAATTCATAAAGTTATAAATATGTCAAATGGTAAAGATAAAATTACTTTTTACTTTTTACCTCACCGAAGAGCAGCAGTGGTCCAGTTTGTGTGCGAACTTCTGACAGCGATTGCGACCGATCCGGGCTACCATTCAGAGTTCCGTCAGTTCCAGGTAAGAGGCGCGTCTTTGTAATCCATTTCAATCCATTTTTAAATAGTTTTCCATAATGAATTAGACTTCTGTGGAAACTTTTTAAATTTTTAGGGCTCCGCTCATTGATGCGGGTATCGGGCACGGACCCGCGCCAATGGGATTTTATATGCAAAGGGCTCGCGCCGACTAGCGCGACTGTTCAAGAAACAGCCGTGCCAGCGGCGGAACCCAAATTTCCGCCTAAAAATTCGAGATTTTAATCAATTTGGATGAATTTTGAAGCTCATCAGAGATCTAATTAAGGGTTTGTGACCATGTTGATGCAGGAAACCGAGCAAAATGGTGATTAAGTGGAAAGAGAGAGAGCACGGTGAAGAGGATGAACAAGCCATGGAAAATGAAACTTGCATGAACGCCCTTAAGAACTATGGGATAAAAAAGTTCTTCCTGACACCTTGTTTACGAGCTCAGCGTGAGCTTCTACAGTACTTGATCAATATGTGGGACGCAGATGAACAAGTATTCAAGTTGCGGGATCAAGTGTTATAAATGGAGGTGGCTGACGTGTACTTCATAACCGAACTATCGCGCAGAGGTCCAGTACCCATATTGACAGGGAGCAGACCGTCTGGTGAGAAAATGGAGCAAGTGATGGCACGAGTGTGCCGAGGGGCACAACTGGGATCAGGAAGTGGAAAGGTGGACATCCACACCATTCCTGATCTGGCACTGAGAGTGGTGCTGCATACCATCACGCAGGCTGTGGGGTCGCAGGCACCGCACGAGGCCACAAAGGCCCAACTTTTGTTAGCCTCAGAGTGTATGACTCCCCTATTGTTTGACTGGGCCACATCAGTGACGATAAACATGAAGAGACAACTCACGAAGTGAAAGCAGGCCAAACTGAAACAGTTCGGCTACGGTTCCATCCTGGTATCGTTCATTCTAGAACGATTACCAATCTTCCAGGGCCAAGGGGCCATAGTAGCTGAGCCGATTCCATGAGAGCCAAGAATGGCTCACTGGGCAGCACTGATGCCCAGAGCTGGAGGAGGCCAACAGATGTCCTGGAGGCCGGAGTTTTTTGGGTGGTTGCGGCGTCAGTTGATCGTAGTGGAAGACTGGCCATATGCAGGAACCGATTTCACTGGAGACCCAGATCTCCCACTGTCGGAACGAGATGATTGGGACGAGGAGTTGGGTATGACCTCTTCTCTTTTTGATTTTTATGTTTTATGATTTTTTTATTAATACATATCCATCCTGACACATTTTATATGTATGCAGACATGGGCCCAGAGAGACCAGCTGGTATGTCTCCTATCGCGTGGAGGACTCTTCCCGCACCTGATCCTCAGGCAGAGGGTGCAGAGGGGGGGGAGTTAATCCAGAATCTCGAGGGCATTTCCCGAGGGATCCCAGACTATGCCTGGCTGGCGGATGTACCGATGGCGTACCAGAGACATACGGTGGGAGTGCCTAGTCGCCTCCACTGACTTCTGAGACGCTTAGTGCGTGCAGTCACTTTTTATCATGAGCACCATGCGGATTAGACTCCTAGGGCTTTTATCATGCATATTTTTTGAGAGACATGTCGTCTCCTGATGTATTAAGACGAACATATATATTTTTGATTCTATGCGATGCACACTATGTAAACATTTCGATATCTATATATATACATATCTATTTCTGGACGGATTTTCCTTTTACATGTGATGATAATTTACAAATTGCGCAAATGTCTATCTAACACCAAATTAGCTACTGCATCTGTTAATGTATTCATATGCCTGGGTATATGCTGATATGTAATATAGTCAAAATTTCTTTCCTGTAAACGAATACGCAGATACAGACGTAAAATGGATGGGTTTTTGACTGAATAATGACCATTCAGTTGTAATACTACAAGTTGCGAGTCTAGATACACAAGTAATTCACGGATACCAAGGTTTACAGCCTCAGTTAATAATTCTAATACAGCACTATATTCCGTGATGTTATTTGTAGTACGTCCCAGACACACACCTTGCAGGTTGACCAACTCACCAACAGGATCATAGATTACCCAGGCCGCCGAAGACAGGTTCCTGGTACTGCGGGAGGCACCATCCGCGAAACCAACAAACGGACGAATAGACATCTGCACAATCAAGAAGAACCGATCAGCAGAAAGATGTTTACATCGCACACCACACCACACATGCACACAAATGAAAAACACACACTTATGTACACACACCACACCAAAAATGACTTTAAGTGTAGTATTTTTTCAGGTACATCCCATTCCTAGGCTGCGCCAGCGGAACTCCTTCATAATCTATAAGCTCATAAGCCCCATTCTTCAAAACGCGTTTTACTATGTAGGGCCCATGCCACATAGGTTGGAACTTGCCAGCCCCAAGCTTGTCATGTGCTTGATCGTACAGGAGGACGAGGTCCCCTTCAACAAAGTAACGGGGAGAAACTGATTGATCGAAGTGAGCTTTGACCCGCTTCTTTTGTGCTTCAATAACTAAAGCAGCTAAGCGACGGTTTTCATCTAACCGTTCCAAATACAAAAGATGCTCTTCCTCAACAGAATTGTCGGGTAGAAGTTCCACAGCTAATTTCAACGAAGGAATCTCGCATTCAACCAGAAGAGTTGCTTCTAGACCATACACCAATTGAAATGGCGTGAATCCAGTTGCACTCTTTGCCGACGTCCGGTATGCCCATAGAGCTGAGAATAGTTGGAGGTGCCAATTGGATTTGTGGATACCAACTGTTCGTTGAAGCATAGTGACTAGAACCTTGTTCATTGCTTCAACCTGGCCATTTTCCTGAGGGTAATATGGCGTTGAGCTATCGTGGCGTAAGCCCAACTTTGAAGTCAGCTCGGCCATCATATAATCTCGGAAATGAGTACCATGATCAGTAACGATGGCTTGCGGGACCCCGAAACATGTGATGATGTGGTTGAATATGAATTGGGCAGCTGTCTTACTGTCGGCAGCTAGTGTAGGCATCGCTTCGGCCCACTTGGTGAAGTAGTCGACAACGACAATTATATATGCATGCCCCCCGGCCGAGTGAGGGTTACACGTCATAAAGTCCATGCCCCATTTCGCAAAAGGGCCGACGGTAATAACAGGATGCAAAGGGAGAGTCGGCGCACACATCTTGCGCTGAAACACCTAGCACGCGTGAAATTTACGGACTGCAATGATACAGTCTTTGAATATGGACGGCCAGAAGTAACCTGCTCGCAGAATTTTCTGGGCAGTAGCATATCCGGACATATGTCCACCACAGGCACCACTGTGGTAGTCATTTAGGACCTTTTCAGCCTCTTCCAAGGTTAGGCACCGACGGAGCACCGAATCTACTCCAACACGGTATAAGGTATCTCCTACGATGTGGTAGGGTTGAGACTGATGCCGAATTCGACGTTGGGCATCTTTAGTCAGCTCAGACCGAAATGTGGAGGTCTGAAGATACAAGATTACGTCGCCATACCAAGGGTCGCGAGTACTGATGAGGAAAAGAGTTTCGTCCGGGATATGATCCTTGGACTGTGAAGGAGTGGAGTCTGTCGGGAGTGAGCATATAAGATCCGCGAAAACAAGTGATTTGGTTGACTTAGCAGTGGTGAACTCTAAGTCAAACTCCTGCAGGATAATGATCCATTTGGAGTATTTTCCACCCAGTAATTGTCTAGAGAGAATATATGTCATGGGGTTGCAATCCGAAACCACTGTTATCGTACGCAACAGGATGTAATGGCGAAAATGCTGCACAGCGTGTACTGCTGCTAACGCCAACTTCTCGACATGAGCATAAAGCATTTCTGTATCGAGAAGGTTTCGTGATAGATAATAAAAAACATGTTCATTACCATCATCATCATCCTGCACCAGAACCATAGCTATGGTGCTAAACGCGGCAGCGAGATACAAAGTAAAATCATGACGATAGTCTGGAGGATGAAGCAAAGGAGCATTAACGAGTAACGTCTTCAGCTTCTCAAAGGATTGTTGAGAAATTTTGTCCCAATGGAAGGGAACATTCTGCTTTAATAGGCGTGTGAATCCTTTGGCCACCTCGGCGTAGTTTGGGATAAAGCGTCGAAGGAATTTCGCTTTTCCCTGCAGACTCTGCAACTGATATAATGAGGAGGGTGATGGGAGGTTGATGATAGCCTCGACCTTTAAAGGGTCAAGGCGAATTCTGTCTTTGGAGACTATGAATCCAAAAAGACGTCCAGAATCCACACAGAAACCATCCTCAATACGAGATTTGGATTCTGGCCTCGGGGCGTCGGATTTGGATTTACCTTTGCCCTTCTTTTTCCCTTTGGAGGTTTTCTCCGTAGGATTGGCCTGAACGGCATTCACCTCCGCGGTTTTGCCGGAATCGGACGGGGTGGGATTAGCAGGAGTATTGTTGGAAGAATTAGACTTCTGCTTCCCATTCGAAGATTTCTTCGAATTCTGAGACACGGAACCAATGATGCCATCCACCGCAGGGGTAGGTGGGTCCTTAGAGGTTCCGGACCGTGGAGAATCAGGCAAGATATCATAAAGCGTGCCGGACTGAGAATATACAAGATCCAGATAATGGGCACGCGCAATGGCTTGTTCCTCCGTCACACACACTCCCATCGCAATATCTTGGGCGATTTTATTCATGAAGGAGGTGGTGAACCAATGAGTTAATATCTGATTAGGTATATGAAACTTGATCAGTCTACGACGGCATCGCCACTCATGAATGTGATCGGAAATGTGAGTGGCTTTATCTTGCTTCAGAGAAGTCAGGAGGTGCGTCCCAGCTTCTTAGCGAACCGACAACTAAAAGTGCGTCAGAAAAGCCATGGCTAAGGAATTGAAATCTTGGAAGATGCCACGGGATAAATCTATGTACCACTTAGTAGCAGCTCCAATCAAAGTGCGCTGGAAGAGGCGCAGACGAATTGAATCATCGACCCAAGAGTTAGACGAACACCAAAGATGATATGTCATCACATGCGCTTGGGGATCCTCTCCAGCTTTACCCTCAAACTTGGGGCAATCACCTGGTATCTTGGTAGGAAATGGAGGCCAATAAGGATTATGCAAAATCAGATCATTGGTCAATTTTGAAACATCCGGCAACTCCAAGGTGGCCAGGAACGGCAATGGCAGATTGACCGGCATGCCAAGCCCGGGATGAGGACCGGTACCTGTACTCCACGTTGGTTGGGAATATCCTTGCCCCCATGGGTTCTGTCCCGTAGGATTCTGACTGTAGGGGGTGTAAGTCGTGTAACCAGACTGATTTGGCTGCTAGTAACCAGCGTGTGGGGCTTGATAACCAGAGTACAGACCCTGATTATATGTTGGCCCAATGTAAGCAGCATTTGGATTTGGCTGCTGAGTATAGGTAGAACCAGGTGGATGAGGATAATACTGAGAGCCTCGGGGCTGGTTATAATTTGGTTGAGATTGACCATGAGGATAATAACCGCCCTGAGGATGAGTTGTCTGCTGATAGGTGGAACCCTGCGGAGCCTGATAAATAGGGTGCAGCTGTTGATTTGGCTGCGGCATCGAATGAATCGGCTGCTGGGCAGGGTTAATGGAATGAGCGGGCTGTCCTGAGTGAACAGGTTGACCCGGATAAGTGTTCTGAGTTGTGCAGTTGACACAGCTACTCAGAACTGATTTGTCTGGATAGATCGGATTAGCCTTGTGTGTTTCAGGGTTATACCGGATCGGCCGGTTCTTTGAAATGGAGAGGGATAGGGCCGGAATTGATTTCTTGTGGCAGGTTTGACTGATAGGACATGGATCTGTGATATGAAACATTAGAAACAACAGGATATTGCGGTTGCATAGGTTGAGAAGGCTGGATTTGCCCCCCAGGACCATAGACCGGTCCCGGTTGGTACCCCTGCTGAGGCTGCACAGGTTGACCAGAAGGGCTGTAATACTATCCTTGCAGACTGTACGATGGCCCTTGCTGACCCGTAGGATAGCCTTGCATGGGCTGCCCCTGTGGGTCATAAGGATAGCCAGGTTGGCCTGAAGGTTGGCCTTGGAAAGGTTGCCCTTGTGGGTTATAAGCCTGGTTATAAGGTAAACCTTGAGCATGGAGGTAAGCCTCAGGAGCGGGTAGACGCAAAATGTCCCCGTGCTCATCATACTGACCTAGAAAAGCATACACGGGTGTACCATCCTATGCATAGTGCGAAAAATAAGAGCGGTTGGGGTCTTGGGAGGATGGTCCAACCTCGGGGTTCAGCTGTTGCAGGGACAACCGATACTCCTCCGGAGAGATGTTCTCTGGCATAACAGTTGCTAAATAGACATCTTCAAGAGGCGGCATAGCCCTTGCGGAGGGTGCCGTGACAACGGGTGCAGATGCAGCCACACAGACAGTGGGCCGGACGGGTACAAAAGTGACGGGTGTCTGAGGAGAGACCCCCGGCGAAGGAGCAGCGGGCCTCGGCGAAGGAGCTGGCACTCCCATAGAGGCTGCGGCGGAAATGATCTGACCCAAGGATCTGTACCCTGGTGGTAATGAGGGACTAGATGACATAGCAACTGGTTCAGAGTTGTCTCCCGAAAATAATCTTCGTGGGAAGAGCTGATAGTCTTCACCAGATGTTGGGATTTCCTCACCAGAATCACTCATGTTTGAGCCTACCGCTAGATCTCGTAATAGACGGCGAGGACTAGGAGGAAAAATAGCAGCTATAAAAGGCGAACCCGATGTAAGAGAAAGGAAATCAGCTCCTAATCTCAATTCAGACATAGGGTTAGAAAAGGGCCAATCGAACTCAACTGGTCCCCCGTCAGGAAACTTGGAAACAATGGGTTGCTGTGGTTCAGCAGAGGATTGTGAAACCTCTGATGAATCGTCCGTATAAGGACTACCAGTAGACGAAACCAAGGGTTCTGCCATTGTGGCAGAAACGACAAGAGAAAAAGATCAAACACACACACGGGCTGAACAGAGTCAAGACACACGATCAAACGGTCAACAAGCAAAGTCTAACAAGGCGTGTAATCATGGGTGATTAATTTTTACCACATTGAAAAATAAGAAACTTCACCTTTTCATGTTTTAAGAGTCGAGAAACGGTAAAAAATGTGACTCTATCTCTTTCAGATTCGACACAAGCGTGAAAGGACAAGCGCTTGGTGATCCTTTTAAATTTAGGGATTCAGAAAAGATCAAATGACTGCTCAGGAATACTAGGCAAAAGGGTGTACCAAATAACCGTGAACTGCAATATACACCTTGGTTTCAATAATGAAAGAGAAATCAACCAAGGAATTTCTGTACGTGCAGGCAATCTCCCCGAATGTTGTGTCCTATCACTGCATAGGGTGTGGCGGGGTCTTGCCTTATGGATGTGGTTGATTGAACCTAGTGGGTCTCCTTATATATTGGATGATACGGAGCACAAGTTCGATTTCAGTGCTGCCCAAAGCCAAGAGGGCGGCAATCTTAATAAGCCATTGTGTTTTAAGACGCCAGAACACGTCTCTAGCCTAGACCTCTAAATATGTTTCGTTAGATTTCAATGCTGCCTTAGTGTAAATTGAGTAGATTTTAAAGTTGATCTTCACTTACATTTCAGTTTTCAGGCCCTAACGAATGTGACGTCTCAAAAAATCACCTAAATGCAAAACTACATGCCACAGTACATCATTTCGTTCGATGAAAGCTAGCTACAGAAGAGTTGAGAGCTTTTTACACAAAGAAAATGATCAGAAGACAATCAGTGACATCTCTAATGCAACTAATGAATCTAAAAAATTTTCTTCAAAGTTACTAATTACTAATAACACTGAAAAGATTTTAATTTGCACTAAACACCCAAAAGCAAAAGAGATTTTTTTTATTTTCAATGTTTGATAGCTAGATGCACTAAACAAACCGAAAACAAATGAGAAGCAATTCAAGAAATGATATTAAGAGAGCGACAACAAGCAAATTTCACTTAATGGCACAACAATCAGATCTCAAATCGACCAAAAGCCTCTCAAAACCAAGAAAAGTCCCAAAGACACCAATGAGCTGTGTAATCTAGGCCCAAAACGAAGCAAAGCGAAATTCGAATGAAAACGAAATCAGTCACTCAAAAAACGCAATAAAACGATAGAAAACTGTCAAATGAATGCAAGGAAGAAATCCCAAAGTTGACTGAACGAACGAAAACCAAAAACTCCCAAGGGAGGCTCGACTCACAAAGGCACCTAGATGCCCTAGGGCTCGTATGCAAAATCGAAAGAAATAGGAAAAAAACCAAAGGATGGAGGTTACAACCAGTCAAACTAGGCTCCAGTGCACTCAAACAGCCGAAAAAACAAGATCAAAATCACAAGTCAGCCTCAGAAAGCATGAAACACAACAAACCCTAATAGCTCACAGGATTGGCGCGACTGTGAGCTTGAAATTAGTGCCAGAAACACAATGGCGCGAGCGATACATAGGCAACCTGCACCAATGGGCGCGACTGTCACACTGAAAAGCGCACCAGCCGAGTTTACTATGGAAAAATGAAAAACAAGCAATCTCAGACACAGACAAGTGATGACAAGGCTAAAACAAAGCCAAAAAAATAGGAAAATCCAGCCCAAAGAGCTGACCAAGCAAGCAAGGCCAGGAAGTTGACCGAAAAGAGAAGACAAAACTCCAAGTTGTTCAGTACGTAAACCAAACCAGAGATTGACTGAAGCAGCATTGATCTACTCCGCTAATGCAGAGAAAAAGCGTTTCGAAGGCTATCTGGCTGTGCTTCAGGCTCCGTCTATAGTTTACAAATCAAACAACAAGCTGAGTCCCCAGTGGAGTCACCAAATTGTTGAGGAGGTAAATCCCCTCTGCAGATAGAGGCGATCCCTACTAGCCCAGATTGGGTCTAGCAACAATCAAACATGCTACAGTGCAGGTTCCTAATCGTAAATAAACCGACTTGCAAGGAAGGCTTACCTGGAATCCAATGCTGTCGTTTTTAGAAGAGGTGGTGCTCCCGTTCCTTTGCCCTGGCAGATCAGAATCCTCACGATCTTTGTGATTGGGCACTTGCACATGCAAGAAACAACACAAACGCAAGCATAAAATCCAGTATATACAACTATATGTCAGTCGAAGAGGACATAACTCATGAACATGATCAAGAACAAGAGTGGAACCATAACCAATAGTCGCTTATCATTAATGAGTCAAAAAGAAGAATACAACCAAAGCTTCGACGTCAAATTCTCCTTTGGCGAGTCGTCAACAGAACATGTCTCGATAAAGCCTATCAAGGATGGGACAAGCCTCTCTCTCCAGATACATGGCATTAGTCTCCTTGCTTGGATTTGGCCTTATGGAATCGAGAAGGCTCTTGCAGCATAAGGATATGAAAGCTTTTGGGAACTTGGAGATTAGCTTGCCATGGATCTAAGCAAGCTTTGATAGAAGGAGGAAGGGAAGTTGGGATCCCTCTAATTATGGGATTGGCCCTATCATCAAGGAAGCTTCCATGAGAGGTGGCAAACCACTTCCTCTCTATGGAAATCTGCCAAACCTCCCAACTCAAGATAGATATCAGTCCAGGAATTTGTTAGGACGAAACTTCTACTTTTTATTTTTAAAAAACACCTCTTAATATGGTTGGCGCGGGTGCGGCTCTATGACAAAGCGCCAATTGGTGCGCCCTCTTTGGAGGATTTGCCCCCTAGGCGCGAGGGCTGAACTATGGAACCGCGCCAATGGAAAATGAGCTATTTTTAGGGTTTTTTGCAGGGAGATGTCTCCAAGGAAATGAAAGCTCATCTTCAGAGGGATGCAATGAAAGTATTTTCAAGTCTTGTCTCTGCTCATAGGTCATGGAATGGGCCCTCCAATGTGCGGGATGGGGATTGTAGGGACGGTGACAAATTGCTGTGTAACAACTTTCTACCAACTCAATCAACATACACCATGAAAAAAATTTGACTAGGATATTTTGGGACTAATGTAATCTTGTCATGAGTGAATCATATTTGCACGTATGAGTATCTTCACATTATATGGTGATGCTCAAGGAGGATACCCGAAATATCATGAAGGAAGACACTTGTGAAGCTAGAACCATGAAGGGAGGATGAATATGAAACACATGTATGACTTTTCATAAAGATACAAGGGAGGCCATCAAGGAGAGGCTACAAGAGAACACTTGCAAAGAAGGAGCAAAAGGAAGAACCATCATGAAGGATATGAAGGAATATTTGACCAAGACAAAAGGATGAAAGTCCATGCTGACGTGGAAGGTTCCTACACTCACATAAAACCCTCTGGAGGGTGAAGATGAAGAACAAACAAAGATACATCATGAATATTGTGAAGGAAGCAACAAAAAGAGCAACTTGACATTGACACATCATCACATAATTCCATATCATTAATTCCAAGTCATGGACTGTCCAAGTGTCATCATAAAATCATATTTGTCGATGTACCTTGCCTCTTAATTTTTGGAATGTAATTATTTTATTTTTAAAAAATGAGAAAATGAAAAATGTGTTGGCAACGAAGGGTCCCACGAGAAATATGAAGAGTCACTAGAAAGTCCTAGAGTCATTAGAATATCAAAGGTCATATAGGAATTCTAAAAGTTGTAGTAGAAGCTCAAGAGTCATGAGGGAAGGTCAAGAGTCACACAGGAGGTGGAGATTCACCTCATTTTTTATAAATACACCCTCATAACTCAAGAGAGGGGACTTTTTGGATTTGAACTTTTCACATTAGCTTCTCTAGTTTGGCATAGGAGATGTTGTTCCTTTGTAAACAATTACAAGCTACAAAATTGTGTCAAAGAATATGAGTGAGGAGCATGATTGAAAATGGATGATTTAAATATACAATCCCTCTTTCATGTCATAAATACTTCTAACCTTTAAACAACATTCAAAGTGCGGACTCCCAACCATAAAAACATACAATTCTTTGAAAGTATTTGGTATAAGAATGAAGAAGAACTTAGAAAATAAAATATTCTCTTAGAATATCAAATTTTCTAAATGAGTAAAAACATATAGCATACTTTCTATAGAAAAACATTAATACACATGAGAATTGATACAGATGAAAAAATCTAGTGATGAAGAGAAATTAAATTAAACATATTGTTCAATTAATTTGCTAAGTAATGAATATAACTTTGCAGTAAGATGTCACAGAGATTGATCTTCAACCCAGTGTTTCTCAAATATCCATACAACATAAAATGTATGCATAAAATATTATGTAAACACAAGAAAGTACTCACAAAGTACATAAATGCTGCTATAAGTCAAAATCAGAACCCTTTGATTATCTTCAAAAATCCAAGTATTGCAACATTATTACAAATCTTGGTCCAGCTATCAATCCTTATCCATTAAAAAATAATAGTATGTATAGATTTTGTTACAAAAACTTTATCTTCTAAAGATTTACATTGAAATTATCCAAAATGTTTTGGGTAATCGTAATAACAACATGACTAAAAATGGAAAGTATTCTCCAAAAAATATTCAGTTGTCCTTAAAATTTGCATTTGAATTCAATGCATCTAGATCTATTCTATTTTGATTTGTTCAAATATGGAACCAACCTGATTATTTGCTGAATTGCTGCCTTGATAATGTTCTCTTTATCCAAAAATTCTAACAAGCTTCTCCCAATCTTCATCATTCAAATAATCTATATCAATCATTCTTCTAAATGGCTCATCTACTTTAGTATATCTTTCAAAACATGGTTTAACAATGAAAAGATGTTTGATCTCATAACAAATAAAAATATCAACTAAAAGTTGAGGTAAAAATTTTCCACTTAATTCTCCTTTTGTCCTTGAGAATTTTGATTTTTCCATTGCTACCTTGTTTAAGGATATTTAATCATTTTCCTTTGTCAACATTTTCCCCTAGAAATTCTTGAAAAATGGAAAACCTTTTTAACATAAATTTTTCTATAAAATTTGTTAATTTGAGTCTGCAATTTTTCACACTTATATTTCACCTGCAACATTATATTTTTCTTAGTTAGAAATTTTCTAGTTTGTATAACTAATTCAGTTCTATCATTGATGCTCAAATCTTCCATTTATTCCCTTGTTGTGTTTAGAAACTTGATGATTTGTGTTTCTAGGCTAGACTTGTTTCCCAATTCATGTTTAGTTTCATCAATAGCTTCTTTTTCTCTTTCCAAAAATTCCTCTTGTTCAACAATTATTTAGATTTAAGACCAATAATAATATCATGAATAGATGGTTTCCAACCCAATTCACTCCTTTGTCTGTATGAAACATTGAGCACTGTTAGATCCACTCAGATACTACTAAAGTTGTTTTTGCAACTTAAATTTTTTACATATCTCGACCACTAATGCATTATCTGAATTTATCTTATTTTGTTCTTCTTTCTGAAATGATCTTTTCCAATTATCAATCTCCTCATTTTTTAAAGTAAGAGAAGATATTGCTTTTGTCAACTTGTTTATTTCCTCTCCTTCTGCTAAACTTGTTTCTATTGCAGGATTCATTGTACTACCAGCATGTTCTTTTTTCATTATCAACTTCTCCATATCTATTTAAATTTTTTGTATTTATATATTATGTTCAATTATCAATGATAACATTGCTTCTTACTCATTTTCAAGTTTCTTGCCTCGTGTGTTTGCAGGTGCTCTATAGTGGGAAATTTCAACGTTTTTCTAAGACCTGGAATGTCAAAATTCTTATTTTTTATAATCTCTCGAGTAACATTAACATCCTTAGGATCTAAAACCAATTTAATGACAAAATATTCCAGAGACTTAATTTAGTATCTTTTGCAAGAGAAGATGTTTTCTCTATTTTGATTTTTGTGGGTGTATTGTTCAAGGAATTTTGTAACTTTGATACATTTATGGCTAAATTGGTTAGTGTAAAATAAATCATCTCTCCCATTTGTCTATGTAAATCAATATGATCTATAGGAAGAATCTTCTCAGTATTAAAAGAAAAAATAGAAGTTTTTTCCCCTAGAACTTTGGGTTCAAGGAAAGCCATTTGAAACTGTCCTATTTCCACATCCAAAGCTAAAAGAAATATTTTTTTTTTACATAAGTTTGTTTCTAGAATTGATTAAAATTTATTGATTTCAAAATTTCATTCTTTCTCTTGATCTCCACGAATTTAGAAAAAATAGTTTTATTTGAAGAAGAAGGAGACGAGGGAGAAGATTAATTTGTTACTCTCCAAACTTATTTTAATATGAAAATAGGCTCACCTAACATAACCAATGTGGTAGGCGAAGAAATGTCTAAGGAAACAATCTTTGACATGGTTTCTTCCACATTCCTGGTTTTTTGGCTCTTATATAATATGAATTGAGTTGCTTTTGATCCTGCCACACTTTAAACTGTCATCTTAAGTTCTTTTTATTTCGTCTGGGGTGTAGTTAAGATCTAAGGTCCTATTGATTGCGCCACTTCTTGTTCTTTTGAAAATTCGGGCAGTGTATTTTGTTCCCAAATTCCCCTATTTGCAAACTTCTCAATCTCTAGTTTTGGCATGTGTACATAGGGGGTCGAATTTTGTTGCACAGTAATAATTGAAATTATTCCTATTGGATCATATGTCCAAAATTTTCCTTTTTTGAATTTTATTCGCATCAAAAAGTTCTCAACCACCTTGTTTTCTACTCTAAAATTAATAATAAATGGCCCTACATGTGCTTTAAGTTTAAGCAAAGTCTATTTCCTCCTTCATAACAAGTGTACTTGATCAACATTGAGACTCTCTTTAACAAATTCAAGAGAAACAATTCTAAGAGGAACAAACATTGGTAACTAATAAGGGGGAAGCTCACACCCATATAATCTAATCTAAGTAGAATTCTTATACAGGTACCAATCACCCAGTTTGGTTTGATTAATGAGTTTCAAAATTATTCTTAGTTTTGGTCGAATTTGGGGAACTATATCATTGATTAAAAGATTCAAACATACATGAAGAATCTTATCCACAACATCAGTAAAAGAAAACTCCTCTGAGCTCCTCCTAACCAATTAATTCCAATGCACAAAGCACCACCAGTTTCCTTGCAAATCTTTCTTCTACAAATATATTTGAAATCTCTCTTATGTTGGCATTGATGTGTGTTGTAGTGTTGCAAATGTGTTGTTGGATAGAATTGATGTCAACTAGATAGCATGGGTTGCAGGAGAGTTGGTTATCACTTGCACGTTTGTTTGCAGGTGACTTGTACATGGTTGTGCATTGCATTGGTTTTGGTATGTCGACTAGCATGGAGATGTGATTTGCAGGTGTTGCATACAGAGCATGATCAAAGGATGTCATGGTCATCATGATATTATTATTGTGATCATGTTGTTTCATAGAGTTATATGTTGGTGTGTTTCACTTTCCATGATCATCAATTTTGTAGAGGTATTACATGGCTAGAGAAGAGTAGAGATGTGATGACCTCTTTGTCCATGATGTTGCCACAAGAGTTAGAGTGAAGGAGCCCTGCTGATTAGGTCTCCATGTACCGAATTAGGTAATAATATTGATGATATGATACATAGGGTTTGGAAAGGATCTAAAATGTTGGAGGATACTTGATTTGGTTGTACATGTGTTGGAGGATGTTTTACATGTTCTGGAGATGCATATTGATCGAAGAGTTGTTGTGGAGCAGGTTAATGGCCTAGATGTTAGTATGGTTGTTGGTTGGAAGCCAAGTTAACCTAGCTTGACTTGTAATAATTATGGAGTTGCGACAATGGTTTTTTGGAGTATTCTAGTGAATAAAAAGGGTCCTTGAGGTCTTACAGAAGGTTTTCAATCTTAGGAATGAGTATGGGAAGGATCTAAGGTGACTTATTTGGTTTTCTCCCATCCTCCACCCCAATGCATGGAGCTAAGATTGTGCATGTGGTTGAAGGACTCAAAACACATGGATATAAGCTTGTGCATGCAGTTGAAGGACTCCAAACACATGGAATAAGGTTTATCCATGCGGTTGAAATCAAAATAGAGTATTTTTGTGCATGCAATTGAGAATTTATCTATAATTTCTCTAGATTCCTCACATATATCGGTTAATTTTGGTATTGTGGTGATGTTCTTGATAGAAAATTTCCAGTATGTGGTTGAAAAATGTAAGGGTTATTATAAAATTTGGTTAAAATTGAAAATATCCATGATTTAGCGGAGAGAGTGGCTTGATCAAGTCAAGGATTTGGATCTGAGAAAATTGATAAGTGTGAAAAGAATTTTTATGTGCTACATAACCTGTAGAATTTACTGAGTTAACCATATTATAAAATGATAAATAGATGAATGTTTTGAGTTCATTTAGTTGGTATTATTGAGAGTGTGAGAGCATTCCATTTTTAGGGAATTGAGAGTGAGTATAGAGTGCAACAACAATTCACATATTTTTGTAATGTTTTATTAGAGTGTTGTATGCAGAAATCAAAGAGAGAATTTAGAATTAAATTAATATTTTATGTGTTACAGGTGGTAGAGAATTGGAATCTTATGGTGTGTTATAGAGATAAGTTTTGGTGTGAAAATAAAAGAATAATTTCCCTCCTTCGGGTCATAGATTTTGATTCAAATTTTATGTGAAAAATGATGGTGTCATTGGGTTTCTCATGTTGAGAAGATTGAGAATTGAGTCTGAAAAAAATTATGAAACGTGGTTCACATGGAGGAAGTGAAGGAGTGGAGGTTTCAAAGTAGATAGTGATTCAATTTATTAAATAAAAGGAACATATTTCTCCATCCAATAGGAGTTGGATATTTCATTGGGTGTTTGGCGAGGATCATTGGTCACAGGGGTTTACAGTGGATAAATTACCATAGATCATTGAGAGAAACAAAATTCCTAAATAAGAGGTGCTAGCATACTATGAAGGAATCCAATTCTTTCGGCTTATGGTTGTAATATAATCCACGTATAATTTTTTCAGCATATTAATAGAATAATTTAGTAGTGCAACAATACTAGGGTGATTTTTCTCTAGAAAGGGTTTCCACTAGAAATTCTTGTGTCCTTATGTGGACATGATTGTGTTGATGTTTTACGTGGTTATTATGCTTTGATTTTATTGTTTCTTTCTTGTATTGATAAGCAAATATTGTGGATGTGCTTTGAAAATTGATAATCTGGAAAAAACTTATAAAATTTATATAAAGGTCGTCACTACTAACTCACCTCCCCTCTCAGTAGTGATCTATTGTCCAAAAATTTGTTTCAGAACGGGTGCTCTTCAGTGAGGCATGGCCGCTTGGAGAGTAGATCGTGGATCATGGACAAAAACAAGAAGAGGATGTATCAAAAGAAAAAGAGTTTGAAGAAGGAAAAGAATCAGTCCCTTGCAAATAAAGCAACAAATTATGAAATCTCAGCCAAAACAATTGTGTCACGAGGTAACATGTTGAAAGAAAACTAGAATTATGATTTTGAGGGTTATATTGAGTAACACAATGAAGAGGAGATTGATGTTTCTATTGTTAAGGCTGAATATGAATCAACAATGGTTATAACTAAAGAATTAGATGTTGAAGTAGATACATTAATAGTTGCGTGTATGGATCATGAGAGACTATTACAAATTTGTGATGAAAAGGAGAAAAATAGCAAGGAGATCACTATCTCAAGGTTTGAGCTGGAAAAATAAAAAAGAATCGAAAAATTAATGTGCAACAAGAAAAAGGAAAATAAAAGCTATGTATAAGCACTAAAAAATGTAATAGAAAATTTGAGAAAGAAAATTGAAAGAAAAGACCTGTAAGCTGGAAAAAATTAAGAGGAGGATGAGAGTAAACAAATTTATATCTAGCCTTAAAATAGGAGAGATAAGGTTGCATGAAGGAAATATCAACAAAACAAAACCAAAGTTGTCTGCAACGAGGTTGTGAGAAACCATGACAATATTAGAGAAAAGAGACAACAAATTCATCACCAATAGAAAAGATGAGAACCTAAAGGAAATTTTATGTCAAGAAGACCATACTTTCCTAGAGTTGATAGTAGCAGAGTTCAATGGATTTAGAACTCATTTTCCCCATTAATGAATGATATTGAGTGTTTCAATTGTCACAATTTTGGACATGTGGCTGGAATATGTAGAAGAAAATTGGATACATCTATGTAACATCTTGGACAATAAATAAGAGGATCCTCTTTCAAGTATACACATTTTTTTATGGTTAATTTTATTATTGTAACCTATTTTTCCATAATGCCATTGATTGTAGGTATAGTATGAGAAGATGGAGATCTAGAATGAGAAACAAAATATCATATATTTTGGCTTCATATCTTGGTCATATAAAGCGTTATGTGTGTCACAATTTTGGGCACATGGCTAAATATTGTAAGACACCTAGATCCCTCAGGTCATCTGGTCAAAATCAACACAAAGAAGATAGAGCTCAACTAAGGAGGCAACCAAGAACTATGTGGAAGAAAAAGGAGGAGAAATTAGGAAAGTTTGGTATTTATATTTTTTCACATGACGAGGATGATAATTGGTATATTTATAGCATATGTTCACACAATATGTCAGGCAATAGGAGAAAATTTCACTTCTTTAAGAGAATTAAGAGTGGTCATGTTTTTTTTGATGGGTGTGAATGAACGAGAGTATTTGAAAGTGGTAAGGCCAACCTTGGTGAAAAGAGGATCAATTTAGAATATGTATGGATTGTTGAGGGTATAAAGCACAAGATTATATGAGTGAGACAAATGGTTGATGTAGGTAAGGAAGTGATCTTCAACTCCAAAGGTTGTTTCATTTGGAAATAAGGATCAAAGAGGGTGATTTATACAAGATTCAAGACACCAAAAAATGTTTATGTATTGAAGGGAAGAGTAATAAAATAAAGGATATCAAAGAAGTACTCTTAATAATTATATTTTGAGTAGAAGATATGAACACATATTGCAGTTTTCTCGTGCATGATAGATCATTTAGACTGAAAAATGAATGTGGGGCCTCCATACGATCATGGGGAGCATATGGAACATATTTTTTTTCATGCAGTTAGGATGTGATGTTAATGATGCTTATCTCTTTGATTACGATTTCTTGATGATGTATTTTTGCAACTAATTTTTTTTTTGCTAAGGTTATTGTGATCAAGAATAAGGTTGAAAAAGTGTGATGGCACATGCTCAGGGGGAGCATCTCATATGCCTCCAATGTTTTTCAGTGATATTGATGGCATCATGGTTCCTTGGAGGAGTTTACTATATGTTCCATGCTATGTGATTATCTAACATGAGGTTTTTGCAGGAAGTTTTAATTTGGTTGTGCATGGATTATATGTTTCCTATATGAGTTGACAAGCAGTTGGCATGTATTATGCATCTTGGTTTGATGATATTATGCATGTGATGTTTCTATGGATATTAGTATGATGGTGGATTATATTTATATTTTTTAGTATGGTTGATGATTTGATATTTTTTTTGTCACCACATCGTGTTGTTGCTTCCAATTCAATTTATTTGTTGTGATTCATGCTCCATATGATTATTATTTTTGATGTTATGTTTTGATATAGGGAGTTGATATATTTAACTGGTTGGTGTGCTATATTTCTAATTCATGATGTTGATAAATGTTTTTGGTTATTGACACTACTACTGTGAAGTGTTACTTGGTCAAAAGAGGTTTCATGATGCTGCTGATATATGCTTTTTGGTGGGCTGCTATGCATTGTTATAAGTTGTTGAATGTTGTTAATGAAATGTTTATTTATTGCTGGTCATTTGGAGAGGCTGACACCAGGTGTTTATATGATATATATTGTCATTATCTTACTATCACGAAGAGGACATGTTGCTGATCATATTCTCTATGTACTAGCATTGTGACATTGTACTATACATGCATTGATGGGAGGATTTTATGACAGTCATGGTTGATGAGTCCCATCAATAGGTATATCTGGAATATCATTATGCTATCCTATGGCCTTAAAAACATCCTTTTATCACATTAATTCACATTTTTTGGTTATAATATGCTTAGTAAGAAGAGTAAAAGGTGTTTTTCATAGTATGTGGTCTAATGTGATTTAATTGCAGGAAAAATAAGCATGTTTAAGGCATTTACTATGCAGGGGCTTGATGGAGACAACCATGAGAGAATATAGGGGGATTTTACACCTCCTTAACTCCCTAACTCGGCTTGGGATCACAAAATCATCACTCACAAGCTCGAATTCATTGACAACCAAGTAACTCCAAGTGAAAGTGAAGCTCAAGAAGGACCAAATCCACAATTTTCAAGGGAGTTGCTACCAAATACCTTTTTGTATAAATGAATGAGTTGAAAGGCTCATTAGGATTAAAATTTATGAATAAACTAGGAGTAGCTATTTAACCTAGGGCTTGACATTGTCATTTTCAACTTTCATGTGATGCATGAGGCTACTATTTTCTACTAATGAGATGTTGGTTATTAAGCTGCATATGGGCTAGTTTTAGAGGGTTGAAACCCTTGGGTTTGGGCCCAACCCAAAGACTATGTTCCCTCTTCTATATTTCTATATTGTTCTTAGTTAAAATAATTTCATGTATTTTTTTTATTGTAGTATACATTAAGCTATTAAAAATCGTGATTGCATGCTTCCCTTGTCACTTCTCTTGTGGGAGAATCGTTGGAAAGATTTACAATCTCCTTCAAAAAACAATTTGTTTATTATTTCTTGGAAATAGATAAATGTTATTTGTCCTTTTTCATATTTAAATTCTACAACTTAGGACTTAGTTCATTGATCAGAATAGTGTTGTGGAATAGAATAGATGTTATTCAAGTTCAAATCATATTTTCCATCATAGTTTATCTCACTGTGTTATTGATAAATTGATGCCTGCATGTGGATAGTTGTAGGGTTGTGTTGATATGTAGGTTAGGTCACCTCTTTCTTCTCCACCAAGAATTCTCCATATTATCTCTTCACCCTTACACACTACTCCCCGAACTTTGTTTCCATAGTTGATCCATTTAGGAAATTAATGACATTGTGGGCATCCATCTTGGTGCAAGACATATATCTGAGAAGTCTTGGGCTTGGATAGGAAGCTTCCAAAACCTTAATTCACTCCCTCATACCTTCATCCATCTCTTTCTACCCTAAATACACCATCTCTACCCTTAAAAGGCTCTTGGAACCCCTCGTGTAGCAATACAAGTCTTCCTGTAGAAATACAAGGCCTCTTGTAGTAGCACCTGTAGCAAGCATGTAGCACCATTTTCCTCCACTTATTTAGATCCCCACTTCAACCTTATCCTATTTAGGATGAATAATGACCCCCAACTTGTGATTTTATGCTTGAAATAATATCTTAAGACCACTCCAACCTTTCTTTTTTCTCACTGCAAAAGAGAGTAGAAATAGTGTTTGTTTTACAAGCATGTTACAAGTTATATTTATGATTTTCAAGAAAATGTAAAGTAGATAAATGATACATGAAAGTAGGCCACTGATTGGTTGAAATGTGAAAAATAGAGTAGATTTAATTTTGAAAGTAGACTAGCCCTTTCTCTTTCACGTAATGTTAATTAAAATCTACAAGTTGAATGAATGACATTTTCACTTTCATAATTAGAATCAGTTTTCAATTGTCCTTTCATGAGAAGTTTTTGCTATATTAAAGTTGGAGGAATGGCCTTTGAACACCTTGATCTGATTTCATCACTAGGGGCGGTGAGTAGAAACTAACCTACTGTGCATATAAAATTGTCACCTCTAAATTTTTACAAACCCTGGCTTGATAATTTATATTGAGGATCCCCTAGGAGTTGCAACACTCTTGGTGCAATACCAAGGCTCACAAATTTTTGGCGTCATTCTTGGGGAGGTGTCTAAGTAGGTGTTGTCTCTGCTTAAGCATTATTTTTCTTTGTTTTGAATTCAGCCTTGTTTCTTTCAATAAGTGAAAAATAAAAAAAATTATATTCTTTCATGCCTTGTAGGAGTAGGGATAACCAAGGAAAATTTTTACCAAAAACCCCCACATCCTCAAGTAGCCAACCTTCATTCTTCTTATATGGCTGTGAACTTCCCTCTCTGACTATAGACGATTTAGAAGACCCTCTAGGTGAGAAACCTGAAATTTCTGAAGAACCTATTGGGGAAGAAGAAGAACCCACTTCACCTACCCAAACCATGGCTGAAAACAAGAACAATGAGATTCCCCCCCATCAGACAAACCAATGGAGAGGCTAAAACTAAGAATATAAGTTTTTTTCCCTTCCACATTTCCATGGATTGACCTCTAAGGATCCTGGCACCTTCATGTTTGAGTTTCCTATTCTTTGTAGGACCTATGACTATGCCTCTGATGAGAAGAAACTGAAGTTGTTCCCTTCTACCCTTAAAGATGTAGCCTTGCACTAGTTTATGGGTCTTCTCAGGGGCAGCATCACTACCTGGGGGAAAATGCAGCAAGCCTTCAATGATAAGTACTGAGAATACTGTAGGTCCAAAGAAACAAAGGAGGAAATCTTTAGGATGACTCTTAGACCTGATGAATCCATAGAGGACTATGAGGAAAGATTTCAACTCAATTATAGGAGGGACAAATGTACACTTGATCCTGAGTCACTCAAGCTAGTTCTTCTCCAAGGGATTAGGGAATATGTGATGGAAACCCTCAACATTCTATCTAGAGGAGATATCTACTAATTACCTTATGATGAAATCAAGACAATATTAAGGAATCACTTTAGGGTTGCTAGGAAAAAGGGTAGGGCTAGCCAAAGCTTGGTCAATTACTCTCCCTCCACAAGAATGATATAGGGAACATGTTGGAGGATTTAAAGAGTGAAATTTTGCATAATTTTTCATTGCAAATGGATACCATGCAAATCAAAATAAAGTAAGAGGACGAAGAAATGGAACTAGTTGTTTTCTTCCATAGATGTACTAAAATACATCCTAGGAATGAATTCCCATTAAATGTTATAGAAGTATTCCTAGTCTATGAAGATAATCATGCAACAAAAAAATTCCCCTCTCTTCCAGGCCTAAAAGTTTTGTAACAGGGAGGAGTAGAGAGTGGGTCAGAAAAATTGTGTTTCATTAACTAAAGGAGACCACAAGGACCTCGACCATATCAACAAGGCATGAAAGGTGCACATTATCCTCACTACAATCCAAATCAAAATGCACCTTTCCAACCTTGGTACCCTTCCACTCATCCATAATGGTACACACCTCCTCCTTAGCCTTATGCTCCTCCATACCCCCATCAACCTCTCAACCATCCTTTTCATCCATATCCAGCCAAATCTTCCTAATGGGGAAACCCATAACAAGGGTGGATGCCTCAAACAAACCATCCTCTTGCTTTACTGCCTCCACTGCAACCTCAAACACTTATAAGTCATCCTACCCCACCTAAGAAACCTCAAATTACTACTCAACCCAATTCAAACCCAAACAATAAGCAAACACAACAGATCTACAGTGGAGAGACATCCTATCCTTATTATGTTGTGGAAATACAAGAGATCAACCTTTGGTCAGGGAAGGTGCTCCCAGATAATAGCTCACATTATCTACCTAAATATATTGAATAAGAGAAGGAAGAGTGTTCCCCTCAATTCAATGCACCCCCATATCTCCAAAGGTTCATCCACCCTAATCTACACACCACTAAAGAATTCCAACTTCTAGGAGAATTGAATAATTTGTGTGTCAAGATACCCCTTCTCTAGGCCATTAAATATGTTTCCATTTACAACAAGCTTATTAAGGAGAAATGTTTCAAAAATATTGGGAGAAGAAGAAGAGATACCCCTACCATTAATGTTGTTGGAAAAATATTTGATATAGTGCTTGGGAGGGTGATCTCCCCAAAGTACCTAGACCCTAGTAGTCCAGTAGTGGATGTGCACATCGATGAAATTATGGTCCCTAATAACATGATTGATATTGTGGATGTCATCAATGTGATGAATAGGGAAACCATTATGAAACTCAATCTCCAAGAGGATTTGAGAAAGACCACCACAGTGCTACAACTTACAGACATATCCACGTTATCTCCTGAGGGAATTATTGAGGATATCATGGTCTCTACTAACTCTTGGGGGTACCCTACTGATTTCCTAGCCCTCCAACCCAAAACCAAGTCTAATGGCTATCCTCTCATATAATGAAGACCTTGGTTCGCCAATGTTGATGCCTACATTAGTTCTAGGGCTGGAAACATGACTATCAAGAATGAACATCTATCAAAATAACTTGTGGTGTTCCTCTTACTCAACCTTCTATTAAACATGATTTACCCATATGGTTAGAGGATGAGGAAGAGGATGAATTGTATCATACAACTCCCTACCTAGTCTGCACTCTAGACATTGTTATAGGATGGGGGAAACTTTTTGAAGATGACCATATTGACCATATATTACAAAATTAACTTCCCACTACCATATCAGTTGATGAATTGCTAAAAGAATCTAAGGGTAGTCTTTGGACTGACTTGTGGTCTGTTGACTCTAGCGTAGAACATGCCAAAATGGTAGAGTTTGGCCCATATAGAAATATAAATGTCAATCCCTCTCTCTCATCCAAGTAGGAAGAAATATTTTGCAATGTACTATTGAGGTGAAAAATCAACACCCCATTTTTGACTTATTTATTTCAATTAATGGGGACCCTTTACATAAATTTGGCTAAATCACCTTTTAATATTTTATTTGGTTAAGTGTCCTAAATTTTTTCCTAATTTTTATCTTCTTTGGAATTTTATTTTGATTTCTTCATTGTGTTCAAATTTTCGCAAGCTTTCCATCGATTCTTGTTTCATCTCATTTGGTTACATGGTTTTCAAATGGTGCTCATCCGAAGCTTGGTCATTTTTACTGCCTAGGCTAAAGGATATACAAAAAGTATATTACTATTAATTTTAATAAATGTAATTAAATTTTAAAAAACTAACCATTCTACAAAACCAAATAAATGAAAATAATTCAACATTGACAATATCAAACAAGGCCAAAGACTCAAGATCTAGGACATAAAAAAATAAATCGGGAATCAAAATGATCCCTAACAAAGTCACCAATTATGATATAGGGATTTAAGCTTAGATGGAAAAAAAATAAAACCTATCAGGTTTTCCCAGAACCTAAGGTAGATGTATCAAGGGATCTACTATAATATGGTTAGATGTATTCAATAATGCAAGTAATAAGTTGAAATTGACAAAACAAAAGTGAGAGATAACTTGCTTATCCTTTCGCATAGATCAGTTGGAGCGACCAGTGTGGTAGACAAAGGTCCTTAATCGGCTCCAAGAGAAAAAACTGCATAAAAAGCGAACAAACGTGATATTCACGACATATACACTTTATAAATTCAAAAAAATAGAAAATGAGCAGTAAAGTATCATTAAAATATCAGTAAGATACCATAATACAAATCATTACAACATAAGCACAAGAAGCATAAACATTAGACAACAATATGGAAGAAACAATAGTAGATCTATATATTCATTCAATAAATGAATATCACAACCATGAGAAGCTATAGCATGAACTCCTCTATCTCCTAGCTCTTCAATCTATCCCTCAAACAATATCTTGGTAGCATAATAATACATGAGTTATGCTCTTAGTCTCAATGGAATAGCCTCCAATATATAGGAAAGAGGAGGCTGAAAAGACTACCAATTCTCCCTTTAATTCACTTTGGGTAAAATTAATAGGATGGAAGATGTTTCCTCTACCTTTGTAATGTCCATTCCTAAATTATTTTGGTGCAAAATTTATTTCTATGTTTTGGGGGCCAATTTTGATGTAGTCAGGACCCATTTGATTTTATTTAGAAGACTTAAGAGTTAGAGGTTAGCTAATTTTATGTTATATTGTTTTTTTGGTGATATATGGGGAGCACTCACACATGAAATACTCATACAGTTAATAACCAGTTCGAAAATCATGTGTGTGAATTGAGGATGGAAGTAAAATGCAGGAAAAAGGCTCAACGAATATTATAAAAGGAAGGACGCTCACTTCATTTGGTACAATTAGATTATTGATTTTGATCTTAGTTGCTCAAGTTATTTAGTTGGGTCACTTGTTGTTTAGGAAGAGTTTTCCAAGTGGAGAACTCACCCATTCTTCAGGAGACTTTGAGTGCCACCGTAGTTTTGGTTTCCATTTCATTTGACAGAACTTTATTGTGATATATTCAACTTCTGCATTTGGTTTCCCTAGCAGTGCGTTTTTTTGGAGGATGCAGTGATAGTCCCGGAGGACACAGTTGGGTTCTTATGTTTGTTGTTGTTTGCAAGGTTCATTAGCTTACGAGATATATAGGAGAACCTAGGCTCATTAGCTTTTCAGCTATAGGCAAACCTCCAAGGGCTGAGATTGACATGCTATTTTTGGAGCAGTTGTGACACAATGAGGAGTTGAGACTGCGCAATAGAGGAAGTTAGTTGCTATGGGGAAACTGGGTTGTGAAGGAAATATTCCAAAGAAACCATTGGAGAATTTATTGTGGGATTTCAGGAGTGCTGGAGTAGCTTCAGTCCCTAAGAGATCATCTACACATAGTCCCTATCATTCCATCTTCAGAAGCTGCATCATTCACCCAGTGACTGTGCAGTCATTTGGAGGGAAACATTTGGGTCGAGCATTTGCTGGAGTATTTTGGGTTGAGGAGATGTAGGATTGATTAGAGGTGTATTTTTGGATTTTTTCTGGTGTTTTGGGGTGAATATATCTTCAGTAGCATCTTCAATAGGAGATTTCGAAATTGGAGAAGGGCCAAGCAGAAAAGGGTACAATTTTGAAGATTGGAGTTTAGGGAAAATGTTTCTAGGTGTTTCTAGGTTTTGGGCAAGGAACACCCTTCCAAATTCATATAGTTTTATGAGCACTTTTCAGTGGTCAAATCTAGTGCCGAATTGAACCAATAGTTGCAGAAACTAGGGGACAACGTAGTATTCAGAGGAGCATTTGTTGCAGTAGTTGTATCATTTTGATATTTCTCAGTTGAGATCTGTAGTTTTTTGTTTGCAAGCTTAGGTCTACCCTTTCCATATTATATTGTATTCCAGCCATATATTATTAATAAAATTGGGTGTTTCTGGCATATTGTTTGTATCTGTGTTGCTGAAGTAAATTTTTTGTGTTTGATTTATTACATGTTCTCTATATTATTGTAAATTTTCTTTTTGGAATATTACGCTGGTATTAGAGCATGTTCTTGGCCAACTGTGGGGAATCTAGCAAGATCATGGAGGTGTTAGACTCACATACACAATGATTGGTGAGCTTATAGACACTCAAATGATGCAAAAGGGGAAAAGTACAAAGGGGATCATGGAGGAGTTGATGAGGCAAACCAACAATTGGTGAGAAAAAACCAACCGATTATAGAGGGAATGCAAAAAATCCAAGCATGTGCATGCAAAGCCCAATAGTACAACACCCATATATATGGCCAATTTGGTCATCCTAGCATGCCTCATTTTATGGATGAACCGGAGAAGCTTAGGTGAAGGACATGATCATCATGTAGAGGATCACAATTAGAGTGTGATACCAAGGCTCGTTTCTCCTAGTGGAGCCCTCACTTTAGATATCAGGAGTGTAAGGAGGAGGTTGAGCATGGAATTTTCGGCAGACATGAGTGTGAGGAGCATGATGATGTGTCTAGTATGAAGTAGGAATCACCCTTGTTGAAGATCCCGTTGGTAGCTCCGGTTGACACCTTAGTGGAGAGAGTAGAGCATACAATCAGAGGGCCATTTATTGATGAGGTGCCATCCATGCATGAGGTGTCATCCATTGATGAGGTGTTGAGGTCTATGTCTAATTTTCTAGATGATAAAAACACACAAGAGGTTGATGAGGTGTTGGGAGACATATCCATCATTGATGAGGAGTCGATAGGTATAGAGGCATCTAGATCTCTAACATATTTTCTAGATGATAGCTACCATTCATTGATTTTTGAGGATGTTATGCATGATAAGATATCTTTGGAGGGAAAATTAGTGGTTCATGTTGAGCCCATGGTGGAGGAGGATGAGCAACCATATTTTGGGCTAGCCACTGATTTAGATAAGATAGATGCACAGGCCATCAACAGAGCTACAATACTTACAGATAGTAGCTCTCTTGAGGCCTATATAGATGTGGCTAGTAGCATTGCTAGGTTACCTCTATACAGGGGTGAGAGAGAGGTGGAGTTACCTAGACATATTATATGTGTTGACCAAACCCACGAGATGAGGCAACATGATTTTCACAATGTGCAACATTCGCAGGTTAGAGGATTAGTTCAGTGTATGAGGGTTTGTTCTTTCGATTGTTTCCTTGGGGTTGGATGGCGAGAGATTCTAAGTTGGTACCTAGTTGAGTGGGCTAGGCTTATGGAGTCAGTTATAGGCCAGAGTGAGAGTCAGCGGGCATTTTCAGGAATCAAGGATATTGGAGACCCAGTCTGGATTTGGGATCTAGGTGGGACTACCTACCATTTGGAAGATACACAGATTGACTATGGCATTGGTGGTATATTTGAACCAATGGTCAAGCACAAACATTTTCTAGGGAGGTTTAAGTCAACATCAGTGGCTAGCCAATTTTCAAGGCAACTCCATGGGTCATCAGGTTATGTGGTGTATGCATGGAGTCATGAGATAATCAACACACTTTGGTGGGATATTGTTAAAGGAGGTGGAATTGGCAGACCACCAAACAGTGCTTTGTATGGGGTTCGAGATTCTCCACAATTATGTGGGACACAAAATATATGGAGAAGCATAACAGTGGTGGCATCACTACTGGTACCTAGGGAGATTCACTTCTTGGGTCCCTCCAAGAGGATTTGGAGGGGATATCCATTCATCAGAGAGTATGATTATGTGAAGGTAGAGGTGGCGATGACATTTGGGTGTAGGCTTACGCATACTTGTTGAAACTCAGAATTATCCTCTCTCTGTCATCCTTCCTCACTTTTTTCCCTTACTTTATCATAATATCACATACCCCAATCAATGATAAATGCCATGTTTTGTCTCAAGGAATGCATTTAAATGATTTCCATGTTATATTCTCATGTTCTTGCTATTCGAATAGAATTTTGTAATTTAGCTACAGAACATAGCCTATTCTGCAGCTAATCGTGGATTCCGTAGCTACTCATGGTCTGACAGGTTCCAAGTGTCAAATGGAAAATTGAGCTACATGGTAATTTCCAGAATCATCTCCACATGGATTTTGTCCTATTCACTCGATCGAGATCGATAGAAAAGAAGGTCTAAGATCGTGGTCAAAGAAAGTTAGCTGAGAACAAAAGGACTCTTGTTTTTCTCTATCGTATCAAATCAAAAGTTAAACAATCCAATTGCAATTCTAAAAGTCGAATTAGCCACCTATAGTAGAATTAGCTCATAGACAGTTATGTTTATTTCCTTTAAATACCGGTTGTACAAAACCGAGAACAATTAAGTTTTAAGCTTTTGCTGAAACACTGTGTATTAAGACTTCGTTCTATCATAATATCAATATCGTGTTGCCAATGATTGCTTAAGTGCATATTTAACCAACTAGGATTCAACCGAATCAGTTGCAGAGGGCCCTTGCACTGGAGGAGGTTTTTCATTTATTGTTTTTAGTTTAATTTTCCTTACTCTATTTTTTTCAATTCTTTTTTATGAGTAGAGTAATGTTTCATTCCATTTTTGATCAATAGAAAAATGTTAAATCATAAATGTGTAAGACTTGTTCTTCTAAAAACATTTCATGAAGATAGATCTTCCTCTTTTCAAATTGAATCAAGTTTGAAGTAATAAGAATTTACAGTTATCTAGTTTTCCTTACTGTTCTGTCATTTATTTTCTTAGAATAGAATTATCAATTAATTGTATCAATGGATGTTCCTACAGGTCATTTCAAGAAGATGATTCTAAATTAAATGATTGAATGTCTAATTCATACAGTTATTGAGTTTTTCCTTTGCACATTTTACTTGCTTTCTAGGAACTTAGAAACTAAGGTATAATTGATTTCTTACACAACATCTCAAGAGGGTAATACTTCACATTGAATGTTGGAGTAAATAAAACATACATTAGTTGTTTACAAATAGATTTACATGCTTTCTCATTTACTTTAATATCCTCATTTAATTGTATCATTGATATTCCTAAAGGTCATTCCAAGAAATTGATTCAGTCATGTTTCTAGACTGAATGATTGAATGTCTAATTCATGCAATTACTGAGTTTTTCCTTTGCATGTTTTACTTTCTTTTCTAAATCATTAAGTATAATTGGTTACTTAACATCATCTCAATAAGGTGACACTTCATATTGAATGCTGGAATAACTAAGCATACATTAGTTGTTTTCCTTTGCACACTTTACTTGCTTTCCTAGAACAATAGAAGTTAAGGTATAAATAGTTGCTTACACATCATCTCAAGAAGGTAATACTTCAGATTGAATGTTGGAGTAACTAAATATACATTAGTTGTTTAATTTTCTGCTTTCACTTAGATTAACGCTGCAACTTCAATCTCATATATAAGAATTAGATCCATGGAATAGGACTAATGTTAAGATATAAGTCATTAAGATAAATACTTTGTTTTTTAGATTAGATTCTAACTAGCCAATAGTCTTTGATTTATTTTTATGTAAGTTAGTTTAACTTAGGAACACTTCCTTTTCTTCCTTCTTAAAATTCATTAGATTCATTTAATTGCTTTCATAGTTTTAGATTAAACATTCTTAAACATCGAAGAACAAAACCCCCAAAAACAAAATAAGAAGGTTAAATAAGCACATAAAGTGCACCACACTTCGTCAGTTTACAAACCTCGGTTGATAATTTATGTAAGCAATTTAAGACATTAAATTGACTAAACATTTTGGCATCATTGCCGAGGAAGTGTAATTAGGTAGCCTCATTTCTTACATCTAAAAAATGATATTGTTGAGAAAAACATAGCAAAAACTTAAATAAAAACACACAGACACACAACAGAAAAACATAAAGACATAGAGATTTAATGTGGTTCACCCAACCAATCTGGGCTACGTCCACCAAATAGAGGCATCGACAATATCATTCAGCAAAAGGAGAATTACAATAGCAGAGTTTATCATCTACACTTCTCTTCCACTCACCTCACATTCCTCATGCTCATTTGCCTCTACGGGCTTACATTTTATAGCTGGGAGTAGAAACTAAATAATTAAATTCAATCACAACAAAATAGGATGCAATAACTCCACATCAGGATTAGATGGAGTCAATTCAGCAACAAATCCTATTGTTATCATATTCATGAGATTTTCTCCAAATTTAATTAAAAGAAATCTCAAAAATCTCCACCTTGACAACAATTAGCCTGATACCCTGTTCCATTATTATTTTATCTTTTCTGCAAGCCAAGAGAAGCCAGAAACCATCGTAGCTTCTCTAATAAAACTGGTTTCATGAGCATGTCACACAGTTTTCCTTTGTATGCACTTTTTCAAGAGAGACTCCCTGTTCAGTGATAACCTGTCTTACAAAATGGTACACTATAGGTATATGCTTTGATTTACTATGATAGGTCGGATTTTTAGCCAAGTGAATTGCACTTTGACTATCACAAAATAACTTTATGTTGTCCTGCAGCCTACCAAACTCACCAAACAAACCTTTCAACCAAACCGCTTCTTTGCAAACATGTGAAGTAGCTATGTATTCTGCTTTTGTAGTGGATAAAGCAACAATATTTTGTAGCTTTGACATCCAACTTATAGCTCCACCTGCAAGAGTAAAGACATATCCTGAAGTTGACCTTCTCTTATCCAAATCACGTGAAAAATCGGAATCAACATATCCGCAAACAAATTCACTACTTTTGTTATAAGTGATACAATAATCACTTGTGCCTCTCAGATACCGAAGCACCCATTTCACTGCTGACTAGTGTTATTTTCATGGATTTTCCATATACCTGCTGAAAACCCCAACTGCATGTGAAATATCTAGTCGTGTACAGACCATCGCATACATCAAACAATATATTCCTTTTCTTCATTTGTGTTAGGACATAAACTTGAAGAAAGCTTAACATGGAAAGCTAAAGGGACTGAAACAGGCTTCACATTATCAATACCAAACCTCAAGATTATTTTCTCAATATACTTCTGTTGTGATAACCATAGCTTACCATTACTCTTGTCTCTGAAAATATCCATGCCTAAAATTTGTCTTGCTGCTCCTAGATCTTTCATACCAAACGTCCTAGCCATTTGAGCCTTTAACCTGTTGATCTCTATTATGCTTTTGCTTGCTAAAATCATATCATCAACATACGACACTAATATAAATAACATGCCATTAATTAATTTTTGAAAGTAAACACAATAATAATATTCACTTCTTATATAATTTTGACTCATCATGAAAGAATCAAATTTCTTGTACCATTGTCGAGGCGACTGCTTTAGACCATACAATGATTTCTTGAGCCTGCACACAAATTTCTTATTACGATTTTGAACAAACCCTTCAGGTTGTTCCATATAAATCTATTCATCTAAATCTCCATGTAAAAATGTAGTTTTAACATCTAGTTGTTGTAATTCTAAATCAAGTAAAGCAAGTAATGCTAACACAATCCGAATTGAAACAATTTTTACAACTGGTGAAAATATCTCATGAAAGTCAATTCCTGCTTTCTGAGAAAAACCTTTTGCGACCAGCCTTGATTTGTACATGTCCTCTATATCATCAACACCCCTTTTCAATTTTTAAACCCATTTACATCCCACAATTTTCCTATATTTAGGAATTTCCACTAGATCCCATGTGGCATTCTTGTCTAATGCCTTCATCTCGTCCTTCGTAGCTACTTATAACTGTTAGAACCTTCTACAACTTCCTGATAGCATAAAGGCTCATCAACATTAGCAATTAAATCAACTGAAGTAACATAATCATCATACCTTTTAGGAGAACGTTTGATTCTCGTGGACCTCCTTAAAGATGTTTCTGGTTCTTCCACAATTTGCTGATTATTATCTATAGGAACTTCTTCACGATCTGCATCTGAAACATGTTCATAATCTGCATCTGAAACTTGTTCATGATCTGCATCTGAAACTTGTTCATCTGGACTATCATCAGTATTTGAACTGGTTTCAAACTGAATATGTTGAAACTTAGGTACATTATCCTCTTTCAATTTATCATCTACATCTAGATTATCGAGTGAAGATTCATTGAATTTAACATCTCTATTAATGATGATATTGTGAGTAGTAGGATCCCACAACCTATATCCCTTAGTCCCATCACCATATCCAACAAAGATATATCTTTTTGATTTGGGATCTAATTTAGAATGCTGATGTTTTGGAATTACAGCATATGCATCATAACCAAAAACTTTCAGTTTAGAATAATCACAAGGATGACCTTTCCATACCTCTTGAGGAATTTTGCATCCTATTGCAGTTGATGGTGATCGATTTATTAAGTAACAAGCCATAAATACTGCTTCTACCCATAGTTCCTTCTGCAAATTGGCGTTACTAAGCATAATTCTTGCTCTCTCTAAAAGAGTCATGTTCATGCATTCAACAACTCCATTTTGTTGAGGAGTATATATAGTAGTTTTATGTATTTCGATCCCAGCTTCCTTGCAGTAATTATCAAATTCCTTTGAATTAAACTCACCACCATTGTCAGTTCTTAAACATTTAATGGTTCTTCCAGTGATGTTTTCAACTAATGCTCTAAACTATTTGAAAACTGTGAATACATCAGACTTTTTATTTAACATATAGACCCACACTTTTCTAGAGAAATCATCAATAAAAGATAAAAAATATGACGATCCTCCATATGAAATTGTAGGAGATGGACCCCAATCATCAGAATGGATATAATCAAGGATTCCCTTACTAGTATGTTTGCCAGTTTTAAACTTCTACTTGCTTTGTTTCCCATATAGACAATGTTTGCAGAAAACTACCTTAGAAGATTTTAAACTAGGAAGTAACTTATGATCAGATAAAATTTTTAATACTCTTTCGCTCATATGGCCCAACATTTGATGCCATAAACGAATAGAATTACTGTCGTTTTCAGATACTGTAGAAGCATGATCTGACTCCGTTCTTCCTTCTAACTGAAAAATATTTCCAACCTTCTTTGCTTTCATTACTAGTAAAATTCCTTTATAAAATTTCATTAATCCACCTTGAATAAAGGTTTTATATCCATTTGTATCTAGCAATCCTAGAGAAATGAGGTTTTTTCTAAGTTCAGGTACGTGTCTTACATCAGTTAAAATTTTATTTTTCCCATCAAACATTTTAATATGGATGCTTCCAATTCCCATAATATTACATGAGATAGAATTTCCCATGTAATCAACTCCATCATTGATTGATTTATAAGACTTAAACCACTCTCTATGAATGCACATGTGATTTGACGCACCAGAATCTAACAACCAATGTTGATCATGATTAGACAAACTAACTGATAACACTTCATCACTCATACCTGAGACGGATGCCAAACCTGTATCTATCGTGTTTGCTTCTTTCTTCTCTGTTGAAGAGTCTCCTTTGGATGTTTTCTGTCTCTTCCAACAGTTCTTCTTCAAATGTCCCGATTTGCCACAAAACCAACACTTTACCTTACACTTCTTCCCTTTCGATTTTGACCACGAGTTGTTTTGCTTACTGAAGCATCTTTCTTTAGAACGACCTCTGACCATCATTGCTTCTGATGTAGAGGTCTTTGAATTTGACCTTTTCCTTGTTTCTTCAGATAGCAAAGCTCCAACAACATCATCAAATTCAAGGGTTTCTGATGAACTAAGACTTATAGAAGTAACAAAATGATCCCATGACTCAGGAAACGAGCATAATAATGTTACAAATTTATCTTCTGATTCAAATTTTACTTCTATACTTTCTAACTACACCAAGAGAGTATTAAAGGTATTCAAATGATCGGTAATTGATGTACCTTCTTTCATGCGCAAGCTGTACAACTGTCGCTTCAGAAGAATCCTATTGGTTAAGGATTTTTTCATGTACAGCTTTTCAAGCTTTGTCCACAAACCAACAGCAATTTTCTCTGACACGATGTTAAACAAAACATCATCCGCCAAACACAATCGAATGCCTCTTAGTGCTCTTTCATCCATGTCACTCAAGTCGTCATCTGTCATGGCGAAAGGTTGTTTGGCTTTTCCCAAAAGTTCCTTCACCACGCCTTGTTGCACGAGTAGATCATGCATCTTAACTTTCCAAATCTTGAAGTTGTTTTTCCCACTGAACTTCTCGATCTAAAATCGAGCACTTTGTGTTTTTTCCATAGCTTAATTTTTCTTCTCATGCAACACAAGGAAATATTCACAGCACTTATCAACAACAAATAATTTTTAGGATACTTGAAATGTTATTTCAGCTGGTTTGGATATTATTCCTGGCCCTTATAATGGCATATTACAAAAATCGATATACAAAAATCGATATACAAAAATCGATATTATAATTCTTATAAACCCCATTTAAATCGATTAATAAAATATTGATTTACCATACAAATTGATTAATAAAATATCGATTTACCATAAAAATCGATTTAAAAAAAATAAATTAAAACAATGAAGTGCCACCTTATGCCATCGATTAAAAAATTGGCATAAAACACAAATCAATATGATTCAATTTGAAAGAATCCACCACCGTTCAACAACCCACTTGTCGAAGTTAAAGTTAACACAACAGTTTTTCAACATGAACAAATAATTTAAAGATACCTCATCGTTCAACGCTGCTAGTTTACGATTTTACGTAGGCAATCCACCATTCCACTGTACACAGCCTTAAGACGCAGTCAACGACACAACAATCCGAGATACAACCCACGGCACTGTGTATTTACGCTAACACAATGGCTTACACAACCACGACTAACAAACTTGACTTTTGAACTTGGCCTTCACCTTTCACACGCACTCGTTTATGATGATTCTTGCCACCAAACTGTTTTGTTCAAACGACCACCGATTCAACGCACAAAAACTCACAATAGTGGAATTCACAGCTCACGGCTCTTGGATGGCAACTCACAGCTTTCAACGCTTACGACAAGTCCATGGCATCAACAGTCCAATTCACAGGCTGTGGCTCCTCTCAATTTAAACACAGAACCACACCCTCCTTTCAATTGAAATGCAGAACCAGACTCATGGCTCCTCTAGGTTTCTTACGCTCTGCACAACAGCTCTTGGATTAGGCACAACAACATAAAAAACAATTGACAAGCAGGCTCTGATACCAATTGTTGAGAAAAACACAACGGAAACTTAAATAAAAACACACAGACACACAACAGAAAAACATAACGTGGTTCACCCAACCAATTTGGGCTACATCCACCAAATAGAGGCATCGAAAATCTCATTCAACAAAAGGAGAATTACAACAACAGAGTTTCTCATCTACACTTCTCTTCCACTCACCTCACATTCCTCATGCTCATTTGCCTCTACGGGCTTACATTTTATAACTGGGAGTAGAAACTGAATCATTAAATTCAATCACAAAAAATAGGATGCAATAACTCCACATCAGGATTAGATGGAGTCAATTTAGCAACAAATCCTATTGTTGTCATATTCATGAGATTTTCTCCAAATTTAATTAAAAGAAATCTCAACAATGCGTAGAGAAATAGACTCTAGGGGAAGATTCATAGCTAGAGGCAGGAGTTTAATCCCTACAACACCAATTTTCCACCAAGATTATGAAGTGATACACCTCCATCTCAAACTCATATTCCATATTTCACTAGCCATAGACTTTCTGAAGTTCTAAGGTCAGAAATCCAATTAGGAGGATCTCCTACTTCATCCACTGAGGCAGTATTAGAGGAAGAATATCTTAGATCCTCAACAGAAGGAGTAACCTTTTTCACCTCTACAGGGGAACATATTCTAGCTGAAGAGTTAGAAATTCCTATTGGAGAGGAAGAAGAAGATCATTTCTTCAACATACCATTGATAGAAGAACTAGAGGAAGAGAATTTAACCTTGCAGGTTGAATCTTATATCATCTATGAAGAATCTATAATGGCAGGAAGAGGAGAAGAAGGAGAAGGAGAAGGAGAAATTCTAAATGGAGAAAATGTAATATTTGGAGGAGGTAGAGGTAGAGGAGGAGATAGAGGAAGAGGTAGAGGTAGGAGATAGAGGAAGAGGTAGAGGAAATGCAGAAGGAGGCAGAAGAAATAGGGTAATTGATAGTTCTTTTGGATTCCCTATAGTTGATGAAGATACAAATGCCACAATGAAAAATATCTCACCTTCTATCCTCCCAAATTTTCATGGATTAAAAAGTGAAGATCCTAAAACCTTTTTGTTTGAATTTGAAGTCTTGTGCAGAACTTATGATTATTTACAAGACTCTCAAAAAATCAAATTGTTTCCTTCAACATTGAAAGGAGCAGCTCTAAAATCGTTCATGAGTTTAATCACTCAGTCTATCAGAACATGGAATGACATGAAAAGAGAATTTTTAGAAAGGTATTTGGATTATTGCATACCCATCAATCACAAGCATGAAGTATTTAAAATGATGCAAAAAGAGGATGAGAATTTGGAGGATTTAATTGAAAGATTCAATTATAACATAAAAAGAGAAAAAATGGATAATTTAGATCAAGATACTTTAAAAGCTCTTTTATTAAAAACCATTAGAGATGAATGGATAGACATTCTCAACATGATGGGAAAAAGGGATATCTCTCAACTTCCATTATTTGACATTGGTGAATTATGTATCCATCTCTCAAGGGGAAAATAAAAAACTGGGAAAAATCCAAGAGATCCTTCTCTTGCTAGAGTAAATAGATCTGCAACTAGAACAGTGAGTAGGGAAGAAATTGGAAACATTCTTAATGAATTTAAAAAATAAATATTAGGGAGTCTTAGTGAACATATAGACACCCTTAAATTACAAAACAAGCAGAAAGCCAAGGCTGATGCTTTAGCTATTTTCTGTCCTAAATGCAGAAAGAAGCATCCTCTAAGAGAATTTCCTCTTGATGAAAAATTCATAGAAACCTATATGATTTGTTTAGAAATTCATGATATTAAGAGTTTTCCTTCAATTCCAGGTCTTAAGGCTCCTTTTCAAGAAGAAAAAACTTCAAATTCAACAAAATCTCTTTGCTTTTTCTCTAGAAGAACATGGCAAGGGCCACAAGCTCAAGGCTTTAACAATCAAATGTATACTCAACCCCCACCAAATAATTGGAATTCTTGGAAACAACCTTGGCCTCAATCTCAATCTCAATCTCAATCTTGGGCTCAAGGAATGCAAAATCCCTATGGAATATTCTCTCAATACTACCAATATCCTCCATCATATCCAAACTATCCTCCCCAACAAATTCCTCAACAAAATCAACAACCCCAACTCCAAAACCAAAATCCATAACTTTCACTACCATTTCCACAAAGACCAAATCAACTATCTGCCCAACCATTACCAAACCCCAACAATAAAAATCCTAAAAATACCTACATGATAGAAGGACAACAATTTCAACCTACATGATTACTCCTCTAGATCTTAATGATATCCAACTTAGATCTGGTAGGATATTAGAAAAGAAAAAGCCTTCTGTAATTATTCAAGAACAAGATAGTTTTGAGGAAAATTCTCTACAACCAAACACAAGTTTTGAGGAAGGAAAATCTCTTCAAAACCAAAATTCTGAAAATGAAAAAAAAAAGAACCAGTAAACTCAACTCCTATCATAGAGAAACCATCAGTACCTGCTTATAAACCTCCTTTTCCTGAAAGACTACAAGTTGATAGAGGGGTAGAAAATCATATTATGTTGCCTAATTATGATTTTCTAGATGAATTGAAAAATGTTTGTATCATAATCCATTTGTTACATGCCATTAAAGAGATTCCAGTTCTATCCAAAACAATAAAGGAGTTGAGCATGAAGAAACCAGGAAGAAAAACAAAATAAATAAAAAGAATTCAACTTGTATGAAAAATTGCAGACATAATGATGGGAAAATTTGTTATACAAAAATATTTAGTTCCAGGAAGTCCAGTTGTAAAAAAAAAATATCAATGGAGTTGAAATTCCAAACACATTGATTGATTTAGAAGCAGCAATAAACATCATGAGCAAAAAAACCATGGAACAACTCAAAATTCCTAATATTCTGTATACACCTACATTACTGCAATTAGCAGACAGATCTGTAATCAAGCCAGATGGTGTGTTAGAATATATTTCAGCATCCTTAGACTCTTGGGAGTATCCTGTTGATTTTATGATCTTAAATCCTAAGAACAATCTAGGAGGACATCCACTTATATTTGAAAGACCTTGGTTGGCTACACCTGATGCTTTCATTAGTTGTAGATCTGGTGACATGTATATCTCTGATGGTAACTCAACAAAGAAATTCACTCTATATCCTCCAGCAAGAACAATCACAAAGTTAGACGACAAAGAATGTATTGATGATGAAAATGATATACAACCTCTCTTCACTATTTCAACCATTAGTGAAGATAGTCAAATCTTGAATTCTATGGAAAATTTTGAATCATCTCCAGAATATGAACATGCTCAATTCGAGGAAAAATATAATATTGAATATTTTTCATCTAGGCAGATGTCTCAATATTCTATGGAAGAATTTGGTAGCTCTACAGTTGAAATCTTTCCAGGGAAAACTTTAAACATAAAAAATAACTTGGAGAGATTACAACAGGAAAATTTAATAAAAAAATTACAACAACATTCTTCTGCATATGCATGGGAATACACTGATATGAAAGGAATTATTTCTAAGACTTGTATACATCACATCTACATTGAGGAAAATTGTAAACCTATTAGACAACCTTAAAGAAGGATGAATCCAAATATTAGAGAAATTGTGAAAGAAGAGTTACAAAAAGTGTTAAATGTAAACTTCATTTACCCAATTTTAGGCAGTCAGTGGGTTTCCCCTTTAGTTATTATGCCCAAAAATAATGGTAGAATTGAATAAAGCTACCCTAAAAGATCATTTTCCATTACCCTTTATAGATCAAGTATTGAATTGATAGAAGTATTTCTCATTTTTGGATGGTTTTAGTGGCTACAATCAAATTCAAGTAGCACCTGAAAATCAAGATAAGACCACATTCACCTGTCCATGGGGGAATTATGCCTACTGAGTACTTCCTTTTGGATTGTGCAATGCACCTACAACATTCCAAAGGGCAGTACTATGAATTGTTTCTGATCTAATACATGATTGTGTAGAGGTGTACATGGATGACTTTACAGTTTATGGGAATACATTCGAAGAAGCTTTAGAAAATTTGGAAAAGGTTCTTAAAATATGTAAGGAAGCAAACCTTTCGCTAAGCCATGAAATTTTTTTTATGATGTTTACAGAAGGGATTGTTTTATGACATCACATTTTAGGGGATGGAATTAAAGTTGATAAATCTAAATTTGAAGTCATCTCCAAGCTATCAATTCCAAGTTGTCAAAAGGATATTAGAATTTTTCTAGGATTCATAGGATATTATAGAAGATTTATAGATAATTTCACTAAAATATCATCCCCACTCTTTAGGTTACTCACCAAAGTTTGTGAATTCAGTTGGAATCCTGATTGTCGGTTGGCATTTGAAACTTTAAAAGAAAAAATTTCTGAAGCACCCATCTTAAGGGGTCCAAATTAGAAAATACCTTTTCACATTTCAACAGATGCTTCAGATACAGCTCTAGGAGCTATATTAGGAAAAAAAGATTTGATCCCCTATGCCATCTATTACACAAGCAAGAATTTGACTCCCACTGAGTTAAATTGCACTGTAACTGAAAATGAATTCTTAGCTATTGTTCATGATATCAACAAATTCAAACATTATATAACAGGCTATGAAACCTTTGTTCATACAGATCACTCTGCAATTATATATTTAATGAATAAATATATTACTAATGGCAGAGTTACAAGATGGTTATTACTCCTATAAGAATTCAACATCACCATTCTAGACAGACTTGGAAAACAAAACATAGTTGCTGATTTCTTGTCTAGAATTCAAAATATCAAAGATGACACTCTAGTTGAAGATAAATTTCCTGATGAATACCTTTTTGCAATAACTACTCAAACTCCTTGGTTTGTAGATATTGCTAATTACCTAGTCACAGGAAAATTACCTTCACATTTGTTTCCTAGAGAGAAAAGAAAAATTATTCAATTAAATGCAAGTTACTCATGGATTACTAATGAATTGTATAAAAAAGGTCCAGATCTCATTATCAGAAGATGTGTTCAAGAAGATGAAATGCCTGAAATTCTTAAGGCATGTCATGATGAACCTTGTGGTGGAAACCTTGCTGACTAGAGGACAACCTATAAAATCCTTCACTTAGGATATTATTGGCCATCCATCTTCAGAGATGCCAAAGAATATATCAAAAGGTGTGACAGCTACCAAAGGGTAGGGAAAACTGCTCCTTCAAATGAAATTCCATTACAACCTCAAGTACTCATTGAACCTTTTGAAAAATGGGCCTTGGATTTTGTTGGACCAATCAATCTACCATCTAAACAAAAGAAGTATATTTTGGTATGTACTGATTATGTCACCAAATGGGTAGAGGCTAAAGAATTACTTTTTGCTAATGAATGTTCTGTAGTTAATTTTATTTTTGAGGATATATTCACTTGTTTTGGTGTTCCAAGAGAAATTGTGACAGATTAGGGATCCCATTTTACATCCAATTTGGTGAAAAATCTCGTGGAAGATTGCAAGATAAAGCATAGAAAGTCTACTCCTTATTGTTCATAAGCAAATGGTCAATTAGAGTCCACCAATAAAGTGATTGAAGGAATTCTCACTAAGACTGTACATATACACATAAGAGATTGGGAATAAAGGCTTCCTGAAGCCTTATGGGTCTATAGAATTACATGGAGGAATACAACAGGACATACTCCCCATGAAATTGTTTATGGAAAACAAGTCATTTTCCCTATAGAGTTTTAGATCTGAACCTTCAAGATGGCAGTCCAATTGGGACTTGATTTATCAGAAGCACAGAAACATAGATTGGAGCAACTCAATGAGCTTGATGAAATCATGCAAGATGCAGTTCAAAGAACCAGTATAGTCAAGCAGCAAAGGGCTAAATGGCATGATAATTATATCAAGGAGAAGAAGTTTCAAGTAGGGTATCAGACACTTTTGTTCGATTCAAAATTCAAATATTTTCAAGGAAAGTTTCAGACTCATTGGCTTGGGCCTTATGAGATTGAAAAAGTATTTGATAATGGAGCAGTAAATATAAAGACAATAGATGAAGAAAAGGTACCTCTTCTTGTGAATGGTCATCAGTTGAAAGTATATCATAAACCAATTTCAAGAGAAGATTTTATCAAGATTTTCCAAGATAATATTGATATGAAGTTAGTGAAGAAGAATTCTTCTCCTTCACTAACTTAGTTTTTATTTTTCCTATAAAAAAATAAAATAAAATAAATAAATAAATAAATAAATAAATAAATAAATAAATAAATATATATATATATATATATATATATATATATATATATATATATATATATATATATATATATATATATATATATATATATGAAAACCAATCAATGATTGGCATACTTATACATAAAATACAGGGTGAAAAACAGATATTTCTAACATCCTATATTTTCCATTTCTTTTATGAAATAAGTAGTAATACAATATTACATTCATATTCCATATTTGTAGCTCACAATCTGCAAATTCATTCCATTTTACAGTTTCATTCCATTTCACAATCATATTCCACTTTTATTCCATTTCATAGTCATAGTCCACTTTCATTCCATTTCACAGTCATATTCCACTTCCATTTCATTCCACAGCCATATTTCATTTTTTTTTTACAGATCACATTCTGCAGCTGATTACATTCTGTAGCTGACTACATTCCACAACTGATCACATTCTACAACTAACTACATTCTGCAGCTGACTACATTCTGCAACTGATCACATTCTGTAGTTGACTATATTCTACAGCTGATTCTAGTCTGTAGCTAATTCTATTCTGCAGCCACATTTCATTCAGCATCTCTGATACAATTGTACAGCCTACAAACAAATGATGATTACAAGAAATTGAAGGATTATGTTTTGAAGACCAACATGATAAAAGGTACCTAAAGGATTAACGCCAAAGAAACAACAAACGAAAAGGTTAGTTCTAAAAGGTAAAGTACAAAAATGTATTTTAATAGCAAGGTTAAAACATTAGCATGTATAATATGGATGGTCATATGCCTCCTTGACAGATCATCATTTGATTTGATTGTGATTTCCATCATACCACAGATCAACCACAGCCTCCGCATTATGTCTCATAATGGTCCATAATTGACTCCCTCATTGATGCTTAATGGTCATGACCGGTTGACGTGACATACCCATCTACGTTTCTTCAAAACCCTTACCACCTATTTATTCCTACAAACCCTCGATACCTTTCATCAGATCCGTAGCCTAATTCATTTCATAAACAAAGAAGGGTAATTTTGAAGGTTGAGAACTTTGCAGGCATGGGATTGATAGTTAGATCAGAATCGGTGGGAACAAAGTATATGGAAGGATACCCTCAAATCAAGGAAATGTTGCAGAAAAATAGATGGCTCAAATTCATATATAAATTCGATGGTTTCCACAAGGAAATTACAAAATATTTTGCTCAGTATTTTGATGGCACATAAGTGGAAATTGGAGACATAAATTTCACAGTTACTAAGTCATTCATGGCAGAAGCCACGTAAGTTCCAAGGCTTGGAGAAAGATGGTTCAAAAACAAGGAGTTCCACAATGAATCATGGAAAGTTATACTAAAAAAACCAGGTATGGATGTCTCTGTTTTTAGAAAAGGTATCCCCAACTCAGCTCTTAAAAGTAAATGGAGGAACATGCTCTTGGCTTTATAGAAATTCATCACCCGTGAAGGAAGGTTTGGTTGCATGTATGTATACCATATCCATTTACTGATGAATTTCTTAGAGAATGGTGAAGTAAATCTTCTCTTCTTTCTGCTAAATAGCTTAAAAAGGATGTCCAAAAACATGTAGAAAAGAATACAATTTATATATAACACCATGCATCACCATGGGTTGGTAAAGATATTGGTTGAGTTTCATTTAAAAAGCATAGGAGATACTTGGGAGAGTTTTCTGATTAGAAACCATTTTCAAGAAGCACCAGAACAACTGAAAGAAGACAATGCCAGAAAGAGCAGAAGGAAGAATACTGATACAAACATTGAAGACAGACCTACATATTTATTGCAGAAGAATGATGAAAAGTCCATCTCTGAAGAGCTGGGAGAGATCAGTCAAGAAAAAAAAGAAAAAGAGAAGAAAAGAAAAGAAAATACAGGAGGAAATATAAGAAAGAGGAGCAAAGATACAAATGAGGAAAATGTAAATCCTCCACAATTGAGAAGGAGCTCCAGACTCCGAGGTTCGATGAAGAAAAAAATACCAAAAGAGACAGAGTTTGTAAGTTTAGATGAGGAAACTCCAATACCATCTCCTATCAATATTTCTCCTCCACACAGTCCTCAAAATTCTCCTATTCATAATTTTGAAGGTAGCCCCAGTAGAAAATATCTAGGCATAGACCCAGCACAACAAGAAATATATGATTACATATAATCATTGGAGAAGATAAGTACAATAGTGAATCCGATCAATCCACAAGAACCTCTAGTTGAAACTCTTAAACAAGAAATTTATGAACTAGAGATATTGAATAGGCATATTAAACAGGAGAATGAGACCTTGAAGCAGCAGAACAAGTTGGAAAAGGTAATTCATGACAATATCATTCTGCATTTAGAACTTTGGTACAAGAAGAACAAGAAGTTGAAAAGAAAGAACAAGTCACTAAACAAGGCAGTCATTAGTCTCAAATACAATCTTCTTATGAGAAAACCTAGGACAACAATCACTTCAAATAAAAGCAAAAGAAGGAAATTGGATGTGTTAGCAGAAGTGTCTGAATAGATGCAGTAGGAGAGGAGAATTCACATTTTTGGAAAATGGCATGAAGACATGTAATGACTTCACAGTGGGGGTATGTTGAACCTCAGAATTATCCTCTCTCTGTCATCCTTTCTCACCTTTTTTCCTTACTTTCTCATAAGATCACATATCCCAATCAATGATAAATTCCATGTTTTGTCTCAAGGAATGCATTTAAATGATTTCCATGTTATATTCTCATGTTATTTCTATTCGAATAGATTTTTTTAATTTAGCTACAAAACACAACCTATTCTACAGCTAATCGTGTATTCCGTAGCTAATCTCATGGTCTGACAGGTTCCAAGTGTCAAATGGAGAATTGAGCCACATGGGCATTTCCAGAATCATCTCCACATGGATTTTGTCCTATTCACTTGGTCAAGATCGATAGAAAAGAAGGTCTAAGATCATGGTCAAAGAACGTTAGTAGATAACATAAGGACTCTTGATTTTCTCTATCGTAGTGAATCAAGAGTTAAACAGTCCAATTTCAATTCTAAAAGTTGAATTAGCCACCTGTAGTAGAATTAGCTCATAGACAGTTATGTTTATTTCCTTTAAATACCGGTTGTACATAACAGAGAACAATAAAGTTTTAAGTTTTGCTGATACGCTGTGTATTAAGAATTCATTCTATCATAATACAAAGATCGTGTTGCCAATGATTTCTTAAGTGCATCTTTAACCAACTAGGATTTCAACTGAATCAGTTGCAGAGGGCCCTTGCACTGGAGGAGGTTTTTCATTTATTATTTTTAGTTTAATTTTCCTTACTCAGTTTTTTTCAATTTTGTTTTCTGAGTAGATTAATGTTTCATTCTAGTTTTTATCAGTAGCATAACGTTAAATCATAACTGTGTAAGCCTTGTTCTTCTAAAAACATTTCATGAAGATAGACCTTCCTATTTTCAAATTGAATCAAGTTTGAAGTAATAAAAATTTACAATTATCTAGTTTTCCTTACTATTCTATCATTTACTTTCTTAGAATAGAATTATCAATGGATGTTCCTACATTTCATTTCAAGAAGATGATTCTAAATTAAATGATTGAATGTCTAATTCATACAATCATTGAGTTTTTCCTCTGCACATTTTACTTGTTTTCTAGGAACTTAGAAACTAAGGTATAATTGATTTCTTACACAACATCTCAAGAGGGTAATACTTCACATTGAATGTTGGATTAAATCAAACATACATTAGTTGTCTACAATTAGCTTTACATGCTTTCAAATTTACTTTAAGATCCTCATTTAATTGTATCATTGATGTTCCTAAAGGTCATTCCACGAAATTGATTCTATCATGTTTACTGAATGATTGAATGTCTAATTCATGCAATTACTGAGTTTTTCCTTTGCATGTTTTAATTGCTTTTCTAAATCATTAAGTATAATTGGTTACTTAACATCATCTCCAGAAGGTGACACTACATATTGAATTCTGGAGTAACTAGGCATACATTAGTTGTTTTCCTTTGCACACTTTACTTCCTTTTCTAGAACATTAGAAGTTAAGGTATAGATATTTGCTTACACATCATCTCAAGAAGTTAATACTTCATATTGATTGTTGGAGTAACTAAATATACATTAGTTGTTTACTTTTCTGCTTTCACTTAGATTAGCACTGCAATTTCAATCTGAGATATAAGAATTAGATCCATGGAATAGGACTAATGTAAAGATAGAAATCATTAAGATAAATACTCTATTTTTCAGATTAGATTCTAACTAGCCAACGGTCTTTGATTTATTTTTATGTAAGTTAGTTTAACTTAGGAACACTTGCTTTTCTTCCTTCTTAAAATTCATTAGATTCATTTTCATAGTTCTATATTAAACATTATTAAACATCAAAGAACAAAACCCCCACAAACAACATAAGAACGAAGTAAGAAGAAGGTTAACTAAGCACATACAGTGCACCACACTTCATCAGTTTACAAACCTTGGTTGATAATTTATGTAAGCAATTTAAGACATTAAATTGACTAAACAGTACTATCTCAGCTTTTGGCCATGAAATCTAGGGATATGAAGGAGCATACAGTGACGAGAAGTGGCCTATAGAGGAGCACATATATGCATGGTTGTTTGTTGTAGCATGTTGGTGTGCATTTTCGATTAGGAGGAGAAACTCCCATCACATTGAGTATATGGAGGGAGTGCCATGTATAGTGACACATGTAATATACGAGATGATACAGGATGGTCTAGTAGTGGCACAGGGTATCCAGTGTTGTACAGGGATAGGTTGTAGGGAACAATGGCATGTCGTTGAGTACAAGGACACTTAGTGGTATGTAGTGGCATATGGTGCGACACGGTGGGCTCTTGGAGCATTGCCTCTAAGGAGACTTATGGAAATAGAATTATATGGGGACAATGTTCCTTCATTGATGCACTGGGCCCTGGAGCTACTGAGGTTAAACATGGTAGCATTATTCCTAATTGCATGTGAGGATTTGGGCCACTTAGGTGTACCTGGGAAGATGAGGATGTGTAGATCACATCGTGGTGGGTGCACTTGCAGAGTGGTGGATGCATGGGTACATATGGGATGCCCTATGGTACATGGTGGCATTGGAATTCAATGGTGCATGGAGTTGTGCCACGGAGTTCAGTACTATGCATAAGAGTGTAGGGATATGTGTTTGAGTGCACCAGAGGATGATGATGCATGACATGTTGTTGCAATGTTTCCACTAGAGAGATCCCCTGATGAGGACATCAAACACACTATTGGGTTTGGAACGCTCATATTTGGAGAGTGCACTAACCATAGCACGGATTGTGAGCTTCCATTTATCACTCTCCAACATTGCACTCTGACAGAGGGGACTTGGATACTATCTCTTGATGCTCACATCACAAGAAACAAGACCCAGGAGAATGGCCTGAGACAGTTGGATGGGACATGATGCATCAAGAGAGAGGCTTTCCATATATGGAATATGGACAGGGTACGAGTTTCTGGATGCAGGCTTGGGGATAGTCTGATCTTCTGTAGAGGTAAAATTTTCACCGTCCTTGAGCCCACACTCATGGAGATGCATGACAACCTTTTGGTGAGACATTCTGAGGTGTTTTAGGAGAATCTACAGTGGTTGGTGGGCCTTACTTATAGATAGATGTTTCAACTTCAGCCAGTATTTGGGAGCGCTTGCAGGAGGAAAGATGACAGGTTCCACTTCGTGGTATGGATGGTGCGGGGAATTTAGTACACACCAGATTGGATTTTCTTGAGGTAGGGAGTCCATAAAGTGATTGCATGTAGGGACTTGAGACGTGGTATAGATTGGTTGTAATAGCTTTTGGGACTATGTTACAACCGTTCTGGGTGTGGGATCCAAGGAGTTGGTTGGTTTATGGGACACTTCGTTTTCTGATGAGCGGGATCGGGGCAAAGAGTGACTCATATCACTCTTGGTTTGAAATATGGAGGAGCATCGAGGTCTATGCCACATGGAAAAGCCTATTTTCTTTATTGCTGCTCCAGACCAATATTGACAGTAGATGGAAAAACATTTATATCATGGATATGTTAGGGTAGGATGAGCTGGGTCTTCATATATTTTTTTCCATCAAGTTCCAGGAGAGGAGGATACAATCTTCGCACAATGGGTAGTATGTCATAGTCAGAGTGGTGCAGCATCATCATGCTAGCACCTTTCTGAGACTAGCATGGGATCTAGGCATCACCAGATTTCATGGTTTAGATACCCTTAGGGATGATATGGTTCCTACAGGGGGATATCATCTAGATCTTCCATTTGGTTTTAGTGATTCATTGAGGGTGTGGGGAACTTCACCAGTGTGGCAAGATGATCGACGTGATGAGATTAGGAGAGACACAGATAGACAAGGGTTGAATCCCACTAGGATTGGATTGCGTCTCCATGAGTTTAATCTTGTAGTGCATGAGATAGGCTACTCAATAGGGAAATTTCATGGGGATTTGGACAGAGTCCTACATTATCACAATGCTATACTTATTTCTAGTATGTAGAGGGATTCTGGTACATTTATCTGGTTGGATAACAACTGGAGCAAGGTGTGCTTCACATTCATTAGGATGGCTTGGGATCCTGGTATCGAGGGATTCCTTTATGTTGGGACAGTGTTGAGATTGGGGATGACTCAATGGTACATCTGTGACCCTGGTATTATTGGTGGTTACAGTGATGACCAACAGTCAGAGAGTACCTGGCATGTTGGAAGAACTTGCTGGATGAGGATGCCACCTAGGAGGGTGAACACATACTTGAGCATCCAACACTAGAGTCGCTTGGGGATAAGGAACATTTAGGAGGGGAGGAATCTAATGTCCCTTCCTAAATTATTTTGGTACAAAATTAATTTCTATGTTTTGGGGGCCAATTTTGATGTAGTCGGGACCCATTTGATTTTATTTAGAATAATTAAGAGTTAGAAGTTAGCTAATTTTATGTTATGATGTTTTGTTGGTGATATATGGGGACCACTCACACATGAAATACACTTACCCTTAATAATCAGTTCTAAAAACATGTGTGTGAACGAAGGATGGAAGGAAAAGGCGAGAAAAAGGCTCAACAAATATTATAAAAGGAAGGAAGCTCACTTCATTTGGAACGCTCAAGCTGTTTAGCTGGGTCACTTGCTGTTTAGAAAGAGTTTTTCAAGTGGAAAAATCACCCATTATTTGGGGTACTTCAAGTGCCACCCTAGTTTTGTTTTCCATTTCATCCGAGAGAGATTTACTATGATATATTCAGCTTCTACATTTGGTTGCCCCAACAGTGCGTATTTATGGAGGACACAGTGATAGTTCCAGAGGACGTAGTTGGGTTCTTGTGTTTGTTGTTGGTTGCAAGGTTCATTAGCTTATGATAGCTACACATGAACCTAGAATCATTAGCTTTTCAGCTATAGGCAAACCTCCAAGGGTTGAGATTGACATACTATTTTTGGAGCAGTTGTGACACAGTGAGGAGTTGAGACTGCGTAATAGAGGAAGTCAGTTGCTATGGGGAAGCTAGGTTATGAAGGAAATATTCTAGAGAAGCCATTGGAGAAGTTATTGTGATATTTTAGGAGTTCTGGAGTAGCTTCAGTCCCCGAGAGATCAACTACATGCAGTCCCTATCATTCCATCTTCAGAAACTGCGTCATTCACCTAGTGACAACGCAGTCATTTTGAGGGCAGCATTTGGTCAAGCATTTTCTAGAGTATTTTGGGTTGAGGAGCTGGAGGATTAATTAGAGGTGAATTTTTGGAGGTTTTATAGTGTTTTGGGGTGAAGATATATTTAGTAGCAGATTTAGAAATTGGAGAAGGGTCAAGCAGAAAAGGGTCCAATTTTGAAGATTGGATTTTGGGGAAACTATTTCTGTGTTTTTATGGGTTTTGGTCAAGGATCACCCTCCCAATTTCCTATATTTTTCTGAGCACTTTTCAGTGGTCAAATTTAGTGCCAAAGTCAGCCAGCAGTTGTAGAAACTAGGGGACAACACAATATCTAGAGAAGCAGCTGTTGCAACAGTTGTATCATTTTGATATTGCTCACTTGAGATCTGTAGCTTTCCTTGCACAAACCCAGGTGCACCTTTTCCATCTTATATTGTGCTCCAGCCATATATTTTTAATAAAATTAGGTGTTTCCGACATATTTTTTGTATCTGTGTTGCTGAAGTAAAATTTCTGTGTTTGATTTATTACATGTTCTCCATATTACTGTAAATTTATATTTGGAATATCACAAGCTTATTTATTTCTCTCACGTTAGTATGGTTTTTTAGGATAGGAAACATCTATGGAAGATCTTGAGGTGATATTTTTCCACCATTTTAGAGTTTACTTGAGTAAACAATGGAGTCACAGCAAGTCAACTCATGATTTTTTCTCTTGGCTACGTGAAAATATAGTAACATAGGCTCCATGAAGATACATTGCATTAATATCTAGGGTAAAAAAATTTACAGGTCTATGGTATCATTATAACGCTCTAGTGTAGTATTTCAAGGTGCATCACAGTGTCAAATGATCTAAAACGTGGATGTACTCTAGTCAAAACTATGTTCATTTGCTTGAAGCTAATGATGAGGTATTTTCTTGTATAATAAGGCTTACCCCTAAGGACCAATCCACTGCTTAAAATTTACTAATTAGTGGAAATTATGCTTTAATTAATTGACCCCACACATAGTGACCTATGAATGGGGCCTACATTGGTTTTTTTTTCTTCAGTTTGTGCTTATACGCACTGAAATTTGACATGGTTATAGTAGATGCATACATTGATGGTATGGGAAGGTTTTGAGACTCAAATATGAATCACACAAATAATTTTACAATCAAATTGAAAAATTATAACATAAATGTCAAGGAGATGAAATTATCTATTACTATTTATTGTCCTACTTATCATGGTATGAATTTTTATTAGTGTGATGCCTATGGTTGTTTTTAGTTAGTACTAGAGAAGTTATTACTTATTGTTCTTATTGGAGAATATTAGTGAGTTAATTATCTTTTCATCCACCTAAATATCCTCTTTGCAAAAGTTTTGTAATTGTTTTACTCTCTTTTCCACTTGTATCACGAATTCTATTATTGTATTTTTTCATGACATGAATTAACCAATATGCATTATTTAAGTCTAACATGTTATCTTGTTTTGATGAACCTCCCTCACACTCAGGGCTATAATTATTTTTCCTTGATATTCAATCAATATAAATCAGTTTTGAAAATATCGATATCAACAAAATATCGGAAAGGTTCCAGAAAACATTTTATCGGCAATATTGGCAAAAATATTGGCAAAATTTCAACAAATATCAGAAAACATAAAAAAATGCATAATATATTCAATTTTTAAACATATAAAGCAATAACAACATGAAATAAACACATTGGCACATAAATATGAATAAATCACTGATATATATGATGTAGTGGATGTAAAATAAAATGATACATCAAAGGCGATACCAAATTCTGTTGATCCCTGATAATTGTCCAATCAAGGACTCAAATGTGGAGAACTAATATAAAATAACATCACATATATAAAAGTATCTCATTATCATGATCTATATGTAGAAAAATAAATAAAACTAGCAGTTATATATCTGAGATCAGTGCTCTCTCCCTAGTAGCTATCTTTCTATCTTTTTCATCAATTGCTTCAAGATATTTGTGTATAAGCTCCACATTAGAAAATGTACAAATCCAAACATCATGTCCAAGGAGTCTATCCAGATGGTATTCCAATCGCGTAACCCCTCCTGCCATCTTGGTCACACACAATTTACATGATATATATGCTCAATTTTTCCCACCATCAGGCTCCCCATACTCCCAAAATGGGTCCAAGGCTTTTGACATATTTGTATTGAACTAATTCAAACCAAGGGCACCAAAAACAAAAAATGGCATTAAACACCCATACACAAAAAATAATAAGTAATAACCACCTCATGTTAAACAATAATTATTTTACTACATTATTTGCAATGTGAATGAAAAATGGAAATAAGAGGGTGCATAAAAAAGTTTTAAAAACAAATGAAGCTTGTTGTCCAAATATGGAGAAACCCCTTGCATTGGCTCAAGGGCTTGAAACTCATAGCAAATGGAAAAAAAAAACAAAGAAGAAAAATGTTAGTAGGAAAAGAGGCAAGCAAGCATAGCCCTAATGATTTTTTCCATACATTGGTTCCATACATACACACATGCATATATATATATATATATATATATATATATATATATATATATATATATATATATACCCTTTGGATCCAAAATTACATGGTAAAACTGCAGGAACCCCTGATAGCATACAAATGGTAAAATAACCCCTATCCTTGAGCCAAAAGTGCACAAATACTATAAGAACCCCCATGGAGCTTGCAATTACCATTTTCATTCACCCTACTAAGCACGTAAGAGGAGACTCCATATGAAAGTTGATGAATCATGAGGAGAAGCCATGGTAAAAACCCTAATTCATTTTACCCGCCATGTGCATGGTAAAAACCCTAATTTTTTAACCCTCTATGTGCATTTTAAAAGCCATAGTTTCTAGGAAAAAATATTTTTTTTCATATAAGTTTCTTAGGTAGAATGTATCATTGGGGAAATATCTACTAAAAATAATAACATTCCTTGGGGCTGAGGAAATTCAACTTGTTATCGCCCTTTGCACACCCTTGTCATCCTCCCTCCTAAAAAGTTAATCATTCAATACTGTGAATCAATTCAAAATCATTCAATATGGTTACTTTATGTTTATAAGTATTGAATAAATTCTCTATAACCCCAAATTATGCCATTGGATCTCTCTTTTTTTTAAGTTAATATATATATTAAGAGCCTACACACCCAAACTAGAAGGAGGTTGTTGAGTCCTCTCCTAGTCGGTGGCCATGCGACTTTGTACCTCATCCTTATGTTATCCACATGATATGAGCTCATCATTAGGGGAATTTTGAGGTCTAAAATGGGCATCCTAAGGAAATTATAAAATAATAGTGGAAATAATAAAATAATATTAGATTACATCATCAAATTTTAGAGGGAAAAAATAAAACATTACTTTTTTCAACTTATCTCCCTATGGATTTACTCAAATTTCGAGTGGGAACACTCGTTGGATGCATAATTTGATTCCTCATACAAGGAGTACCCATGTTACACACTTTTGATGGACCCCGCTACACAAAAAATAAGAAATACCTGAAAAACATGATTGCAATCATGTTTTTTCATGTATTTCTCATTTTTCATGTAGCAGGGTCTATCAAAAGTATGCAACATGGGTACTCATTGGATGAGGAATCAAATTTTTCATCCAACGAGTACTCCCGCTTGAAATTTGAGTAAACCCATAGGGAGATAAGTTGAAAATACAAGTTGAAAAAGTAGTTTTATTATTTTATTATTTTTTAATATTTTTATTTTTTTACCCTAAAAATTGTGAATCATTCCCCATGGTTGACATCATCATCTTGAATCCTATTGGTTCTTATAAAGTTTATTTTGGTTGTACATTTTTCTTAGGAGGCCCATTTTAGACCTCAAAGTTCTCTAAAGGACCCCTCTACTAGATGAGTTACTTAGAATAAAGTTACTTACACAGCCTTAATTAAAACATATCATCACAAGGTCCACTGTCAACATCACATTCTACTTCAATTTACCTTTGTTCACGTCTCTTAATTCTCTCACTTTCCCAACAAGGAAAATTTTTAAAAGTTGTTAACAAAATAAAATTTTATTAAACTTATTGCTCCCACCTTGGTTCAACAAGCAGACTCAATAAAAAACACACCAAATATTTATTCATTAGATGTTGAGATTGTCCAATTTGTTAATGGATCAGTTTACCAATCACAAACCAAAGCATAACTTGTTAACACATTGGTTCAATCAAATATTTACACAACACCACATTTGAACTACTATGAGAGGCCTAATAATGGAACATTAGTATTTTGACATTTTTCTCTTGAAAAAATAAAATTAAACACGAGAAAATTTAGAAACATTGTAACTTCCACAAGAATATAAGGCAAAGGTCAACTAAACTGTGAAAAACTAGGGGAAGAGTCCATGCTAATCAAAATTCACCCCAAATATTTTGATGTGCATGTATTTTTCCATTATTTCACTATTATCAAACTTCATATTCCTTGGTTGAGTATCCTATCTCTTGTGTAGCTAGAAAGATAGGGGTGATATGCATCATCTAATATTTCAACTTTTTTATCCATAATTCACTCATTTCTATCTTCAAAATTCAAATGTTTTCAAGCTTCTCGAACATTTTGTTGTATATTTAAATGTAGCCTCTTGTATTATATGCAATGTATAGAATTTGGTTTGTATACATTTATACACACTTGTAGCCTAAAAAATATCAACACAAATAAAAGTGTTTCGTTAAAAATACCATCTGATATCCTTGTTAATGTGCACATCAATAACATACTAAAATTTCCTCAAATATAGAAACTATTACCTCATATTGAGACTGCCTTCCATTTGTTGTTTTAAGTAAGGAAAGAAAAATGATCCAAGGTAAAGGTGAAAGCAATGGTAATAACACCAATGTTACCTTAGAAGGTTGTGAGTAACACTTGGCTTTAACTGAGGCATAAATTTGCTTCTTGAGGGAACTTAAGAACCCAATAATTTCATTAATTTCTCAATGCAATCCTCCTTACCCGTGTTCTTGGTCATCATGCTAAAGAGGGATATGTTGATACTTAAGTGTTCATGAACTAGAAATTTGTGTCTCTTTTGGTCTAAAAAAGAACAAGGTAACCTTGTGTTTTTTAACAATGTTGAAACTCCTCTTCTACTACTACATAAAGATGTTATATGCCATCTCCATTCTTGTTGAAACACTGCTAAGTAACCACACACCAAGAGAAAAATTACCACAATTATTGAATTGGGTTTCATATCTTCATTATGAATTTGAAAAATTTGTTTCACAGCAATATTGTAATCCTTAATATGGACATACCGTGCAAGCATTGCATTCCACAATATTTTTTTAGAAACCTTATGTATTATTCTCCATACATATATTTTTCCATACTTATCTAAATGTGAATTCCCTGCACTAACAACCAACTCAAATCTTCCTCTTATTTATAGTCATGGATTATTTTACCAAGTTTCGTTGATAGTAAGGAACACCAAGTAGGAAGAACACTAGTAAATAATATTAACTTGAATTTTTTTGTTACAACAATAGCAACATTTTCCTAGGTGCTCTCTTTCATTGCAAGAACATTCTTCTTCAGAAAAATGGAATGGAATTTCCATAGCCTCATCACCTATCCTTTCTATATGCCTATGGTAAAATTCAAAATTCTTGATGAGAACCCGGTATTTGTGATCACACATTGAGTATTTGATGATAGTATTATGTCGCAAGGTGATACAAAAAATATATGTGTTGGTTATTTCCTTTAGTGAATTGGTTGTATTCTTTGATTTTCTTATTTTCTTATAACATGGGGAATAAATAAACCCCATTTTTTAAGAGTATATAACTAAGGAAAGTAGCCTTATCTCTCATCTCGTAAGTATAATCAAGAATAGTTGATTTAACCTACATAAAGATATGGAAGTAAAGATAGCATGTATGCATTAGATTTGATCTCAAGAATATAAAACTAAGCAAGGAGAGTTATGCTCATATTGCCTTAAATCCTAACAACGGAAAAGAATATTCTTGTTAGAATAGGCTAATGAAAAGAAAATGTTGATTAACCTTGTATCATTTGATTAAAATTTGAATGTGTTCCTACTTGTAACCTCAAATATAAGTACTGTTAAAGCATGGTACCAAAAATATAGGCTTGTTGTGACAAATAAATGCATCTTCATTTCCCATAAACAAAACCTTCTCTCATTCAAAATATAAATTTACTCTTTGTTGTAGGAATGGCCACATTTCTAACTTATTATGATCATGAGGATTAACATTATTGGTTGAAACTTTATGGAGGATTCTGTAAATTTTATGCTTGATCAAGAAAAAATTCCTCAAGGTCAAACAAATTAAGGATTCTTGATAAATACCTAATGAACCCTAAGCAAGGAGAATGTAGAAATTGACTCAAACCAATCCTAATGCAAGGGATACCATCAAGTCAAAGAGGATGAAGGAAAGTGATGAATGATGATTCTTGGATGAACTAAAAAATAACCCTACTCAAACCCCTCTCTTCAAACCCTAAAAGGAAAGAGTCTTTCTAAAATACCTAGATCTAAAACTAGGGTTTCATATCTAAGGTTATCCAAATCTCTCAAACTATCCAATAAATCTCAACCCTTTTCAGCGGAAATTGTTAATTAGGGAAGGTAAATTTTAGGGATAATTTACTTGGGAAAAATGAGACATATGTGCCAAGGTAAGATGCTTCATATCCATGTTGTACTAACCATTTTTTTCCATTTTATGATTTTATTTTTATTTTGGGGAAGTAATGGATTTTTACATTCTTTATTTCATCCATCAACCTCTTTAGAGGGAAAACCAATCCATGATGATGCTAGTCCTGAAACTTGGGATGCAAGGACCTCTGTAATGAGAGGAAAGTGGTAAGTATGGTCCATATATAGACACACTTTCATTAATCCAAGTGTTCCAACTCAATATCATCCTAAGAGAAATATAACCTTGACACATGTCACACTTGCTAGAATCAAGGGATAACCACCAAGGTGAGGAACAAAGGACCAACCTCTATAATTCTGTAATGCTCATGTTCTAGTGGATTAATGAGGGATTTAGAAACCATGCTTTATTCTTTGGAATAATTATACCCATGAAGTATAGTATCCTAAGAAATCTTCCTCGAAAGCCACTTTCAAGCATGTTTATTGAGAAAACAAATCCATTGATGAGTCAACTAAAACACTTATAGAATCATAGGAAGTATAACTATCCTAAAAAGGCATCATGGGAGGAGTGTTTCTCCTCGCATATAAGGATAAAAAAATCTCAAAATATAGAGTTTTATAGCATCATATAAAATATATGGAGAGATTTGTATAAAATCCATCTACCTGCAATTGAAGAAGGATGATTTCCTTTCCACCTAACCATAGGCTGAACTATTTCTAACTATTTATATAGAAAATTCCCTCTTACACAACTAGATATTACCTTTAATTATTACTTTATTTTTATTCAATTATTCAACTCTTCTTAATTGAGTATTTAGATAAATTTAGTCACCAAATTTCTCATTTTCATAACCAATCAATAGCTCCAAAGCTTACCTTTTAAAATTAATTTTTTCTACTTGATAGATATTTGGATTCCTAAAGCCAACATTCTCATTTTTCTAAGACCAACAATTTCACATTCACATAATGTACACTAAATCCCCAAGCAATGAAATACCGAGTAGTAAAATCTAGTTAAAAAGGGGGTGGAGAAATTATATAACTAATGTGTTATACACCAAGATTCTCCTGATCACACACTATTTTAGCTTCATGCACAATAAAAAATCTCTTCTACCATTGATCATTACATGCGGAAATTAAATCAATTGCATGCACACATTGAAACCATAAAAATTCACACATATGAATACAGTAATTTATGGGAAAGCTTAAATCTGAAAACCCCCAACTATCTGTATATTATATGTCATAGAGATCATGTAACAATCATCATACAAATCTCCTCACAAGCTCTCAGTACAATCTCCAATTGCTACACACTAATCAAGCCCAATCTAGCAAATCCATGAACCGATCTTTGCCAGCCTTTAGCCTACCTCTACTGCGCAATCCTTGCTAAAGAATGGCTCTGGATGAGTTCGAATTGCCCCAGCCTTGCTCACGCAATCTTCATAGGCATCTCCATCAATGTGTGGTGCAAAATCATGCAACACTATAGTCACAACTGATAGTCACACTTTCTCTTTCACCTACCTCTCCACTGGTCTCCACTGAAACTGTCCATGCACTGTAGTTAACTAATCTATTCTTTAGTTGATTAATGAGTTAATAATTAGTGAATTAATTAATAATTAATTCACACCACTCTCACTAGTGTATCAATCAGTTAGACTAGATAGAACTAGCTCAACTGTGTCTAACTGAGTTAAACTGAACACAACTCCACCAACTACCTTAATCAACTCCACCAAAATCTATCACATGAGTTCTAACTGAAGTCTCCATGCAATCGCTCCACTTAACCCTCAGGAATATCGTAATTCCTTCTGTCAGCTCCTGTGCCACATCTGTGCACTTAACTGAAGTGCTCCAAGAGAATAAGATAATGTTTATAGTCCAAATATTATTAAGAGCTAATAATATTCGACATATCTATTTTTAGACTGGAAATCTAAAAATAAATTCCGCCCAATATGTCTAAAAATAGAAGTCCATATATTTTTCCAACTTGACCAACCATCCACAAATAGCATCCTGCAACTCATAGAATATGATCGACATGTCTAAAAATAGACATAGTCTAAAATAGACTTTGCGCCAAAAATCACCTGTGTGGGCCCCACCTAGTTTAGGTGATCACTTTCCAACTAAGATCGGGAATGATGTTTCAGGATGCCTCCTTCACTGTTTCTTGTTGCAATATTCAACAGGGGGGATCATACATTCCTATTGGCATGTTACAAGACATAAATCCACTAATTCCTTCTCTCATTCGATGGACTACAAGTACAAAAAAACAATTAATTGTTAGATATATCTTCATTGAGTGAGAGAAGTTTAGGTAGAGTGCAAGAAAGTTGAATATCTAGTACATCTAATAGACAAATATCATTAACTAAAGGTGAGAATATCAAAAGAAAATTTCATAAACACTTGGATTTTTTCCTTGCTAAAGGGCGGTCATGTTATTATGATGTTGAGAGCATAGAAAACATCGAGGTGCCCTTGAGGTACAAAAATGTAGTGAAAAAATGGGTACCCAAGGACCTTGCTCAAGTAAACACTAATTTTTGTCTCAACGAGAGGATATATTGCATTTCTCCGTCATCACTACATGTTTTGGGGCTATTTTCCATGGAAATCATAACGGTTTATTACGATGGATTAACTAAAATGATGGAGTACGTTGGAAGCTATTACAATTACAGATATTTGATGTAGTTGGTCTAATATACGTGAGGTATGTGGAGTTACATATTCATTGCAAATTATATACAATTAAGAGACAATGATAAAAATAAAGGAGTGTGTGTGTATATATATATATATATATATATATATATATATATATATATATATATAGAAAGCTAAAATCATTGGGGAATAATGTAGGGTTTATAAACAATACACAACAGGACAATAAGCAACCCAATTCCATATTTGAGGGATGTGAAGGAAACTGTGTACCCATATGCGAAATAAAATCATTAGTTTTAGGAGAATATTTGTTGACCTATTACAACTTTAATAAAATAGATACATAAATTCCTGATATGGGGATGGTATTTAACCTCTCAATAATGATTCTTATATTTTATGTTTATAGGTGGTCCAACATGTCATTATTATTATGTACCTAGTTGTATTTTCAACTTGTTATAACGCATTCATATAAAAAGTATGCTTATGAACTTGTTATAATTTATCCATGTAAAAAATATGTTATGAATAGTAATATGACATTGCAGTGTTGACAACACCATTATCCCAAGGTGACAAGGGAAATGAACCAGCATTATAACAATCCACAAATCATCTTGAGGAAGTGTTTACATATAAAGAAATATATTCCTCCACAAACCAAGCACAAACACTAAAGAAGCTTCTGAGAATATCAAACAATGAGCTCGCTTCTTTGATTCAAGTTTTTTTGATGACATAGTCGAGAAATGAAAGAAATAATACCTTGATGCAAAATATTCTTCTCTATGGATTAAGCATTAAGATATTTAATCATCCCATTTATTTATTTATGATTCTAATTTTTATACTCTTACAAGTTATTTATAAAAAAAAATCATTTTTTACAGAAGTTTTTGGATGTGTTTGATACTCAACATATGCCGAAGGCTAGCGTTGGTACCAATGATGTTTCTACACCGACACAACATCATACTAGTACCCATTTTCAATATTTTTCTATGAGCGACACACTAATATCTCATACTGGTACACCCCCCAAGGTTGATGTTAGTACTACACCCCCTAACTAACATAGGTCAGAATGTGCATGGGATGTTGACATTGACATTACATATTTTGAAGCATGATTTCCTAGATCTACCCATGTCACTTGCACAAGATCAATATCAGTTAATTTTTTGGTAGACGATGAGAACATCCCTTTGAAAATAGAAAAGTTTCTAGGTATTCAAGAAGTGTTTTAATTATTATATAGAATCTAATTGAAATTTATGTATAATGTGCAATTATTTTAAACTAATGATAATATCATTTTGCAGGAAATGATAAAATTTATAAACACTTGAATGAATTGACTCTAGATATATTTTGGCCCACCATATGCTTAAGGTGGAATGCCCAAATTTTCATGTTAAAAGATGAGCTCATTAGCAATTTCGTTGGCATGTTCACTAATGGTTCCTTCAACAAATTTGGAGTAACCTCAAAAGAAAACAAGTATTTGAAATATATGTGGGACCAATATACTATTCATTTGCAAAACAACCTTAAGTATAAGATTCCTCCAACTATTCCATAGATGGAGTGGAAGGTCATAGTGGAAGATGCAAAAGATAATATGTGCTGAAAAGAAGGAAAGACACCACTCAACTCGAGAAGGTATGTGACACTTCTAATATTGTAATTATGATGATTTATTGTCATTGTGACATCAAATTACATATTTGAAACTTTACATATAGGATCATTGATAAATCCAAAGCCACAAAAGCTAAAATAGAAAAACATGGGCAACACAAACTTGGCCCAGATGGTTACACCAAATTGGCCGCACAAATTGTAAATATAAAAAATAAACTACATTCAAATCATAAATTGTTAACAATTTTAATTTAATTACAAAAAAAACCAAAATTCATGTTTTTATGCAAAAATACAGGTGTCTAAATTCAACGAATCTCTAATAAAGAAAGATATCAAGCTTCCTTACAAGTATGGTTATCAAGCCATGGTTGAACATAGAATAAGCTTGGGAAAATGCAATCTTTCAGCACTCCTATTTTTGTGCAGGAAAATCCCCTCTGCGGATAGAGGCAATCCCTATAGCCCTAGGGTGGGTCTAGCAACAAGAGAACATGTTGGTTTCTAAATTCCTAGTTCATAAACAAAATGCAGATTGGAATAGATGTCCTACCTCAATCCAATGCTCTCGACGTAGTACGTTGTGGTGATCCCTTAATCTTTGTCCTCTAGGCCTTTCACTCTGTTGGTAGCAATATTCACACACCTGCACAAAGATCAAGAAAACACTAAAATCATACGAGCATACATATTCATTTACGACTATATAACTAGTCAAGGAGAGTCAGAAACTTTGAATATTAACGTAGAAAAAGATGGAACTATAAATAAATCATGTCATATTAATATATAAAAGGGAGTTTAAAATCTATGCCTTGACGTTGTAGACCTCCTTTGACGGGTTCAGTGGGGCACGTCTCCAAAGCATTCATTCGTCGATTGGCTCAAAGAGGTGATTGGCTCAAACTCTCTCTCACAACTATGGACTATTCTCTGCTATAAGCTCTTGGTCTATTCTAGCTAGTAGAATCAATGGGACGAAGAGGAATTTATAGGAGTGGAGGAAGATATTTTGGATCCACTTATGGTGGAGGAAAGGTCTATCTCTTTGGGAAGTTGCATTTTTGTAGGAACTAGAAGGCCACAGGGAGAAACACGACCACATCCAGTCGCACAAACATCCATGATTCCGTTGACGAAGCTATTAGATCTTAGAAGCTTCATTTCCATATTAAAAAACCTTCCAAAATTATTTTTACACGGGCATCCTTCAGAGACAAAGTGACCACGGCACGAAGGCTAGTGAAAATATGGCCATGGGTGCGAGGACATAACTACACCACAACGCTGGCCCAAAATCACATTTTTTTAAGGGTATACTTCACGAATGGTCTATAGAGATTTTTTTCCTAGCATGTGAAGGGATGCAATGACATTAGTTATGATGTGTGACAGTACACAACGGTCACTATTATGGTCCTCCAGTATTCAGAATAGGTAATGCAAGGACGGTGAAAAAATGCTATGTAACAGATGCCCCCTAAAGCATGAAGTACGAGAGCGAGGGAGGGGTGAAATTATGTATGAGAAAATAACCAAACCAAAACACTGTCGTCGGAGGACCTACAAGATCAAGTACGACTGATATCTCTGATACGTGAGTAAAATTTATGGTCGCAACCATCCATAATAGAAAACATGTAATAAGATCCACGGTATGGACACAACCATCCAGTGAGAAGGATCATAAAACAGACTCAGGTATGGTCACAACCATCCAATCAGAAGAGTCATGTATAAATTCATGACAAAAAAAATCATCCTGTAGCCTAGATTTCATCAGACAAAATCTGGGGTCTTGTGCTCTGTCCTGACCCGAACAAGTAAAATTTCGGGCATGCGTGTTGGAAAAAATTGTGAATTACGAATAAAACACGCTTCCCTAGATAGGTGCTAGTCTAGAACAACAGATTAAATACTATACGACTATTTCTCCTAACTAATAACATACACGCAGAATGGATTAGAGGCTTACTTAGGATCCAAGCGCTTCTAAATGGCTCCTTCTGTCGCTTCTGTTGCAACTTCAAATTCTAGCAGTTTGTGCGAAATTATTCCTGCAATAATGAACACTAAATAGCAGAAGATAGAAATAATACAGATGTCTATTCAAGTTAGTTTTCTAAATCAGTAAAGCATAAACCATATACATCAACCAAGATCTTGCAATATGGAAAATCAAAGCCAATACAGATGCATATAGGGAAAAATAAGTTGTACTCTTTATTAATGATAGAAGGAGAGGTTACAACCCAATGAATAATTTGAAGTGACCATCTCTAGCAATGATCCTCAGCCTCATCACAGTATATATCTCTCTAGCAGCTCTTACACAAATCTAACTCTCAATTGAAAATTCACTAGCATTTCTCTACTCAAATTCTTCCTTCTCAAGCACTTAGATCTGTGCTCAATTTATAGAGGAGCTAAAGGTAGTTTTATAATCAATGACTTTCCAATAATAGGCAAGACATGTTCCCAAGCTTGTAGATGTCAAATGGACACTTGGATTCGAAGCTTGACACATGTGAACTCTTCTAGAAGGCACTAGCCAAGTGGAGATTTTGGAACAATGAGAATTTCGCTCCCAATGTGACCAACGCACTTGTGAGTGTCGGGAAGTGCTTTGCAAAGCAGCCTTGCATGGGGCTACCTGATATGCAACGCACTTAGTCCCTTTAGAGGCAGCGTTGATGAGCTCTCATATGCTATATTATCAACTTCAAACCTTGGAAACCTTTGCTTGATGAAAGTCTTGTATGATTTGTCTTGTTCATTTTCTTAGGGAATGTAGCAACTTGAAATGATAGGGAATGATAGACCCTTAGTCATTGGTCCTGGAGATGATGCTTAGTTAACCAGGTCATTGGGAATGATGCCCAAATTGACCTATAACACACAGAATAGATTAGAGGCTTACTTGGGATCCAAGCGCTTCTAAATGGATCCTTTCGTCACTTCTGTTCTTAGTTAGGAGAAATAGTCGTATAGTCTTTAATCTATTGTTCTAGAATAGCGCCTGTCTAGGGAAGCGTTTTTTATCCATAATTCACAATTCTGTCCAATAATGCGAATGAATGAGTTGAAGTTGAACATGTAAGAAACTCATCTGATTACCAGCCGATGATGGAAGCTATTAACAGACATGAGAGAAACCACCAATAATGAAAATGGTTCTCAAGGTAATGCTAGTGCAATCCACAAAATGTGAAAAATGAACTAGAGTCGAACATCCACAAAATCACCTGATCAAAGGCCAATGATGAGAACTTGTTTTCGAATGCGAAGAACTTCCCATTAAGGCATGCAAGCTCTAAGGTACCAGAAGGGAGTCTCTAAATCAAATTATTGGATAATGAGTTGAAGTCGACAGGAAGTGATCGGTCGAAGGAGGGACATAACGTTTCCCGCATCATCAACACGAGACTGAGGAATAAGATGATAGTGAATCAAGAATGAACAGAGGATTAGGGGTTGAAAACTGCAGAAGGGACTTCTCTTGAACATATTGGCGACATGACTCCGGAATCTGGAAGCATTTGACATCAAGGGATCTGAGGTCATGGTGACAAGGAAAAGAGCAGATGAGAGGTCAAAATGGATAACCCAAACCCATGGAAGAAAAATGACGAATTGGGGATGTCCCAACCCGACATGAACTACAGACAAGTGTCATGTTCAAGAGAGACATACTGCTGACATAACTGAAAACTAGTTCCATTTCCCCCCACCATTTCTGGCGAGTACCCCAATTATTTTTAGAAACAAGCTTGAAGGGGATAGCATATGCTTGTCATGTAAGTTTTTCCTTCAGACAAATCCACCCTAGTACATTTTATGAGCCCTAGGAAGGAGTGATGTAGGAGTATTCGTCAAAGCTTATAAGACCCATGAGAATTTTTTCACATTTACTAAAGGGAGTGGGTTCCCTTAATCATTTTATTTATTTTCCTAAGTTTAGTTGAGTTTGAGGAAATTTTAGATTGTAAATTAAAATTGTGGAGAATATGTCGTGAATGAAGAGATCTTAGAGACAGTTGAGTAATCCTAGGAGGAGTGAGGATTTGAGGGATTTAAAAGCTTAATTTGGGATTTTGTTTGAGAAAAGAGTGGAGCTAAAGAGATACTTTAGGAGAAAGTGAGAGATTGCTCGATCAGAACTAAATTGGTTCATGAATCTTTATTTTTATAAATTATGATATTTTGAATAATTGGAGAGAGAGCTAGAGGTAAGAGAGTGAAAGTGTGAAAGAGAGAACTGAGAGCTAGAAAAATTGATGAATCAAGCCACGAAGGGCTAAAATTCTATAGTTTCTATTTTTATAATAATAGATAGAAGTGTGGTTTAAAAATCGTGGTTTTTGGGTGTCGAATTATGTTTGAAAACCTTTTGAAAAACCAATTCTATATATATCGATACCAGTCTTTTATTTTCTGAATTTTATTGAACTGTCCGTGAATATCATTAAGGATTATTGCAGATCAGCTATTCCTTTTCATGATTGAATGGTTGTCTTAACAATTGTGAATTTAAATACGTTTTTATTGAACCTGGTATCTTATCAGGAATGGTGTGGCGGTTAAAACAACATACAACAGTAAATGGTATTTAAAAACCACAAATGGTATATCGCATGCCTTTATAACAGTAAATGGTAATTTCTCAAACCGTGCAATATATTCCTAAAGGTGGCACGTAGCACAAGGATGGGCGAAGGAAACCACTTTTATCACAAATATTCAAAGTGTTAATTGTTGTGCTGTTTGAAATGCGATGACTGTCGGATTGGGTAATTAAATGGAGGTGGAGTGCGACGACCGTTGGATTTACAAATGTTTAAAAGAAGGTGATGATTGTATATATTTCGAGGAAGGTAGAATGGTCAATGGTGATTGACCACATTTAAATATTTATATGGATTGCTTCGTTTTTATTTAAGTTGCAAGTGATCGTGTTGTTTTAGTTTCGGGTTGCATATATGGTTAAATTATTTTACTATGAGGAATGAAGGAAATAGAAGTTTTCCTAAACCCATATACTTTTCCATCATTAGTGGAGCCCTACCATCGTAATTGATGAAATGAGAAGATTTGATGCGTCATATGTGGTATCAGAGTAGAAAAAGGTCTTTGGAATGATCAGAACGATAGTAGAGATGAATGTAGAATTGTTGACTGCAAGAGCTAGTGCAAGGGGTCCTTCAAAAATTCTATCTGTTTGCTGCATTTCTGCAACATTAAAGTATCATGCCAGATTGGAAGGATCAGATGCTGGCTTAGCATCAGTGCTGGAATCATTGGAATTTTTCTTGAAGCTTCGTGGATCAAAGGCTAGTATTCTGGAGGATTTGTCGAAGGCGATCAATTAAGTCCATATGCTTTAGGATTTAGTTGCCAGTGGTCGTGCCTTATTAAGAAATGCGTACAGTTCAAAACTAGAATATGAAAGGACTGTTGAATTCTATGAATTACTACAGGGTGTTGCAGGTCAGGTAAGAAGATTTATTTTGATTTGAATGTTTGGAGAACAACAAGGGAATGAAATTTTAGAGGATAATATGCTTTCCTTACAGGCAATTGAAATTTCCATATTTGAAGTCAGTGTTTAGTAATGTTTAAATGTAATATTGATTGAATGGTTGGTTGGATTCAAAAAGTAAATTGAAGTAAAAAAGGTTTTGAATTTAAATTCAAATAGAAGAGTGGTTTGTTATGGCTCTGAAGACATTTAAATGATTTAAAGAATTTTGTAAAATCTGAAGAATGATTGAGGATTTCTTAAGTATTGTGAAGACAATGATATTGATGGTTGAAGGAATAGTTAGACTGAAGACTAGATTCAGTATATCTGAAAGGAGAAGCCATTACAAGGATTGAAATTTGAAATATTTAGAAGCAAGTCAAGATTTTCTTACAAAAACATTTCTAGAAGAAATTTGTAGTATTTTGTAAATAGTGTTGAAAGATTAGATTGAATCTTAACTGATCTTAAAATATGAAGTGTTCATTATGAAGAGTAAGATGAGAAATAGTTGCCGACTGTATGAAGTTTTTTTGAATGAAGAATGAAATAGTGGACACATGAATCATTTGGCAAAGATTTAATTGATGGAATGGGAATTAGTTTTAAGACATATTTGAAGAAAATTGGCAGGTTTGAAAAGATACTTTGATGTATCTTGAGGTAAGATGAGAGAGAAGATCAGATTTTGAAACTGATAGATTGCAGCACATAGAGATATAATGCAAATGAATGGTGAAACAAGATCACATAGAGATCTTGAAGGTGAGATGGTAAGTTTTATTTTAACTCTGGTTTGAAGATTATGTTTGCAGATATCAATATGGATACAAGGAGGAAGTATCTCAACAAAAATAGGTCAAGGAAGCTGGTAAGTGATTTCTAAATGAAATAAGAATGTGGAAGAACCTTGAATAGTTCCAAGAGGGGTTGGATAAAAAGGACAGTTGTGTTCTTAAAAGGTACAGATGAGTTGAAGCCTAGAAGGAGCAGAGAGGAATGCTCAAGAGGTTCCAGAGAATAGAGAACCAATGATTGCCAAAAGAACAAGTCTAGAGATGGGATTGGTGAGGTAAGTGGCAGGAGGATGGACTTGCTATTATAGAGGCTTAGTACAACTCATAGTAAGTGAGGAGCTCATAGAGATGGAAAAGAAAAGATACCAAAAGGATGATTTGGTATGGTTGACAAATAACAAACTTGTTACAGAAGAAAGAAGGGTTAGTTGTAGCTCACCAGTGAAAAATGAAAGTTCACTAAAGGAAGAAATGAATTTGACTATTGTTAGTCATAACAGGAGTACATAGGAAATTCATAGACAGAGAGGGAAAAGTGTCAAAGAAGTTGGACTCAAAAGAATTGGTAAGGAAACAATTGACAAAGAGGTGGCTGAGATGAGGACATAACTCAGTCATTTGAAAAAGCTGATATAGAAAAGAATCAGAGAGGAATGGAAGCAAGGATTTTATGTGGGGAAAAGATTTAAGTGGCCTGTCAGGGAATTATTTGCTAAGAAATTAATATTCCAAACAACTGAGAATGAAAGAAGAGAATCCATTCGTAAACCAGAGAAAGGAGCTATCCCTAGGGAAAGAGACAATGATGATAATGATGAAGATATGATCTATACAGATCAACATGAGAGAAAGGTGCTGGTAGCATCTACACAGACAAGAGAGTCTCATTTTTTTGGGATTAATTATTTGTGTGAATGTACATTTGCAGGTATGAAACTTAATGAAATTGAGTTTGTGCATGAAATAGTGAAAGAGGCAGAAGTAAGAAAAACACAAAAGGAGATTCATAAAGAAGTTCAAGACTTTAATTGGAGGAGAAAATTAAAAGGTATGAGTGAATGGTTGTGTCTTCTCTTATTAAAAATTTATTGGATCATGTTTGAAGGAATTTTAACATGGATAGGAAACCAATGGAAAGTGGACAGAGAAAAGGAAATAAATGCATTACAGATTTGTGAAGTGAAGAGAAGAGAAGCTGACGTAGAGAACTCAGCTCAAGAAGTTAAGTCAAGGAAGATTTTGAAGGATCAAAGTCTTGTCATTGAAGAGAGAAAGACATTATTGTCTTACTTGGATAAAATAGGTTATGGAGAGAATTGTGTAGAAAAGGAAGGTATTCTACAAACCTATGGTAAAGCTGCCAAGCATAGTCAAGAAGCTGCAGTCCAAGAAGTATTCTTTGATGAAAAAGAAATTAGAGATGTTGAGGAAGAATTTCTCAATAACTTAGTGAACTATTAGAATAGTTCAAAGAAGCATAAATAACTGATTACTGAGGCTTCGAATGAAGAGCCTCGTATTTTTAAAACTAATGTGTTGTGTATTTTTCCAGGTTTGACAAGTAATGGACAACAATTGGACAATGTGCTTATGCATGTTGATGAAGAAGTGAGATTACTAGACGAAATGGTTGGAATAGAAAAGTATTTTGAGCATGTATTTGATAACTTTGAGAATAATGGCATTGATAGGGAAATCGTTATAATTAAAGAAGCTAAAGATAAGAAAATGAGATTTTGTGATGATAACCAGAATGAAGCATCTTCAGTAGAAAAACAAGATAGAAATATTATGGAAAATGGAAAATGTGAAGGAATGTATGATGATGTTGACAGATACAAAAGTTCAATAATTCCGTGATTTTAAAATTGATTATTTTTATGAGTCTGTAAACCATGAAGAAGCTTTAGAAAAACATAATTTTGTTTCTTTTATATATGAAGATGAAACAACATCGTTTTTTTGCAATGGTATCTGTACAGAATATGAAAGGCTATTTCACAATGATATGCTCCAGGATATCTTAGCTATTGAAATTTTGAATGATAGCCTTGTTTCAAAGCAGGGAACACTGTGTAATGCAGAGTAAAGTGTTGAAATGAAATTTGTTGATAGTTTCACGAATCTTGCAGAAAATCAGCATAAAGACTTGATGACGGAATTATTTGTGGAGACTGAAAAAACATAGTAATTTTAAATTTGGCAATTGTGACAGAAATTATATTTTATACAGGAAAGAGAAGCCATATGTAAATGGAATGCTTATTAAATATGAGGGAAGATTTAATTTGCTGGAAAATTTATTCAGTGAACTTGATGATATAGAGGAAAATATTGACTTTCATAGCAATGAAGGGGAAGCTATAAAGTGAAACCAACAGGTTGTAAATGAAAGACAGGTTGTAAATGAAAGAGATACTTTAGGAGAAAGTGAGAGATTGTTGGATCAGAACTAAATTGGTTCATGAATTTGTATTTGTATAAATTGTGATATTTTGAATAATTGGAGAGAGAGCTAGAGGTAAGAGAGTGAAAGTGTGAAAGGGAGAACTGAGAGCTAGAACAATTGATGAATCAAGCCACGAAGGGCTAAAATTATATAGTTTCTATTTTTAGAATAATATATAGAAGTGTGGTTTGAAAATCATGGTTTTTGGGTGTCGAATTATGTTTGAAAACCTTTTGAAAAATGAATTATGTATATATCAATACCGGTCTTTTATTTTCTGATTTTTATTGAACTATCTATGAATATCATTAAGGATTATTGCAGATAAGCTAAACCTTTTCATGATCGAACGATTGTCTTAACAGTTGTGAATTTAAATATCTTTTTATTGAACCTGGTATCTTATCTGGAATGATGTGGCAGATAAAACAACGTACAACAGTAAATGGTCTTTAAAAACCACAAATGGTATATCGCATGCCTTTATAATAGTATATGGTAATTGCTCAAACCATGCAATATATTCCTGAAGGCGACATGTAGCACAAGGACGGGCGAAGGAAACCACTTTTATCACAAATCTTCAAAGTGTTAGTTGTTGTGCTATTTGAAATGTGATGACTGTCGGATTTGGTAGTTAAATGGAGGTGGAGTGCGACGACCGTCAGATTTACAAATGTTTAAAAGAAGGTGATGATTGTATGCATTTCAAGGAAGGTAGAATGGTCAATGGTGATTGACCACATTTAAATATTTATATGGATTGCTTCATTTTTATTTAAGTTGCAAGTGATCGTGTTGTTTCGGTTTCGGGTTACATATATGGCTAAATTATTTGACTGTGAGGAATGAAGGAAATAGAAGTTTTCCTAAACCCATATACTCTGCCATCATTAGTGGAGCCCTGCCATTGTAATTGATGAAATGAGCAGCTTTTCTGTGTCAAGGAGAAACTCGGTAACGTCATGGCGACGACTTCCAATGTCATTTAGATTTAGCGATTCTGACAAAGGGAAAAATCGACACCTTTTCATGTTTAGAGAGTTTGAAAAGAGGTAGAAAATAAAAATCGAGAAGGTCCCTTTTCATAGGTTGTCTCTCAGATCAAAAAAGGTAGAAAAGAATATCTGAGAGTACCTCTTAGCCATTTTCGACCAAGGTATTCCTTTTTCGTAAATCTTCTTTCCCAGCTCGAAAAAGGGGTAAACGTATACTAGGTAGATGAAATTTCACAGCTTTTAGCAAGTTCAAAACGACAAGAGCTCGACGATATTTTCATATTTTTTGAGTCAGAAAAGAGATGAAAGATAACTCTAGGGGGTGACTTTTTCGTGTTTTTACCAGGTTCGAAAAAGTAATAAAATACAACTTCTTTCCTCATCGTTTCCAAGTTTAGGACTTGTTGTTGCATGAGAAACAAACGTAAAAGCCATTTTCAAGAAAAAATAATAAAAATTAACTGAAAATGTGTCCAAAAACCTAATTAGGGTTAGAGAAGAAAAAATAATACAAAATAACTGAAAATGTGTCCAAAAATCTAATTAGGGTTAGAAAAGGTTATAAAATAACTCAATGGTAAAAAACAATTCACTTTACCTTTTCACTTTCTTGTGAGCACTTTCACTTGTTTTCACCGTGAATTTGGGGAGCTGACTGCAAGAATCCAGGAAGCCATTGACTAATCCACTTCTTCCAGGTAAGAGCCATGAAATTCCCTACAATTTCATCCATTTTTTATGTGTTTTCATGTCTTGATGCATTTTTTGGAAGAGTTTTAAAAACTCAAACCCACAGTGATCAGCGCTGGTTCTCAGCGTAGAATTGCACCGAGCTCTGTAATTTTTATATAGGGAAAGTGTCACTCGGCACCGCTGTTTGAAAAAAAGTTGCGCTGAATGCCGCACACAACTTTTTTGAAAATCCTTTCAAAACGCTTGTCAAAGTCGATTCAATTTTCAAACACATGGCTTATGGAGATTTGTATTTGGTTTTGCAGGAAAAATCAACAGTTTTGATGGCAATAGAAAGGAAAGAGCGGGAGCATGGGGAAGAATAGGCACAGGCCATGGAGTATGATGCATGCTTAGATGTTATAAGGAACTGTGGGCTCCTTATTTTTTTCATAACCCCGTGTCTGATAGCTCAATTAGAGCTGCTGCAATACTTGATCAGTGTATGGGACATTGACCAAGATAAATTCATCATCCATGACCAGGAATTGGGGATAGAAGTCTCCAATATCTACTTCTTGACAAGATTTTCGTAGAGGGGAGAGTGAGCATGAATGACATGTACTCAAATCCTTGGAGAGAGCATGGGAATGTTGATAGAGAGAGCTTATCCTGGAGCAAGGAAAGCACACAAGAGTGGTAAACTAGACATTCGGACAGTGCCCGACTTACGTTTGAGGGTAGTGTTGCATTCCATTACTCAGGTTGTGGGATCTTAGGCTCCCCATGAAGCCACAAAGACTCAGCTCCAATTAGCCATATATTGCATGTCTCAGACAATATTCAACTGGGAAGAAGCGATGACGACCAATATGAAACATTAGCTGACCAAGTGTAAAAATGGTAAGTTGAAGTAGTTTGGGTATGGGTCCATCTTGATATTTTTCATCCTAGAATGGTTACCAATATTCCAGCGTCAGGAGGTAGTTGTACCTAGGCCACCAGCACAAGATCCATGGATGGTCCGTTGGGCTGAGTTGGTGCCTCAATCAGGGGGTGGGCAACATATGTCGTGGAGACCAGAGTTCTTTGACTGGTTGAGCTGACAACTCATTGTGGTGGAGGAATGGCCATATACCGGTACCAATTTCAGGGGTGATCCGGATCTTCCACTTCCGAAAGGGGACAACTAGGACAAGGATAGAGGTAAAAACTCATTTTTTGGATTTTTTATGAGTATTACAATATTATATATATATATATATATATATGTGTGTGTGTGTGTGTGTGTTATGATATTTTCTCATGTGTTGCATATGTTGGACTAGAGAGACCCATGGGGATGTCTCCGATAGCTCTAAGGGTCCCAAGAGAGTTCGAAGTGGCCCCTCATGGTGAGGGAGGTGATGACAAGGAAGAAATTTCACATAACTTGGAGGGAAACACTAGCGGGATCTAAGATTATGTGAGATTTGAGGACATTCCTCGTGCTTACCAGCAGTACACTGTGGGGGTTTCTAACTGAATTCGTTGACTAATGAGATGTGTCGTATGGGCAGTGGCGTGCTATCATGAGCACCATGCTGATTAGACTCCTAGGTTTTATTTATGCATTTTTTGAGAGACATGGTGTCTTAGGATGTAACTGAAACACATATATTTTTTGAACTATGATGTATAGGCCGATGCAAACAACCGATATATATATATATATATATATATATATTTATATATGCTGATTTTCCTATCTAAATCTTACTATGTGATGATGATTTATTTTACAAATTCAGCAAATGTCTATCTAATACAAGATTAGCTACCATATCAGTTAACATATCCATCCTTCTCGAAATATGCTGATATGTAATATATGCAAAATTCCTTTCTAAGAAATGAACATGTAAATACATCCTTAAAATCTGAGGGTTTCTGACAAAATAACGCCCATTGAGCTGGAGAACAACAAGCTGAGAGCCTAGGTTTACAATTAATTCACGAATGTCGAGGGCAATAGCTTCGGTTAAAAGTTCAGTGACATTGTTATTTGTACGTCCTAGACAAATACCTTGAAGGTCTACTAACTCCTCGTTAGGATCATAAATTACCCAAGCCGTGGAGGATAGGTTCTGGGTACTGCGAAAGGCACTATCAACGAAACCGACATAAGGAGTGACATACATCTACATAGTAAGCAAAGACATAATAAGTAGGAAAAACTGCTCGAAAAGCAAACCAAGTCAAAAATTGTACTAAAATGAAAAACACACTTATGTATAGAAGAAATGCATGAGAAAAACTCATGCATAATATTTTTTGAGATACAAACCCTTTCGGGGCTGATCCAAGGGATGGCATTCATAATCAATAAGCTCATAGGCCCCTTTTTGCAAAACAAGTTTAACGATGTAGGGCCCATGCCACATGGGTTCAAATTTACCTGCCCTCAGCTTATCATGGGTTGGGTCATACAAGAGGACCAAGTCTCCTTATACAAAGATACGAGGGGAGACTATCTAGTCAAAGTGGGCTTTGACCCACTTTTTATGTGCTTCTATGACTAGAGCAGTGAAGCGACGAGTTTCATCAAGCCTCTCCAAATATAGAATATGTTCTTCCTTTGGTGAAGTATTCGGCAGTAATTCGACAACTATCTTGAGTGAAGGGATTTCACATTCAATCGGAAGGGTAGCTTCGAGACCATAAACAAGTTGAAATGGTGTGAATCTGGTTGCATCCTTCACTGAGGTTCAGTAAGCCCAGATAGCTGAGAACAACATGAGATTCCAATGGGACTTGTGCATCCCAATAGTAGGTTGAAGCATGGTGACTAAATCTTTGTTCACGGCTTCTACTTGAACATTGGCCTGGGGGTAGTACGGCATTGAGCTATCGTGACACAAACCCAACTGAGTAGTTAGATCAGCCATCATATAATGCTGAAAATGGGAGCCATGGTCAGTGGCAATGGCTTGAGGGACTCCAAACTTGGCAATCATGTGATTGAAGATAAACTGGGTGGTCATCTTCCCATCAACTATTAATGTAGGCATTGCTTCAGCCCATTTGGTAAAGTAGTCTATGGCTACAATAATATAAGCATGCCCCCTAGCTGAGTGAGGGTTACATGTCATAAAATTTGATACCCCACTTTGCAAAAGGACCAACGGTAATGATAGGATGGATATGAGCGGGTGGTGCGCGCATCTTGCGCTGGTAGATCTAGCACTCGTGACATTTATGGACATCGAGGATACAATATTTGAAAATGGTAGGCTAGAAATACCCGACACGAAGAATTTTTTGAGCAGCAGCATACCCAAAAATGTGACTGCAGTCTGCCACATGTGCTAGAATGGTAGTCATTAAGGAATTTTTCAGCTTCCTCGAGGGTTAAACACTGACGGAGGATGAAATTAGCTCCAATGCAGTGTAAAGTATCTCCGACTATGTGATAGGGTTGCGAATGATGACGGATACGTCGACGAGCATCTTTCGTCACCTCAAACCAGAAAGTAGAAGTCTGGAGATAAATGATTATATCACCATACCATGGATCGAGGGTGCTAATAAGAAAACAAGTATCGTTTGGAATGCGTTCCTCGAAACCGGAAGGAGCGGAGGCAGAGGCTAAGGAGCATATCAATTCAAAAAAAACCAACGATTTCTTTGATTTGGTGGAAGTTAACTCCAAATCGAACTCTTGGAGGATAAATATCCACTTAGAGTACTTGCCCCCCAATAATTGTCGAGTTAAAATATAGATCATGGGGTTGCAATCAGAAATCACGGTCGTGGTGCGGATCAAAATATAATGGCGGAAACGTTGTATGGATTGAATAGTTGCCAACGCCAATTTTTCGAAATGAGTGTAATGCGTTTCAGTGTCGAGAATATTTCACCTGAGATAATATATGACATGCTCATTACCACCGTCATCGTCTTGTACCAGAACCATGGTGATAGTGCTAAAAGCGATAGCCAGATAGAGTGAATAATCGTGATGATAATTTGGGGGACGCAAAAGAGGAGCATTGAAAAGCATGGTCTTCATTGCATCGAAATATTTTTGGGAAATCTCATCCCATAGGAATGGGATGCCTTTCTTAAGAAATCATATAAAACCTTTGGCTGCCTCGACGTAGTTCAATATGAAACGACGCAAGAAATTAGCTTTCCATTGCAAACTCTACAACTAGTGTAAAAAGGAAGGGGAGGGGAGATTAATGATAGCTTCGACCTTAAGAGGATTGAGATGAATATCATATTTGGAAACAAAAAACCCAAGGAGTCTGTTGGAGTCAACACAGAAGACACATTTGTGCAGATTAAGCCGAATGTTGTAGCATCTACAATGAAGAAAAAATTGACGGAGGTGTTCCGAGTGGTCCTGACGCTTAGCGGAATGAGTCGGGAGGTCATATAGGTAAGGTTGAAAAATGTGCTTAATATCATGAAAATCATATGAAATTTCCCATTGGAACGTGGCACCAGCATTTTTCAGGCCAAAAGGATGCTTTTTATACGCGAAAGTGCCCCATGGACAGATGAAGGTAGTTTTATGTTGATCAGTCAATAGTATATTAATCTGGTTATAACCAGAGAACTTGTCCATACGAGAGAAATCCTCACTCCCACCACATTCGTCAATAATCTGGTGGATGAACTAAGTGGTATAGTTATCCTTGGGACAAGCACGATTGATATCACGGTAATCCACAGAAACTTGAATGGTGCCCTGCTTTTTTTCCACAGGGACAATCTTAGAGAAACAATCTATCAATAGGATTAGATAAATGAAGCCTACTTTTGAGAATTTTTTCAAATTCTCCCTTTATGGAAGTTGCCTTTCTAGGGTGCATAGGACGAAGGTGTTGGCGAACAGGTTTCGTGTCAAGGTAAGTGGGTATCTCATGCATGACTATACTCGGATCAATGCCGGGCATTTCCTCATAGGACCAAGAAAAAACATCTCGAAATTTGTGAAGGAGGCTAGTATAGACCTCAATTTGATCATGAGAATAGGTCACCCCAATATGGATGTTCTCGACAACAATCGGTTGAATGGATATGTCAATAGGCATCATCTGAGTGATATTTCCCATGTTTCCTTCCACAAAAACTTCATGTGTCAAAATATGTGTTTGAAGCAGTTGGGAAGGAGCTCGGGAAGAAAAATTCTCAAGACAGGTAGACGTTGCCCCAAGACTAGGCAAAAAGGAGGAACAATGATGATTATTGTCCTAGGGAGGATCCTCAAGAGACATGATTTCCACAATGGTTTCCTTAGTTGGAAATGTCTCGTTCAAGGGATTTGGAGAATCTGAAGCACCAAGCCAAGGGGATTGAGCATACGTGTCAAGAGGCATACTTGAAGAAGTACGATCAGAAGGAGACACCGAAGCTGAGATGATATCACAATAATATATTTCTATTAGGATTAATGGAATTACATCACTAAACAAATCAACCTGATCAAGTGAAGGGATGATCCAGGGATCAGAAGAAGTGGAGATCATATTGACCTGAGCAGTGTTGGGTGGAGGAAGAGAAAAAAGACCCATAAGGGCAGGATCTTTGAAAAGTCCTGGACCCACATTTTCATAAGGCATGGGAATGTGGTCTACATATAGAATGTTTCTCTCTGAAGAAGTGGAAGCGAAAAAGGATAATTGATCAACACTAATAATCTTTCCTTTGTGCGGGAAATGGTGAACACAAAAGAGAGTGGATAGTATGCATAGCATGGTATGAGTCCAACTGTGACCGAGGACGAGATTATAGTTGAGCTTGGTGTCAATGAATTCAACCTTGACATTGACCATTTTTCCTTCCAACGTGATAGGGAAGCTGGTGAGGATACCAAGAGGGAAATATTCCCTTCCAACGAAGGCCTCCAAAGCATTTGAAGACTGGTTAAGGGTTGGAGAGTCGATGGCTTTCCAACATGCAACAAAAATGATGCAAGTAGATGCACCTTTGTCTATGACTTCTCAATGGATATTATTACCATTAATCCCAACTTTTGTAATCAAAGAAAGTTGGTGAGGGAGACGCGGGATGAAATTTTCCAGATAGCAAATAACAAAGACTTCCGTTGTGATGGAAAGATCTAAATTACCTCCATCATGGACATAGAGGATGGTGCCTGAGCCAAATCCTCAATAATATTATAATTCTGAGCGACACGGTCATTTGAGTTGTAAGAGGACTTACGGAGCAAGCCTTTCAAAGGTGGTCATACAATGGGCTCAGAACTAGGCCTTTCAATATGAAGAGGGCCAGAAGCAGGTAGGGGAGAATGAGTATGAGCATCCATAATTTATTTCCCCGCTGCTTGACGCGGTTCTGTATAATCTTTTGATCTGGTAGCAATAGATATGGGTGCAACACCATTCATCATGAAAACTTGAGAGCCAAAAGGGGTGGAGGACTGGGGTTTCTCCACCATTTGAGTTTGTTGTGATGGGAACGGTTACTTAAGAACAGGCATAGTTCCTTGGGTGCCTTTGAGCAGTCGACTCACTTCGGCCCATCGTGGACAGTCCTTGGTGTAATTCTCATTGTCACATATCATACAAGGATACTTTGGTTTACGTTTTGAGCCATCATCAACATTGGTTTTAGGAGAATCCTATTTCGGGGCATCAGCTTTGGCCTTTCCTTTACCCTTATTCTTACCTTTGGAATATTTTTCTATCGAGGTATACTAGACGACATTCACTTCCACAATTTTACAACGATTGGAAGGTTGCTGAGAACCATTATCGATAGAGGGGGCGGATTTTTGCTTCGCGGGAGCAGGAGAAGACTTACAGGAAGTCTGAGAAATGAAACCAATGATACCATCGACAGGTGTCATCGTTGGTGCTTTGGAAGTTCCAGGTTGTGGAGCATTGGGCAAGAGATCATAAAGCATTCTATACTAGGAGTAAACCAGATCAAGGTACTAGGCACGAGTAATAGCCTGCTCTTCAGTAACACTTGCCCCCATAACAATGTCCTTAGCTATCAAGCGAAAAATAGTGAACCAGTCAGTCAGAAGTTGATCAGGGATTTCAAACTTGATCAAATGACAATGTTATCTCCATTCATGAATGTGATTAGGGATATGTGTGGCCCTATCTTGTTTCAAGTATGTAAGGAGGTACGTTCCCACTTCATAGCAAACCGATAACTGAAAGTGTGTGAGAAACGCCATTGCAAGAGAATTGAAATCTTGGAAGATTCCATGAGAGAGTTCAATGGACCACTTTGTAACAGCACTGGTGAGGGTCCTTTGGAAAAGACATAGATGAATAGAATCATCAATCTAGGAGTTATAGGAGCACCATAGGTGATACATCATAACATGTGCCTGGGGGTCTTCTCCAGACTTGCCTTTGAACTTAGGACAATCACCAGGAATCTTGGTGGGAACCAGGGGCCAATATGGATTATGAAGAATGGGATCGTTAGTTAACTTCGACACATCGGGAAGTTCCAATGTAGCAAGGAATGGAAATTGTAGGTTAAAATGCATTGTAGGCCTTTGATAAGGACCTGTTTTAGGGTTCCAACTAGGTTGGGAGAAATTTTGAGCCCATATGTTCTATTCTTGGGGATTTTGTCCATAGGGGATATAATTTTAGAAATTCTTCCCATATCCTGGTTGGGGACCAGGGTACTGGTTTTGAGTAAACCATTAAGGTCTAGTTTGAGTAACTTATGGATTCTATTGCAGGATGAAAGCCATGCCTTGGGGTTGACCTTGTGCCATCAAAGGTTGACCTTGGGAAACCAACGGTTGGATTTGAGGAATTAAAGGTTGGCTCTGAGGCTGAAAAGGTTGTCCCTGGGGTCCAGGTTGGCTCAGATGTTGAGGCTGGTCAGGCTATCCCTAAAAACTAGGTTGGCCTGATGGTTGATATGAGCTAGGCTACCCCTGAAGACCAGGTTGACCTTGCTAGCTGACGGAGGTTTGACCTTGTTTTACAAGAGGTTGGCCTTTCTGAATGTAAGGCTATTTTTTTTTGTACAAAAGGTTGTCCCTGAGGTGGATAGGTTTTCCCCTGAGGAACATAAGGTGCTCCTTGCTGAATGTGGGGTTGACCTGGATGACCATAGGATTGTCCCTATTGGGCCAAAGGTTGTCCCTATAGATGGTAGTGTTTTCCTTGCGAGCCATAGGGTTGTCCCTGTTGGTACGTGAACTAATTCTAAGGTTGATTTGTTTGAACATACAATGGACCTTGCTAGACAGGCCCATGGTAATATACGTGATTCCCGAACTCATCGTAGAGATTTGGTCGATTGATCGGAGCCTGAACCTACTGAGAAACCTAAGGGAGGTAGTTCTGATGTTGAACAACCATCATATATTGGTCATACGACAAAATTTACGAAAGAGGATTAGAAGGGATAGGCGTGCTACCAATAGGTTGATTGAATCCCAATATGTGAGGTTGTGATCCACTCACAATGGGTATGGTAGACATCACATAAGCATTTGGATGTGTTCCTTGAATAATAGTAACTGATGGAAATTATGTAACCACAGTAATGGATGGTGCAGAGGAAGCCACACAAACAATGGGCTGGGTTGGGACAACCGTGACAACTGTCTGAAAAATGGGAATAAAATAAGATGGATCTAACACAAATGACCCTGAAGAAGGAGCTGCAGTACTTAACCATAACGGGTTCCGGTACAAATATGAAGCACCAAAAATCAACTGTCCCAAATTATGGTAACTAGCCGGGAGTGGCTGAGAAGAAGGCTGAGTCGTCTCATAAGGAAAATTTTCTCTTCACTACTAATATGACTCAAGGCATCCATGTCAGACGAAGACATGTTGTACTCAAGGAGAAGCTGATGAGCGGTGGAGGGAAAAGCATGTGACAATGGTATCACAGACGGATCCAAGTATTGAGGAGAATCTTCTCTTAGAAAAAAAAAAGGATTTGGGGGCTGCTAGTTGATATCAAATGGTTCCTCGGGGGGAGACCGAGTGGCAAGAGGTTGAATGATCGGGATGACTTCACATTTGAGGCCTTGGGTCTCAACATACGGGGGTGTATCAGAAGAGACTCTAGGGAGAGAATCTTCACCATGAGGTAATTAAGAGGAGGATGAAATAGGTGGTTACGCCATGGTGACTTTGTCTCAGAGGAAGAAGAGAGAAGAGATGATTAATTCAAGGCTTTGACTACAATCGTTAAGAAATTACTCATGGTCCGGCCAAGAAATAGCTCAATGGGTCTGTGATGTAATCGTGGGAAATTAATTTTATAACATTGAAACAAGACTCTACCTTTTCATGTTTTAAGATTTGAGAAAAGGAAAAAAGGTGACTCTAGTCACTTTCGGTTTGAACGAGCTCGAAAGGACAAGTGCTCGATGATATTTTCAAATTTAAAGAGTCACGGAAAGATCAAAATGACTACTCAGGAACTCTAGGAAAAAGGGTGTACCAAGTTCCTGTGAACTACAATATACACCTTGGGAAATAAATTTACCAAGGACTCAATGTACACACAGGCAATCTCCTCGAATGCTATGTTCGGTGTGTCACAGTTACAGGGCAGCAGACTCGGCTTCCTATGGATAAAGGATTTAAACCTAAAATGGTCTCCCTTTATATATGCGACGTTACGAGGAGAACAAGTCCATACTAGCGCTTTCTAATGCAATATTGCGAGCAAAAATTGCTAGGTTTAATGACGTCGAAACATGTCACTAGCCTAGACCTCTAAGTATGAGCATTAAGTTTCAATGCTTCCTTAGGATGATTGAGTTAATTTTACGGTACAGTGATATCATCGTTTATCTCTAGAATTATACTTTCCAGTCCGAGTTGACGAAAGATGCTTGTCGACATATCCGTCATCATTTGCAAACCTATCGCATAGCTAGAGATACTTTATACCGCATCGAAGCTAATTCTATCCTCCATCAGTGTTTAATCCTCGAGGAAGCTGAAAAAGTCCTTAATGACTACCATTCTGATGCGTGTGGCAGTCACATGTCTGGGTATGCTACTGCTCAAAAAATTCTTCGTTCTAGGTATTTCTGGCTTACCATTTTCAAATATTGTATCCTCTATGTCCGTAAATGTCACGAGTGCCAAATCTACCAGCGCAATATGTGCGCGCCACCCGCTCACCTCCATCCCGTCATTACCATTGGTCCTTTTACGAAATGGGGTATTGATTTTATGACATGTAACCCTAGCTCGGCGGGGTGGGGGGGGGCATGCTTATATTATTGTAGCCGTAAACTACTTCACCAAATGGGCCGAAGCAATGCCTACATTAATAGTTTCCGATAAGACGACTGCCCAATTTCTCTTCAATCATGTGATTTCCAAGTTTGGAGTCCCTCAAGCCATTATCACTGACCATGGCTCCCATTTTCGCCATTATATGATGGTCGAGTTGACTACTCAGTTGGGTCTGTGTCACGAAAGCTCAACGCCGTACTACCCCCAGGCCAATGGTTAGGTCGAATCCATGAACAAAGTTTTAGTCACCATGCTTCAGCATACTATTGGAATGCACAAGTCCAATTGGAATCTCATGTTGTTCCCATCTCTTTGGGCTTACTGAACCTCAGTGAAGGATGTAACCAGATTCACACCATTTCAACTTATTTATGGTCTGGAAGCTGCCCTTCTGATTGAATGTGAAATCCCTTCACTCAAGATAGATTTCGAATTACTGTTGAATACTTTTCCATAGGAAGAACATCTTCTATATTTGGAGAGGCTTGATTAAACTTGCCGCCTGGCTGCTCTAATCATAGAAGCATAGAAAAAGCGGGTCAAATCCCACTTTGACCAGACAATATCCCCTCGTACCTTCGTAGAAGGAGACTTGGTCCCCTTGTATGACCAAGCCCATGATAAGCTGGGGGCAGGTAAATTCGAACCCATGTGGCATGGGCCCTACATCCTTAAACGTGTTTTTCAAAAAGGGGCCTATGAGCTTATTGATTATGAAGGCCATCCCTTGGATCGACCCCGAAATGGGTTGAATCTCAAAAAATATTATGCATGATTTTTTCTCATGCATTTATTTTGTACATAGTTGTGTTTTTAATTTTCTGAATGAGAAGGAAGAATGCAAAATTTTTGTCCTTTTGTATAAGTGATAAGCAAAAATTCAATGCTATACTAAAAAAACAAATACTAGCTTTGATTAGATTTGAACGAGATATTAAAAAAATGAATAGATCAACTCCAAGAAAACGTAAAAACACACTCAAAGCTAGGCATACATTTAATTACACAAAATAAAGGGCTTTTAGTCGACTCAACGAGAAATGTGATCTATGCTCGGGGCGATGGAGGGAAAATACAATAGACACGGAATGAAAACTTGAAAACCTTACTTCACGTACAATCAACTGAAAAGGCCAAGAAACCACATAAGATGTTGAACAATGAATGACCAAACTGACTCATAAATAGATCAGACACGCAATGAACATGCGACCAAGCGAATGGTTCAAAACACCTAGAAACCCTAGGATGGATAAGCCACATGGTTCAAATGAGAGATAACAGAACTAGGATGAATGAGACAACCAAGTCAGGAAAGAGAGCTAGATGGATCAATCCAAGCAGAAAAACCAACCTAAAGGATAAGACACACTAGAAACTCAGTGGAAAAGGCCCAAATCCAATCCTACAGGAATCAACATAGTTGTTGAACAACATTCAGTTAATGACAAGTCTCGCTCATGTTAATGACAACTCGTGCATATGGGTGCGACTGTCAGACAATCAACAACACTGAGCTAGGAAATAAAGGAAAATAAAAAGGGATTGTTGAGAAAAACCAGAATTATCACTCTAGGAAAAGGATAAATGGCTAGAAGCACCCAAACAAGCCAAAAACAACAGAGAAACAAAAATTCGGCCAAAGTTGGATAGACAATAAAAAATTCAAAATGAATAATAAGAGACAACATGCATTGACTTCCCCAGTATGGTCACTAAATTGTTGTGCAGGAAAATCTGCTCTATAGACAAAGGTGATCCCTATAGCCCTAGGGTGGGTCTAGCAACAAGGGAACATATTGGTTTCTAAATTCCTAGTTCTTAAAAAAATGTGGACTGGAAAAAATGTCCTACCTCAATCTAATTCTCTTGACATAGTACATTGCGGTGATCCCTTAATCTTTGTCCTTTAGGCCTTGCACTCCATTGGTAGTGATAGTCACACAATTGCATAAAGATCAAGCAACACTAAAAACATACGAGCATACATATTCATTTAAAACTATCTAACTAGTCAAGGAGAGTCATAAACTTTGGATATTAACGTAGATAAAGATGGAACTAGAAATAATTCATGTCATATTAATATATAAAAGGGAGTTTACAACCCATTCCTTGACGCTGTAGACCTCCTTTGATGGGTTCAGTTGGGCACATCTCTAAAGAATTCATTCATCGATTGGCTCAAAGAGGCGAAAGGCTGAAACTCTCTCTCTCAACTATGTACTATTCTTTGTTATCAGCTCTTGGTCTATTCTATCTAGCAGAACCAATGGGATGAAGAGGAATTTATTGGAGTGGAGGAATAGATTTTGGATCCACTTATGGTGGACGAAAGGTCTATCCCTTTGGGAATTTTCATTTTTGTGGGAACTAGAAGGCCAAAGGGAGAAAATCGACTACATCCAATTGAAAAAAGATCCATGATTCTGCTAACGAATATATTAGATCTTAGAAGCTTCGTTTCCATACTAAAAAAACTTCCAAAAGTAGTTTGGTGTGGGAGTTCTTTAGAGATAGAGCGACCATGGCGCGAGGGCTAGTGAAAATATGGCCATGGGCGTGAGGACATAGATACACCACAACGCCGACCCAAAATCACATTTTTTTAAGGGTCTGCTTCAGGAATGGTCTACAGAGATTTTGTTCCTGGCATGTTAAGGGATGCAATGAAATTCATTATGATGTGTGACAATACAAAGGGCTCACTATGATGGTTCGCCAGTATTCGGAATAGGGAATGCAGGGACGGTGACAAAATTTTGTGTAACACCTATCGACACAAAGGTAAATTAAATCAATGAAGAATACTTATAATTTATTAATTGTACAATCTATTGATCATTATTTTTTGGCACAAAGTAATGTGTTTTATTTTTTTAATCAGGTAAGAAACGAAGAGACACAACCTAGTGTCAATGGAGTGGCACCCAATGAAGGTGGTGTGCAACTTGATAATGGAGGTATTTCATGTGCTATAAAAAATGGCATATGTATTACAATTAAATTTTTTTAATTGAAATTTGTGTATTAATTAAAACCTTTCTTGTTTCAACTCTAGAGCATGTAGAGGATGAGGCTACACAACTAGAGGAACATATGGCCATTGTTGGATAATTGGAATGATCTAAATGGTTGGTGGCACTTGGTATGTCGGCATTGATGTCAACTAGACTAGTATTGAGATAAGAGGCAACAAATTTTGGTAGTGTAGAGAACGCTATCATGGTTGGGAGACTCAAGATTTGGAGGAATTTTTATATTAGGATATTTTATCATATGCCCTTGGAAATGGCATGGTTGGAAAGCGCTTAGAAAGATATTTCCAATGGGATGCAGAAGTCTGGAAATGGTCCCCTGGTTCAAAAGTTATTAATTGTCAAAGTAAGTTCCTCCAAAAGGTAGAGTTGAAGTACTAACCTGGAAGCTCAGAATCCCAGAGGTCTATTTAAAAGAGACCCCAGATGACATGGAGGCAGGGTCATGGGAACAAACCCCAGAAGCCCAAAATCCCAAAGGTCTATTTTAAAGAGACCCCGGATGGCATGGAGTCGAGGTTGCGGGGAAAAATATAAAAATGTCGGAATCCCAGAAGGTTGACATCCCATAGGTTTGGAAGACCGAAAGTGTATATAAAAGAGATCCGATATGGCATGAAGCATGGGTCACAAGAACAAATCCCGTAAGTTTGGAATCCATGAGGGTCAGAATCTCGGAAGGTCGGAACCCCATAAACTTTTATTAAATGCATCGGGATTAAGGGCTTCAGGAATTATTTTGGTAGCATGTCACTTTGGGCATAAAACCATTTACAAAGGAGATCATGTATAAAACAAAGGATCTAGTGACCCTTTCTCCCTCCTCTGGCTGGACACATGGTTGCATTTGATCCACTCTGAGGAGATGATGGTGGTAGATGATCTAAACATGATGTGGATGTATGGGGGACATGTGGTAGGGATATTTAGAATTTTTGGTGGCCTAATGGGCCAAATACAGGTGACATGTGTTGTTAATTTTTCATAAAGCAACATTGTTCTTTACTTTGATCGTTACATTTCACTATTAACATGTTTCATTCACCCAAAATAATTTTGCCATTATATAGATCTATATTATTAACCATCAAAAAATGAAACTATACAGAAAGAACAACACCATCATCATCATCATCTAAGCAGCGAAAAATAAAATATCAAAGGAAGAGAAGCATGAACACATCGAGACACTAAGATTGGTCCGAGACTAGGGCAAAACCAACTACGGGGAAAACCATTGGAAATTATTCTTCTTATATCTTCATTGAATGGTTCAGCAACAACAGTACAATGATCCATGGGTACATATCTTTACAATGCAGAAAACATATATCATACAAGCACTAAAACCATATCCATACTTCTACATGAAGGAAATTGAATTTGAGAACTGAAATGCAATGACACTGGCTGTAGAAAAACGATGAACATGACTGACACTGAATAAAGAATGAAGATACTTCTATAGCTAAAAAAATAGATCTGATCTGCAAACCAGCAAATCTATATTACAAAAACTTGAATCTGATACATAACCAAATGATCTCATCTCAAATGTCCTAGATTTGAATCCAGGATATTGTTATCAATTGCTTTGATGCAATTTTTACTGAACAACTGATCTATAAAGGAACTTCGCAATCAATTGAAGGTGTTCCAAATCTATTTTTCTCAGAAAATCTCTTGTCCACGGCCTTAACAAGCTCTGCCCATGGCTCTGGGGTCCTTGACCACTACTAGGACTGACTGTGCTCGCGACTCTGCTTCATATCAGCCCTAAAGCTTGGTCCTGACCTCCCCATGCTGTGCCAGCAGCTTTGAAACCTTGGTTGCGGGCACAACACACCCTGCCCATGGATGAGCTTCAATAGGGCCACTACCATGGACTTACCTACCAGTGGCTCTGCTTAAATAGACCTAGATCTGAAATGGGATCCCAATCCAATGCGTGCTACTATGTAAGTTCCTTCCGACATACTTTTGTGATCCAAGAAATTGGAAATATGACCAAAAGAAAAAATAGCATGGAGAAGATATCATGAGCGAATGTGTGAAAATGAGCTTGAGGTCACCTCTATTTATAACTTTGTGAATGACCGCTTGGGGCTTTGACCGGATCAACACACGGTTAGGCCAACTCATAAAATATTAAATTAATTCATAACTTAACTTCTGCTTAACTGATTGGGGTGATCTATAGGTTGATTTTGATCCTCTCAAAAAGAGGAATCTAATTAAATTATTATATAATCATTTGAGCTGTCGAATGTGGAATTTTACCCTACTTGCAAAAATTAACACTCCCTCTCAACTAGGAAGAATTCGACTTTGCAATATCTACTCGTAGTTCTCTACGTCATGGAGTCATCACGACTCAACTCAATCTATTGATATTTGATCATCGATTAATATGCCATTATGATATTCATGCATCATCATGTGTCATTACTGAACATTTCTGTCATGAATTCACCATTATGTGAACCTTTATTATTAAAAATCATCAATGTACTCTTTATGCTTACTTTTACTTATCTCCTGATTGTTTCTGCTTGTATGCTGAAAATTATCGGATTTGGAAGAAGAATTTATCACCAGAGGGGAGAATGGGCTACCACCCTCTATTCGCCTGTTAGGCTTTCATCGTGAAATCTCTGCCATCAAAATATTACCCAAAACTTTTACCAGCGAGATGCTACCCAGAAATTTGTCATCAGGCTACTACCTGAAAATGCCATCATCGGAGAGCATATCAACAGGGAGCACATATCCCAAAATATAATGGGGTAGATATACCTATACAACCCTATATCTAGCAAATAGGATACCCATCCATGCAAGGGAGATCATCTTGACCCTGGTGTCACCTCAGGGAGCCCACTCTAAACCCGAAAATAGGGTTATTTCATATAGGGGAGCTCACTCTCAACCCAGAATCACATATGGTCATCCCAACCCATCCTATTTCCTATTGATCTTCCCATCGGTGAACCTGAATAGTAATGTGGTAGAACACCTGCATCATAATTCACTTGGGTTGTACACCCTGAGTACACTCTTAACTCGTTCGTCAAACGAGGAGAAGTATTCTCGACAAGCTGAACCAACTTGTGGGTATGATGCCAACTGGGGTATACTCTGCAAGGACTCAACGGTGGAGGAGATAATCGACTTGTCAAAACATACAAGGATCACACACATACCCATGAGTGACATATAGGGAATACACCCTATTTTACAAAGTTCCCTCAACACCAGGAGTCTTTCACCTCAATTCCTCACCCCGAGAGTTCAAGCGGAGTAGAAAGAGCACTAAATGTTATCGATCAATGCTACTCTCACTTGGTATCTATTGATTCATGTTCCTATGAGACATAAAATCAAACATTATGTTATAACATACATAATCATATAAATCACAACAAGATACCAATTATAGCAAGATTCCATAACCATCCTCCATTTCATGGAGGTTTCAAACATGCATGGATACTATAATCATCCTTCCTCTCATGAAGGTTACATGGATGCCATAACCATCCTCCCTCTCCTGGAGGTGTTAATCAAAATCCTCAACTTGTCGCAAACAAATACACTGTTTCAAATGAATGGAGAACACATAGTCCCAACTACACATATTTGTGATTATCTATCATCAGCGTATATCGATTTTTTATCCAGATAATGCACAATTATCTCTCTAAGGAGCTTCTACATCATGCCTCACAACTAGCCTTGCTAGCGGCATTGTACCCGAACTCAATTGTGCTATGGACCTCTTGTCCAAAGTATCATGGTATATATCATACTAGGACAACATCAAAACGTTCTCATCAACACTAATCACAAGCAACATCAGTGCATCCATACAACTACATATCGTGGGAGAAGTATCTCAACCAAATAAAATATGTTTGGTGGAAATCCTGAATGAAGCAACTCAATCATGAATCCAATCATGTTCTATACACATCATATATGGATGGATGTTCAAAATGGAACATTAATGCTTCAATCAACTAAGAGATGCCGTATCATGTTCAATCAACATTTGAACTTTAAATCAGGGTTTCCAAGGATTTACATTACACAAAGACATTTCACCAATCTTGTACTATGGAATTTCTTTCCCAAATTCCAAAAATTATTTTAGTGTGCCATGCCACATCATTACTATATTCAAAAACAATCTCCCTCTTACTTAGATTTTCAGAGGCTTATCACTTATCAAGGATACATAATCAAAGTCATGATCAACATCAAGGTCATACCTTGAAACTAATTATCCTGACTTCACCATATATCATTCAAATATAGACAAATCTGAATCAAATAATTTTCATCACACAACAATCTCTATGAACATAAAGCCTTCCTGTTCCAACATAACTAGCCATACACAAATAAATTTTGTGTTAACAAAATCAGCTCATCCAAGCTTAGAAGTTAGTCAAACTATTATCAAAATCATCAATTCTTTCAACCAAATGCAGGTAGTGTTGATCAGCAATTGTCATTGATGTCAACCCAAGTAGCACCAGGGGCTAACCCAATATTTAATTGGAATTTTTACCTAAAAAATTAATATATTCTGGGTCAATAATTCTTTTGATGGTTTCTACTTGTTGAGATGTTTCCATTGATATATGGCACGCCATGTAATTCTTTACGGTTTGAGAGATATTCATGTTTGAAGTTTGTACCCCCAGTTAGTGGGCTAAAACCCCATGGGGTTGGGGCATGGGTCATTGAAAATTCATAATTAATATTTTTTAAGCTCCTAAAATCCCTCCCATGTTCACTTGTTGAAGCCCCTCTCAACCTAAGCATTTATATAAATTGTGATCCTCATTTCCTCCTTATGCAAGGGATTTCGCCATCTGAAACAGGTCATCGTGGCATTTTCGCTCTTAATTTTTTTCTTACAAAGGTTCAAAAGCTGAAATTTTTATGAGGCAAAGCCGAAATCCTGAGGAAGCTTCTATAAAAATTTCAGATCAAGGTGCACAATATTTTTGGAGATATGATCTGTGGAAGTCAGGGTTTTTGCAGGCTCCTAAAATTCATCTCAAAGAAGTGACCTTGGTAAAATCGTCATAACTCTCTCTCTTGGAGTATCGGGTTGGAATCCTATAAAAAGTGATAGATAGTGCACAGACTGTAGTTTTCACTCTATCAATTTCAGATCCGAATGAAGAAATAGTGACACGTGGCATGTCGTACAAGTTCTCTCTGTTGAAACAATCCATAATTAGGGAATTGTGAGAGATTGGGTATAAATATCTCTTGAAGAATCCAAATTGGGTTAGACATATGGAATTGTAAATATGACTCAGAGGACTACTATAGGACCGAAAATCAGATATTGAGGATTTGAAATAAAAAAGATACACCAGATTCAATATCGAGCTCCTAGAAGGCAAGAAAAAGCTAGATCATGTGTTTTCAAGGGTTGCAAAGGACCAGACTTTCTATGGCAGAAAAGCAAAGCAAGGTGCAGAAGAAGGTAGCATGACAAGAGCAGCAACCAAGGTGCATAACAGCAGCAAGAAGTTTATCATATGAAGTCTTCAAGTGGGTAGCACTGCATACAATCATTGTAAAGGTATCATTGTACTAAGTCATTGTAAATATATTATTGTAAAAATTGTACTAGTGTCTATCCGCCAAGGGTTGAAGAGGCAATGTTGGGAGGTCTAGGATCATCATTAGGTGGTTGTGTCAAAGTTGGGGTTATGATCTAGTATATCTTCTTCTTCTACATCATTCTATATCATTGTAAAGTGGACCATTTTCCCTGGTACGGAATTCCATTCTTCTTTTATTCTTCTATAGGGTGGTAGGGTGGTGCTAGAGTGAGTTGTATCTCATTGGGTGTTGGGGCATCCATTCAGTTGAATACTGAAGAATCTCGGGCGTTGGAGCGTCCATCCAGTGGGAGTTGGAGAAGAATGCTTTTCTAGATTCTAGGAAGTTGGAGCTTTATTTTCAATTGGAGTTGAATATTAAAGAATTATTAGAAAAGCATTAGGTGGTTTTTGTCCTGGAGTGGGTTTCCACCTTAAAAACTGTGTGCATTTTTGTTCCTCTTTTTTTCTACTATCATTGTAAAAACACTGATAATAATTAAAGATTAACTAATGCTCTAATTGAAAGGAATACTGATTCACCCCCCCTCTCAGTATTTCCAATAGGTTGCACACATATAAAGTCTTGACTACATACATCTTTAAGTCAACATGTCAATCATACCATTACATGTTTTTCATGTAACATGTTATTACAGACCATTTCTGTCATTAGATGCAGGTGCATTCACATCACGGTTAAGTCATGTATGTTCATACTAACTCACTACAACCAGTGTGCTAGGAACAAAAAGGCCAATATAGAACCATACGCTCTATACTCACATACGACACTAAAGGTCACTATGTTTACATAACATAGTCATCTTGGAAAATTAACCATCACCAGATCAAATCATGTCAAATCCAAAAGTGCAATCTATAAATCCAAACATGTCTCAATCATTAAGCATCATGTCAAAAGTACCAAACATAGTTTATCAATATAAATCAACAAAAAACATGATGGACAATCCTCAAACAAAATGACATATCATATGAATATCTCGGTCACCTAAACACACAAATTCAGTTAAAAAATACAAACTTTCCCAGCTAAAAAATTTACTAGCATATGCAATATATCTACATAACTAACATTTTCCAAGTGACCATCTGATTTCATGCTCAATTCCAGTAATACCAGAAACTAGTTCATAACTATAAGAAAAATCAAAGAACCATGGGTTCGAGTTATAGACCAAATTCATTATACATAAATTCAATTATGTGTCTCTCATGCATAGTCACATATATGATCCTTCCTTTGTGCGAATGAGGCTCAGACCTCTGCTGTAGATCAACAATTTCAAATACTTAAATCATATTTCAATAGATCATAAACTGACAATATGAGTAAGAATCTATTAGGAGAGATATTATCCCTTTGAATGGGAATCCACTTCATGCCATCAACCTGTCTTTATAGGGGTCATCCAATAGTAGATATGTTATATCATAAACACATATATATAATGATCATCAATATCATGTCATTAATCTTTCATCAAAGGCTCGACATGAAAGATCAGGACAACAGGCTGATGTGACAACAAAATATTATGATCCCAATATCAAGTTAAAGAATTTTATTTCACCACATGCTATAACTAAAGATAGTCATAGATCTAAAACATTTATCTCATATACATGCTTTTAACATCATAGTTGCCAATACCATACATATTTTTAAGTGTCATGCATATCATAACCAATGATATCAAGTTAGGTTAATCGATAAACCAACAAGGTGAAAACACTCTTTTCCGTGAGCTTACATCATGCACATCACACACATTATCAATATTACATAAAAAAAGGTAACCTTCCATAAGGGATCCAACATATCTTAAGTGTATCAAGAATCAAGAATACCATCCAATACAATTAGAATCAGGATCTAAATAAAAAAGATGTTAGGCATACATTAGGTTATGACACTATATCCCTGATCGTAAATCACATCAAGTAATCTTGTAGAATCAAGTAGATCATCATGATTAAACCATTGATACCATGTGCACTATTTCATCAACATAAATCCAAATCACTCTTATATGAGCATGCATGAGCCATTCGAGAAGTAGAAATTCTCAATATACTGAGGGGCTTACCTATCCATCTAATGTTGTAGCTAAATCATAACATAAAAAAAATATACCATCCTTGCCTTACCATATTACTTGTGCACCTTCACATAGGTAGCTTGTAGTGCGCAAGTGCCTCTTTACCTTTTTCTAGATGTGACCATATTTCCCTTTCCAGATCTAGCTGCATTTCCATATCTAGTAAATGTCTCTGCATTTCCCGATTTATCCATATTTCTTGCGTTTCCAAATAACCTCAAGAGGGATCCATCCATCACATCTCATCACTGAGGTTATACATATACAGGTGCTCAAATATACATGTAGGAAGTAATGAATAGAAATAATAATCATATAAATAATCATAAACAAGAGTAAGGGTTATAAGTCAAGGAGTACTTATCTTCAAAGATAGATAATCCTCTCCCTCTCGAATCAAACTTCAAGATTAATCCATAAAAAAATGTTGCCTTCAACCAAAAAAATTATCAATAACCAGGTCATTTATGTAAAACTGATCCAAGTGCTTGAGCATCTTTACAAAGGCCAGGCGAGGGTTTCATAAACCAAATCTCAAGTCTTCACCATAAACCAGGTTTTCTCTCAAACCCTTATCCACTAACTGCCTAGGGTTTTCTTCATACCCTAGAATTATTTTAGGTCTCTACCATCCTCTGCTTGCTTCCATATAAGTGTCTCCTTGGGATGATCCTCGTGGATTTTCTTCAACTAGCTCTGATACCATGTTAATTTTCATAAAGCAACATTTTTCTTTACTTTGATAGTTACATTTCACCATTAACATGTTGCATTCACCCCAAATAATTTTTCCATTATACAAATATATATCATTAACCATCTGAAAATGAAACTATGCATAAATAACAACATCATCATCATCATCATCATCATCTAAGCAACGAAAAATAAAATATCAAAGGAAGAGAAGCATGAACACATAAAGACACTAGGATTGGTCTGAGACCAAGGCAAAACCCACTACGGGGAAAAATCTTGGAAATTATTATTCTTAGATATTCATTGAATGGTTCAACAACAAGAGTACTGTTGTAGCTCCTAGAGACAACCTTGAGTTGCAAAAGACCAGTGCCTAGGAGATCTTGAAATAAGAGGTTAGATGTGGAAAATTTTAAGGGTGCCTATGATAGAATATGGATAAGGAGAATAATGATTGTGGTGGTTCAGGAATGGTGAAGAATTTGGAGTTTGATTCATGTGAATTACCCTATACTACGAGAGGGCTCAGGAGGTTTTATGGCTCGGTGGCTTTTCAAATGGGCCAAATATGAAACAATGAGCAGAGGCTTTCAAAATATGCGGAGGTGCTGAGAAGGAACGGAGGAGTAACCTGCAAGAGACAAGCTTAAAATTCTTAAGAATCTGTCTCCCGTGAACTCAGAGGAAGTGGATGTAAGTGGAATGTGACCAAAAATATAGATTCGTGGAGCGTGAATTAAGGGGCACAAAAAGTTTAACACATGAACGTTATTCTTACACGAATTCATGAATATAATTGCATACCATCGGCAACTACATTACACGAATAATCAAAGCAACAGAACATTGAAAGATGATTATACATAAACATGAGATTACTGATAAACAAGATAATATAGATAAATACTACTCATTGCTCCATCTGGAATAGAAATAAACAACGTTGTATAACATATTATGTTCAAAATAGCTCTCCCAAATATGTGTCTCAGAGCATAAAGAGCACGTTCATACATAACTACAACAAAAATTCTCCAAAATTCAAAACCCTTCTTTCATCTCTGAAATCTCTACATATAGAGTCCTCCTAAGGGTCTAAAATCGAATAAACTTCCATGATCGACCCACACATGTGAAAATGAAAATATGCTAACCAACTCGCAGAACGTGCATCAAGCAAATCACTCACATAATCAGAAAATCAAAACAAAATCGGGTGAAATCGAGATTTCACCAGCAAAACATCATAATCAAATAGTAAAATAAAAACATAGTTGGCCACGGAGGCCAAATCCTAGAATCTTCAAAATGGGTCAGCGAGGAGTAACCATGAATAGGTGGGCAGTTTGGTTTCCATCGCATGATTCCACCTGTTGTGGAAAGCCTCCACTCTCTCATTCTCATGATTCCCATTAACCATTATGAAATAGTCAGTCATGGTGTGCATTCCTAGCTCTTTAGTGGGGAGTTCTTAGACAGGCTAAATATATCATAGTTTCATTTTTCCCACCAAAAAGCCATGCTACGTTTGACCTACAAAACCTGAGACTGGATTTCGTAGGGGGGCCTATCCAGTTTGTGGTATTGGATGGAGGGGGGTGCGAAATCACTGCATGCTAACACGTAGCACCAGAGGCAGTTTCCAAAACCAATCATTTCAGACCCCCCCTGAGCATTAACCTTTGGAAGGTGATGGGGAGCCGAAATAGATCATAAGCCGTCGGTTGTGTGATGGGGAGTGGAGATGAGGGGAATATGGAGGAGGTTTAGCGGTGATGGGATGTATGGATAATGGATGGAAATGGCAGAAGTGATGGTGGATTTAGCGGGATGGTTAACACTGCAAAGAGTAGGACAAAGGTTGTGGAAGGGCTTTGATGACGTGGTAAGGAGGTGGGACCACCCAAAAATCGTAAATCGGAAGTTTTTGTTATGAGAAGCGGGAGGTAAATGTTAAAAATTGCGAAGGGCGATGTGCGATGTACAGTGAATGGAAGGTGACGTGGCGTGATAGAGGTGGGGGCCGCCCATAAATTGCAATTGGAATTTTTACTTATGAGAAGCAGGAGGTAAATGTTATAACTTGCAAAGGTTGATGCGCGATGAGCAAAAGGTGATGTGGCATGATAGAGGTGGGGCCACCCGCAAATTGTAATCATGAGTATTTTGTTATGAGAAGCGGGGGTTAAAGGTTAAGAGTTGGTAAGTGTGATGTGCAATGATGGAAAGGTGAGTGGGTATCAATAAAGGTTAGAGCAGAGGGAAATTAATTATGAATGATAAAGGTTCATGCGGAAAAGGTGAAAAGGGATAAGGTTTTATTGCATCGGGGGTTTTGTGAAGGAACACAATGGTAACATGTATGGTGTTTTTCATTATGCAATCAAAGATTGAGGGAGGGGCCCACAACAATGTTAAAATCATATCATGCCTCATCCATTTGATTTTATTATAGGGGCCACTTCTCCACCTTGTGTGCGGTCACATGCCAAAATTGGCTCCATCAGGGGACAACGTGCAATTCTAAGTGCGTTGAGAACATATAGACATGAATGTATGTTCTTTAATGGGCACATGAAGTTTCAAATGCATACTGTAAATCTAAATGGAAACTGCAACTGATCTGTGCACTGCAAACTATCAAAACGGAAATCACTGGCGCACCCTAAAAATCTTGAATGCTGAAATCTGACCCATGCTGAAACTGAAATCTGAAACACACTTGAACTGAAAACTCCAAAGCAATCTAAAACTAAAACTAGAAAGATGCTCATAGCACTGAGCTTATTTTCACACCTACCTACCCCAATCTGCTGGAATTACTGCTATTCTCAATGATACAATAATGGCAGTGTAACCAAGCAAGCAAATACTCTAATAACTTTGTTCTTTCACTGTTTTTCACCAAACTCAGGAACAAACCCGTTAATGGTATTTGATAGAAATTCCCGACCTGATCTTCATTGCAAGGGGCTTGGTAAACCTAAACAACAACGAAAATGCTGAAAAGGTATGGTGGCTTTGTGATGAATCATTTCTCAATATAGATAGCCATTGGATCAAGATACACTTGACCTATTTCTGAATATGTTGACCCGATCGATCCAACCTCATAACTTGGTACGGCACATGTGTTATCCATGTATTCAAACAACTTGGGAAATATTTTCATTTTATCAGATGAATTTTGTATCAATACTTCTACTGAACCAGAGAATAGGGAAGACTTTTTTATCATATCCATATCATAGCAGCTTCTGAAATTATTACGTGTGCATGAAAACTGACTTTGAAAAATCCAACCATCCAATGTATCATTTATTGGCTCATGAAGTGCTTTAGATGACTATAGAGTTGGTTCCACTGACATCTCATGATTTCTCCTGTGATTATCAACCAAAATGTGACCAAGATTCGCTTTCAAAATCTGAGATGAATTAAAGCATAAAGGTAGAGAAGCAAACTAGATCAATTCTTCCTTTGTTTTAAACTTTGCCTCTCTATTAAACATGTTCACTTCCACATCAACTGAAATATTTTTCATTTCTTAAAGGGTTACAATGTCCCTTTCTCTTACTTGGAATGCCATCTCTGGATTACAGACACCTAGGTAGTGCAAGAGAGCTACTCCTGGGGGTGGCCTAATATCAGCAGGCATTGAATGATACACCTTATTGAATCTGGCTAAAAAATATTGTATTTTCTCCCTTGGATGTCTTTTTAAATGTTCATACTCTTCTATGGTAAGAAAAAAATTCCCCATGATTACCCCTTGACCTAGGAAAACTTGAATGAATTGATGAAAATTGCTCATGCTAGCAGCTGGAGGATTTTCAAACCAATTTTTAAGTTTACCTTGCCATGGTAGGACAAACATCCTCATACACACACCATATTCTTCTTTTACTGATGACTGCAATACACTGACTAAAGGATCATGGTAAACATGCAACATGAGATCTTCTATAATATTTGTAACATGAAAGCAAACCTCATTCCAAGTTGTTTCTTTTCTTGGGTGTTGAAACTGATTCTCTTCAAACAACAAGGGAACCAATTGTTTTTCCTCATTATCCACGGTAATAAAGTGATTTGAGTGTTCTTTATCATTCCCTTTGTCACACAGAAGCTTGCAAGGGAGCTGCAAACTCTCGTTAATTTCGGGTGAAGGAACATGATTTGTAACAATATGACGCAACAAAACTGAAAGTCAGCCCCAAGGAGAGATGGTCAACGATAGCGTGGCTCTGTCCGCATTCTCCTTTCAAATACCCCACGTGGCTCTTAGTCTTCTTTTTAATTTATTTATCAATTTCAAAGAAATTTACAAATAAATATTTTCACAACCTTTGAATGTTAATTCTATCTCTCGGCTTATATATATTATCTCCGAACTTTAGGACTAAAATTATAACCCTTCGCACTTTATATTAATACTCCACGCTTTTTTTGAATAAATGGCTTATAACAAACTTTTGGCTCTGGATCCCACCTCTACGATCAATTGCCCCATGACGTCATTGTGGAGGCTCCTGGAGTACGGTAGCAAACCTTGGCCCGTCCCTCCCGCAATGAATCTAAATCGTTGATCGTTTTCTATATGATCCGGGCTCTTTTATTAAACTTCAGGCAAGTCCAACGCGCGATCACCATTTGATGGCCCCTTCCCAAATCAACGGCACATGGAAATATCACTTGGCGTCCGGGTACAAACTATAACGTGCGATGGCGTGGTTTAAACGATGGTTTTCCGGGGGTCCACTTTGCCACGCATAGAACACTCTATGGAATCCCTCCCCAACCAGGAAATACCACTTATTCACCAAAAGCAGTGTGATATGGGAAATCCACCTTTGCAATCCGTTCATGGTTTCGGTACAGTGATCAACCCATGGTTAAGTCGGGTTACACTCTCCCTTTAATTCATTAACTCAGGGTTTAGTCCAAGTGAGGAAATTCAATTAGCAGCAAAAAAAATATAATTCTCTTTATATGGTAATTTCACCAACATTAAACAGGATTCAACGACCACGATTTCTCTACACAGGCCTCGCCTGCGGTGGGATAATTTCGCAAAACTTGCTCGGATAAATTACTGAAATGGTACACAGAGGGCCGCGGAGACTGTAGGACCATTCAATTCAACAGTCATATATAGAGTTCAATCGCTTCGCAGTTAAACAAAATTCTTCACAATTATCAATTCAGACAGTTTGGAAATCGACGGGACTTGAAATCTATTCAACCGGAAGCAATTGCTCAATACACAGAGTTTTATTGCAGAAAATCTCTCTCTTCTTCCTCCCCCTCCTTTATACATCCGAGGGATTACATTTATATACATCAACATATATCCTTTCAGTTCCTCCGTGAGGACCGTTATGGTAATTCAAGAGCCTAATTACAATTATTCAAAAACTAAAAACATGACAGATGGACTAACCATTCAACTTCTACAACTCTAACTAATCTAAATGAAACAGTCAGCTGAGGTATTGACACCTAGCTGTTACAATTCAAATTTTCTTGAACCCTCCTAGCCACAACATGTGGAAAAAACCTCCTACATTGTTGGCTAGTGTCTAATGCCCCTGAATCACAATATGTTGTACTACTTCATTAACATCCAAGAAAGAAATTAACGATTGAGAACTATTATGATTTTATTCAAGGGCTGTAAATTGAGATGAGGTATAGCCTGAAAGAGAATTAGATGGATGGTCTTCATCATGCAACTCTAATTGGTCTTTAATCTCTGAAGGAAATACTGATTGCTGAAGATGTTCTTGTGAATCTAGACAATTAAGATCTGCTGCCTCTATTTCCGGACCCTTAGACTGCTGTTGGTTTTTAGTTTTGTCCTTTAGGAAACAATCCATCCCTTCCCCTTCTTCATGGAGGGTAAGCTCACCTCCATCTTCTTCAGAATAGGCTAGGAAATGGTTTTCTACATGCAGTCCAAAAACCACCATGGGTCATTCTTCTTGGAGATTGAGGCTATCAAGTTGAGGGCTCACACCAGAGGGCTGCATAAATCGGGACACCTGAGCTTTGTATGAAGGATGTTTCAAGAGCTCAATCCAGGGAACCGAGATATTGAATTTATCTAATTTTTTCTGGAGTTCAAAGGTTGTGGTCGCTTCTTCTGTAATAGCTTCTTTGGACTGTTCTTTAGGATGGTCGGGTAGGTTCAAAGTTATAGACGGAGACTTCTCATCTTTGAGAGGATCAGCTTCTTGCTTTGTGGAAGTTGATGAAGTGGCCTTATGAGGGGTTGACTCTTCTAATGGCTTCTTCCCTTTACTAGCAGGACTAGGAGGGGTTTTTTCTCTTGATATTGACTCTTCATTTTGTTCTTGCACTCAGGTTCTCTTCCTGGAGGACCCGACGTCATACTTCTTATGGAGTTGAGCCTGCATGAAATCCAAGAACTGTCTGTAGTAATTGTCAATATATTAATCTTCTGGAGGGACTTACTTCTCTTCTTGTTCCCCTTGCAGGATTAGTTCACCCTCCTCATCATCAGAGTAAGCTAGGAATTGATTATCTTGATTTTCTGTGACTTCCTCAGCCTGTCCCTCCACTTCTCCCTCCAATTATAGAGGAGGTTGAATGTTGTCTTGTTGTTCCTTCCTATCCCACTGTAACAATTGTAGAGGGGGCTCTGATACTAAGGATTAAACCATCGGTTAGGACTCATTTTTTTGGGACAAGGAGGGGAATTTTTGGCCTCCAATATAAGCTTAATAATCTTATTGGAAAGGTTCTTGATTAACTGATTCATTTCTTCAATTCTATACTCTTGTGATTCCCTCTCTTGATTTGAAGCAGAAGCCTCTTCCCTGTTATTTCTTCTGGCTTCATGTTCTATCTTCCCCTTGAATTTATGAGGAGAAGAAAAGTTTTCTTCTACCTCCAATGCATCAATCTAGATTTGATCCAGAGATGTGGATTTTATTTCTCTTAGGGTGAACCCGAACTTTGGTTCAAAAGCTCCTGCGAAGACCACCTTAGCAGCTGCTCGGGGAGGCTTTATTTCAGCAGGAATATTATTATAGAGCTTATTGAACCTCTTTATGAATTTCATTACATCCTCATTGTGTCTCTTCTTTAGAGCATTGAACTTGGTGAGAACGTATCCATGGTCCCTCTTTTCTCCCCATTTCAATGTGAATTAATTCTCCATTTCTTCCCAAGTGTGGACTATGTTATCGGCTAGAGACTTGAACCACTTCTGAGCTTCTCCATCCAAGGATTGGACGAAAAGCATTAACACCACATCTAAATGTTCAACATTCGCATTCTCAGGAAAAGAGTATAAGTTTTCAATATGTCTCTGAGCGAGCATACTATCTTCCCCTGTAAACCGCGTCAACAACTGTAGATAGTCTTGCAACATATCATTTAGAGGCTGAGGGAGGGAAAAGGAGGAATACTTGTTCAAAAGGAAACCTGGCACAACCATATGATTTCAAGGTGGGGGTAGAAGGTGGATCTGAATCTGGCGTGAGGCCTGGTGAAAGACAATATTACTTCTGATTAGGACTATTTTACAGTGGAGTCGCCAAGGTGAGGAATACAAAACTCCCAACCCTTCCTTCTCACATAGCTGAAGGGTGGAATTTATGTTGTTTCCCAGGGAAAATATTTCTTCATTCGTATCCCCAGAAATGGTGCCAAAAAGATGTTGTAGCTCCTACAGACAACCTTGAGTTGCAAAATACCAGTGCCTAGGAATCTTGAAATCAAAGGTTAGATGTAGACAATTTTAAGGGTGCCTCTGATAGAATACAGATAAAGAGAATAATGATTGTGGTGGTTCAATAATGGTGAAGAATTTGGAGTTTGATTCATGTGAATTACCCTATACTGCGAGAGGGCTCAGGAGGCTATATGGATCGGTGCTTTTCAAATGGGCCAAGTATGAAACAATGAGCAGAGGCTTTCAAAATATGCAAAGGTTCTTAGAAGGAACAGAGGAGGAACCCGCGAGATACATGCTTAAAAGTCTTAAGAATATGTCTCTCGTGAACTCAGAGGAAGTGGATGTAAGTGGAATGTGACCAACAAGAGAGATTAGTGGAGCGTTAATTAAGGGGCACAACAAGTTTAACACATGAGCATTTTTTTTTTTTTCTAAATTACTCTATTTCTATTATAAACATTAAAGTACAGAACTGCCTCGGTTCAGCTGAGGAAGCCTGATACCGGGCTTGAAATCCACTGTCTGTCTAGCTATGGAGCTGCCCATTAACGGGAAACCAGCTTTTTTGTCAAAGTTGCCACCGCCCAGGAACTGGGAAACCGGTGCTAAGTCACTTATATCACTTACATACAGATTATCAAAACTTAAAAAGTGCCAAAAAATACATGCAGCTTTGTCTGCTGTGAGTGACTATTGAAAACAAAAATTTATCAAAAATTCTAGCACAGAAATCATACTGAGAATCGATCCTGGAGCAATTAGTCGGATTCTGGATTCTCTTCCTCGATTCGGCAGCCATAGTGATCTTCCGCATCCTCTTCATCGTTCTTATCAGCATCTTCACCAGACGGGCCAGCTTCCATCAGCAAGTGCGCCTGTCCTGGATGAGCAGTTGCAGAGACAGGCGGAAATCCGAGGGGGTGCGAGCTAGGACCGGGAGCAGGGCCAGAGGGGGGCTCAAAGCTAGGCTTAGAAGGGGAGTGCACAGGGTTAAGCGGTTGAACAGGAGGGAAAGTGGTTTCTTCCCGCAGTGAAATCGTAATGAGGGCAGTAATGGAGGGCCGGTCGTAGGCACAGTCGAAACGCAGCTCCACTTGTTGCGTTGAGTGCTTTGTAAAATGACTGCCAGGGCGTAGAGGGGGGGCGGAAGCCTGAAGCGGGGGAGGCGACTGAAAATTCAGAGCAGGAACACGAGGCGGGTGCGAGGGCTGAGGAGGCGCCGGGGCAACGCTGTCATGGAGACGACCAGCAAGATCAACATACAGAGGAATGTGATGCCCTTCAGCTTGGTCCATGGAGTAACCTGCATTAGAATTGGAGGGTCGCTCGCTCATGGACCTGCCTCGAGAGGCACTTTTCCTGCAAGACATTCTTTGCCTGAGCCTGGGCATACTGAAATTCCGGGAGGAATCCGACCAGTTGCCAAAAGGAGCTGCGGGAATGGAGTTAACTTGACCAATATTAACAGGGGAAGAATGAGAATTGAACAGAACAGGGCAGAAGTTACTATAAGCAAACCGATGGCCTGGAAGCGCGTCCAAACAACAATGCAAAGAGCGTCTGCGACCTGAACCAATGCAAGCCTCACTGAATGCACAGCCGCCCGGGCAATGCAAGCGCAAAGGTGACAAAGGTCGGCGAGCAGAGCCGAAGCAATCCGAGGAATGCGAGCAATGGTGCTCCATTTGAAGACTGGTGCAGCGAGCAGGACAATTCGAATGACGGCGAGGAGGAGTAATTAACAAGTGCTCGGGATTAATGAGCTTGCCATTAATAACACCATGGGGGGCCATGTGGCCACCCCAGGTGAACCTCCTTGGTGTGTGCGCCAGGCCTGGAGGCCTCTTAACCCATGTTGTCATCCGCATCCAGAAGTGTCTGATCCATTCGCACCAACTTGATGCATTCCTGAGTAGAGTTTCTATCATTGATGATCTGGATAGAGCCGTGCTTGAGAAAGTCCGGACTGTCAACTCCTAGATTGGCCATGAGATCCGCGACCCTGTTGCCATCTCTCTTGGTGTGAGTAAAGGTGATAGCTTGGTTTGCTTTTACCCAATTGCTAAGAGCATCAATTCTAGAGGCTAATCGCCAACTGGTAGCTACTTTGTCTGAATTGGTTCCATGGAGCAACTGATTTGCCATGCTGATCAGAATTTGAGAATCACCTTCCACAATTAGGGGCAGGAAGTTGTAGAGGCGAGCTAGATTGAGACCTTGCCAGAGCCCTTCCAGCTCAGCAGAGTTGTTTGTGTCCCAACCAATGGATCCGTAGAAGATGGCCTGAAGTTCTCCTTGGGAATTTCTGAAAATGCCTCCATATCCCGCCGGGCCTGGATTCCCTTTGGAAGCCCCGTCAAAATTTAATTTGATTATCCCGGGTGGAGGAGGGATCCAAGAGATGGAATCTGGAGGGTTCTGCTTGTTGATTTTGGGCACAGGAGTTATGGTGAGTTGCCAGTTTCGCCATATGCTGAGCTCTTGAGGATGATTGGGCATATCCTCCTCCTGCCAAGTTGTAAGAGAGAGAGACTCCTGAAGGTTGCTGTGGAAGTTTTTCCATAGAATGTCCAGGGGAGTGGCTTGATGCTTGAAGACTCTTCTGTTTCTTTCTTTCCAAAGGGCCCAGAATAGGAGACCTGGAATGATTCGCCAGAGAAAGTTGAGAATGGTGCTATTGTAAGAGCGCTGCGGCCAATGTCGTAGTATGCTGGTGATGTCCCCCTGTGGTTTGCTCCGTTGGCTGCGGAAGCAAGTTTTGTTCCAAAGCTGGCTGGCCATCTGACATGTTAGCATGAGGTGCTGAATGGTTTCAGTGTCCTGTTTGCAATTTGGACATTGTGATGGGCCACAGAAGCCGCGTTTTAGCAAATTGTCCCAGGTTAAAATTCTTTTGTGGCTGAGGAGCCAGAGGAAAGTGGAGACTTTGGGCCATGTCCCTTTAGCCCAAAATAAATTCCAGAGTCTGTCTTTCGGGTGAGGAGAAGGATACATTAGGCTGTAGGCTTCTTGTGTGGTGAATATGCCTTTGGGCGAGTATCCCCATCTGAGGATATCCGGGTCATCAGAGCAACGAATTCTGCAGCGTTGTAGTTCCTCCTGGAGAATTTCCCAAATGTTGCTGGGAGTGGTAGGTTGGAGGAGAGACGGGTGTTTCCAAAGTTGATGGCTGCTGCTAGTATTAGCTGTCCAGCATTGACTGACCTTCAACTCTTCTGGCCCATTGTATCTTTCCACGTTAGGCAAATTTAGAGTGTCCACAAGCTTCGGCCTTTGTTGCCAGGAGTCTACCCAAAATCGTGCTGTCTGGCCATTCCGAACCTCCCAAAAACTGTGCTGGTGGATAAGGGCGTGATGCTGCTTGGCAGAGTTCCAGATGAGCGATCCCGCTGTCTCAGGTTTGAGTCTGATCAAATCATTCATCGGTCTGTTGTTGGCATACTTAGCAGCCCACAACTTAGCCCAAGGAGCGTGAGGGCTCGTGAGCCATTTCCACCAAAGTCGTGCACCCATGACTTCGTTGCTCTGATGGGGATTTCTGAGCCCCAGTCCTCCGGCTTCTTTGGGGGAGCAGACTGTATTCCAATTTACTAAAGCCCATTTCCGGGTGTGAGTTGAGGAGCCCCATAGAAAGCGTCGCTGAAGATTTCTGATTTGGTTGAGCACCCATTTGGGTGCTGCAAGCACCGAAAAGAGGTACAGCGGCATAGATTGCAGAACCGCTTTGATCAGGACAAGTCTACTGGCTAGGTTGAGAGCTCTGAAAGTCCATGAGGAGAGGCGAGCCTCAAGTTTATCAAGGAGAACAGACCAAGCAGAATGCTTGAGAGCTGAGTCAATGAGAGGGGCGCCAAGGTACTTGGCGGGGAGACGGGCAGTCGCAAATCCAAGAATACGGGCTACACAAGATTGGATTAGAGGAGGGGTATTAAAGAAGAAGAGTTGGGATTTGGAAGAATTGACAGTCATGCCAGAGGCGAGAGAGAAAAGGTGCAAAATGCGCTTGAAAGACCTAGCTTCTTGGGCTGAAGGGAATCCAAAGAGCATGGTGTCGTCAACAAATTGCTGGTGAGTAGAAGCGGGAGAACCGTAGAGAGAAATGCCACGTAAATCCCCGGTTTGGACAGCTTGATGAATGAGTCTGCTGAGACCTTCTGACATAAGGATAAAAATGAAGGGAGAGAGAGGGTCCCCCTGACGGATGCCTCGAGAAGAAACAAAAGGGTGGGAAGGGGAGCCGTTGACCAGGATGGAAAAGAGAGGGGTGGAAATAAGACTCATGACCCAACGAATCCACATCTGATCAAAACCAAAGGCTTTGAGCGTGCTCTGAATGTAGTGCCAGCAAAGTTTGTCAAATGCTTTGGAGAGATCGATTTTAAGAAGCATACCTGGTTTTTTAGTGCTCTTGAGGGAGTGGATGACTTCATGAGTCATGATGATACCATCCATGATTTGGCGACCTTCCACATATCCTGTTTGTTCTGGCGAGATGAGGAGCGGCAGCAGAGGCTTTAATCTGTTAGCAATGACTTTGGAGATGATCTTGTAGATCACGTTACAGAGGGCAATGGGACGATACTTCTCCGGGGTACTGGGTTGTTCTTCTTTAGGCACCAGAGCGATGAAGGTGGAGTTTAAAGAGGGGAGGAGCCAGTGGGTGGCCCTTGATTCTTCCACCAGTTCCCAGACTTCAATTTTGATGAGCTCCCAGAAATGATGGAAGAAATTTGCAGTAAATCCATCAGGCCCTGGTGCTTTTCCATCTTTGGTTTGTGCCATTGCTAATTCAACTTCTTGCATGGAGACAGGACGCAGTAGCATTTTGTTATGCTCTTCGGAGATGAGCTTGGGAATGAGCTGAGTAACTGCATCAATGGCTGGCTGGCGGTCTATGGTGGCCTCTTCTTGAAGCGTGGTTTGGAAATAGTTCGTCAGGACCTGCGTTATTTCTTCATGCTGCTCTACTTTTTCCCCGTGCTGGTTAGTGATGTTGTGGATGCGATTTTGCATCCTTCTTTGAATAGTGGAGCGATGGAAGAAACGAGTGTTTCGTTCCCCTTCCTTTAACCAATTAATTCGAGACTTTTGCCTCCAAAGAATTTCTTCTTGCCGTTGCCTTTCGTCAAGCTGCTTTTGGATCTGCATTTCTTGTGTATTAGCCTCCTCTGATCTTCCTTATTTTATGATTTTCTGTTGTACTTCCTCCATTTGTCTTTTGAGAATGTTGATTTCTTGAAAAATGTTGCCAAATACTGTTGTGTTCCAGTTCTTGATGAGCGCCTTGAGGTGTTTCAGTTTTTGCTGAAACTGGTACATCTTGCATCCATGGGGGGGGGGTAAAGTTGTTCCAAGCTGCTTTAACCATTTCTTGGAAGGATGGATGCGAAAGCCAGAAAGCTTCGAATTTGAAGGGTTTTCTGATCTGAGGGCCAAGATTGTGCCATTGTAATGCAATGGGCCAGTGATCTGATCCTGCAAAAGGAAGAATTGATGCCTCTAGGTCACCCCCCATGTGTATAACATTATCTGAAATGAGGAATCGATCGAGCTTGGAAGCGACATGATGGATCCCTGATCTTTTGTTGTTCCAAGTGAACGATCCATTGGTAAATGGGAGATCTATCAGCCAGCTGTTGGTTATGAAATTTCTGAAGTGGATGCTTTCAGGGTCTGGTCTGGTTCTGCCTCCTGTTCGTTCTTCCATTTTGGTTACCATGTTGAAGTCCCCTGCTGCAATCCAGAGAGGGTGGGCTCTGTGAGTGTTGAGCGCTTCCATTGTATTCAAGAGGCTGATCTTCCTGTTTAGTTCCTGCGGGAAGTAAACGTTTGAGAGATGCCCATATATATTTGTGCCAATGGGGTGAAAGATGGCTTGAATGATGTTGTGAGCTGCATGCATATCCGATATGACTATGGATTGAGTGTCCCAGGCTATAGCCAGCCCTCCAGAAGATCCCGAAGCATCTATTGCTGCAGAACTGCTACTAGGCCAGACTTTTGACAAAAAAGTACCCAAAACGTCACTGTTACATTTTGTCTCTTGGAGAAAGAGAATATTTGGTTTTTCTTTTTGTAGCATATTTTTTATCATTTTTTGTTTTCCTGGGCTGTTAAGCCCTCTGATGTTCCATGATATCAATTTCATGAGGAACTATTTGGCAGGGGCGGAAAGAACCGCGTGAGCTTGGGGTAGCGCCCGGAGTTTACTAGTATTTCCCCAATGGTAATTGTGCGCTGCCAGTCTGGTTTTCTGCCCCTCTTTTTTGATTCTTTGATTACTTTGAGGCTGTCCCAATGACTTCCTGTTTGTATACCAAGAGTTTCTTGTTGCTGTGCTTTGGATAGTACCTTTGCCAGGGTTTCTATTTGATGGGGCTTGATTTTGTCAAACTCTTGGCGCTTGCAAGCATCCTCCAGGCCTATGATGTCAAGATCCCCAAGCTCAAGACTCTCCGAATCTTCTTCCATAGGATTTGAGGCGTTTTGGGTATATTTTCCTCTATCAAGGATAGCAGCTGCTACCTTAGGATCATCCAGATCCATGGTTTCTGGATGCCAAGTTAAGAGCTTCGTGCCAGAGGGGGGTTTAGAAGAGGGGTTGGTAGAGGCGTTTGTCTCTGGCTGAGAGGGGGAGGGGTTCGGAGGGGCAGGAATCGGGGTGGACGCGTTGGGGGTTTGATTGGACTGCGGAGGCAGCGGGCTCGAGTTAGGCATTTGCTCTGCATTGGAAAGAACGGCAAAACTATTGCTGGTAGTAGGAACACTGGAGGAGGAAGAGGGTTTTTTACCTGCCGATGATGCTTTCTTGTTGTGCCTTCTGCGAGGAGCTACTTTGGTGAAACCATCTGCTTCGGGTTGTGTATCAGCTTCTTTGTTCTGGGATGCAGCGTTGAGGGGGAAATCTCTGAAGAGATGCCCATGGGCGTGACAACGTCGACACCTGAAAGGGACATGCTCGTAATCCAGTGGTTGGATCCACTCAAAATCATCATGGTATATGCTCACAGCATCAGGAAGGGCCTTGTCTAGATGCATGTACACGCAGATCCGCGCATAAGAGGTGTATCGACGAAGCTTGGTCTCTTCAGCGATTTTGATAAACTGCCCGAGACCCTTGCCAATCTCTTGAAGTGTGTCTTCGTCCCAATATTCCAGCGGCAACGAGTATAGACGGATCCAAACAGGTGCCCAGTTGAAGTTTTCTTTATCAGGATTGAATCTTTCGATCCAGTTTCGAAGGTATAGGCCAGCCGAATTGAAAAAGTATGGCCCTTCGTCCATGATTCTGTTGCGATCCTCAAGGCAGAGGAAGATCGCCGTGAAGAACCCCTTCGGACCGAGCTGAAGAGTAACGTGTCCTTTAGGCTTCCATTTCGAAGCGATCCATCCTTGTAGGGCCTTTTCTGTGGGCTAGAAACCGATAAATTTGCCTATTAGGGCATGATCTCGCATATATTGAATACGGGCATTGATTCGATGGCTAGGAAAATCGATCTTGGGCCGTTCTGATGCAATAGGCTTGCAGGTGGAAGAGGAGGGGGTCGCTTTGTCCTGTTGTACCTGCTCAGAAGTCGTCTGGGGTTCTGTCGTTTTCTGATGCATGTCAGCACTGGTGTTGATCGGGTCAGTATGGGCACCTGAGGAATCATTATTTGCAGGGGGGGTCGTGCCCTCCCCCCCCGAGCTTGTTGCCATGGCCGTTGCCCAAACGAGAGCGCTTGGAGGAGAGCTGCGCCTCGTGATCAGTCGGCTAGGGTTGCAGAAGACGCCGGTGGGTAGGGTTTCGCATGCTCATCATTTTCTAACACATGAGCATTATTCATACATGAATTTATGAATAAAAACGCATACCACCAACAACTACATTACATGAATAATAAAAGCAGCAGAACATTGAAATGTGATTATACATAAACAGGAGATTACTGATAAACAAGAGAATACAGATACATACTACTCATTTCTCCATCTAGAATCCAAATAAAAAATGTTGTATATCATATTATGTTCAAAACAACTCTCCCAAATATGTGTCTCAGAGCATAAAGAGCACAGTCATACAAAACTACAACAAAAATTCTCCAAAATTCAGAACCCTTCTTTCATCTCTTAACTCTCTACATATACATTTCTCCTAAGGGTTTACGATCGAATAAAATTCCATGATCGAACCACACATGTGAAAATCAAAATATCCTAACCAACTCGCAGAGCATGCATCAAGAAATCACTACTGTAATCAGAAAATCAAAACAAAATCAGGTGAAATCGAGATTTCACCAACAAAACATCATAATCAAATAGTAAAAGAAAAACATAGTTGGCCACAGAGGCCAAATCCTAGAATCTTAAAAATGGTTCGGTTAGGAGTAACTGTGAACAGGTGGGCAGTCTGGCTTCCATTGCATGATTCCACTTGTTGTGGAAAGCCTCCACTCCCTCATTCTCATAATTCCCATTAACTGTTATGAAATGACCAGTCGTGCTACACATGCCTAGCTCTTTAGTAGGGAGTTCTTGGATAGGTTGAATATATCATAGCTGCATTTGTCCCATCAAAAACTCATGTTGCATTTGACCTGCAAAATCGGAGACTAGATTTTAGAGGGGGGTATGTCCGGTTTGTGGTATTGGATGGAGGGGGGCTGAAATAAATCATGAGATGTCAGATGCATGATGGGGAGCAGATATGAGGGGAAGATAGCAGAGGTTTAGTGGTGATGGGACACATGGATAATGGATGGAAATGGCGTAAGTGATGGTGGAGTTAGCAGGATGGTTAACACTGAAAAAAGTAGGACAAAGGCTATGGAAGGACTTTGTTGACATGGTAAGGAGGTGGGACCACCCATAAATCGCAAATCGCAAGTTTTTGTTATGAGAAGTAGGAGGTAAATGCTAAAACTTGTGAAGGGCGATGTGCGGTGAGTGGAAGGTGACGTGGCATGACGGAGGTGGGGGCTGCCCGCAAATAAAAATCGTAAGTTTTACTTATGAGAAGCGAGAGGTAAATGTTATAACTTGCGAAGGTCAATGCGCAATGAGCAGAAGGTGGCGTGGTGTGATGGAGGTGGGGCCACCCGCAAATTGCAATTGGGAGTGTTTTGTTATGAGAAGCGAGGGTTAAAGGTTAAGAGTTGTGAAGTCCAATGTGCGATGGCGGAAAGGTGAGTGGGTATCAATAAAGGTTTAGAGCAAAGGGAAATGAATTATGAATTATAAAGTTTCATGCGGAAAGGTGAAAAGGGCTAAGGTTTTATCGCATCGGGGGTTTTGTGAAGGAGCGTAAAGGTAACATGTATGGATTTTTGCGATATGCAATCAAAGATTGAAGAAGGGGTCCACACCAACGTTAAAAGTAGATCATGCCACATCCCTATGATTTTCTTATAGGGGCCACTTCTCCACCTTGTGTGCAGTCATAGGCCAACAATTACAATGATCCATGGGTACATATCTTTACAATGTAGAAAAAAAAATAACATACAAGCACTAAAAACATACACATACTTCTACATGAAGGAAACTAAATCTGAGAATTGAAATTCACTAACACTGGTTGTAGAAAAATGATGAAAATTGCTAATACTAAAGGAAGACTGAAGATACTTTTGCAACTAAAACAAAAATATTTGATATGAAAACTAGTAGATCTATAATACCAAAACTCGGATCTGATAGATCACCAAGTGATATCATCTCAAATTTCTTAGATCTAAATCCAGGAGATTGTTATCGACTACTATGACACAACTGTGACTGAATGAATGATCTCTAAAGTCACTACAGAATAAACTAATGGTGATCCAAATATAATCTTCTGAGAAACTCTCTTGGCTACGACATTAGCAAGCTCTGTCAGCGTGTCTAGGGTCCTTGGCCACTACCAGGACTCACTATACTCATGTCTCTACTTCATATAAGCCCTAAAGCTTGGCTGTGGCCTCCCCACATTGTGCCAATGACTTTGGCACCTTGGTCACGGGCACAAGAAAACCTAACCATGGTTTAGCTTCAACAGGGTTGCTACCCGGGCCTTACCTTCCCATGGCTCTACTTCAATAGACCTAGATTTGATCCAGATTTGAAATGTGATTATGATCTAATGCGTGCCACTGCATGAGCTCCTTCCGACGTACCTGTGTGAGCCAAGAAATCAGAAATACGACAAAAAAAAGAAAATAGCATGAAGAAGATCTCATGAGAGAATGTGTGTAAATGAACTTGAGGTCACATCTATTTATAAATTTGTGAGTGACCACTTGGGGCTTTGACCAGATATCCATGTGGTTAGGCCAACTCATAACATATTAAATTAATTCATAACTTAACTTCTGCTTAACCGATTGCGGCGATCTATAGGTCGATTTTGATCCTCTCGAAAAGAGGAATCTAATTAAATTATTATATTAATCATGTGATTTTTCCACTTTGGAATTTGACACTAGTTTCAAAAATTAACACGTTTCACCACTTGGGAGGTGCCATATGGCACTTGTGACATCATCATGACATCATCCCGCAGATTAGGGTGTAGAAGTTTTGAGCATTATGCACAGAGGAACCAATGGGATGAATAGGCATCAGGTATATGTAGACGTGTTAGAGCATAGGCCATGGAAGATGCACCAGGCGGACCCCATGGGATGCATAAGCCCGCAAGGCTCATCCCAGAGGAAATATAAATGGGTGCACAAAGTTTGGTCAGGATGATAGAGCTGGGACATGTTGGTTAGACAACTCATACTATTGGGGCCTTTGATTGGCTAGTGAAAGTGAAGAATGGACCCCATAGGATAACTAATCTCGCCAAGAGGATCCCAGAGGATTTTAGAGAGAAGGCAGATAAAAGGGCCACACTTGGGAGCTATGGCCTTAGCACCAAGCCTTGTTCATTTAACATAGAAATGAGACCAATGGAATAAAGTTGTTAAAAAAGGGAAATAATGCCTTGAAGGCCTTAAATAGGCTAAGCGCTTGAAGTCTTGATCTAATGGTCACATCACCTAGTCCCATGGTGGGAAAACAGGTAAAGGTGCCATAAAAAGGGGCTAAAGGTTGAAATTGATAGAATTCAAAGCATTTTTAATGGAAATCCTTTGGGATTTGGATGAATGGGTTGACAATCATGAATTGAGGATGGAAGTCAATGAAATTTCCGAGACCTCTGGTTCAAGGAAGTGAAGGACCACAACGCAGAGGAAAAATTTAATGGATCCTATTATGAAACAGAGTTAGCCATCCCTGAGCTTCATTGCAAGTTATGATGAATTAAATGTAAAGGATGGGGAGTTGTATTGTTCTCATGTAGTCATATGCACCTTAAAGAGAAACATAGGAGAACCATGTTGTGACTACATGCAGATATTACTAGAGGAGATCTTTCATTCAGCATTTAGGCTAAGATTTGATTCTTAGCATGGGAAAAAAATTAAAAGTCCATTCTCTACATTAACTTAGCTGACATGTCTGAAAATAGAAGTGGCTGCAGTATGGAAAGCCATGCATTGAGTACACTCAGGTAGTGTGGATGACTATAGAGACATCATTGTTCCTAGCATTGTAGAGGAACAAAACAATGGAGAGAAATTTAACAAAATGGGCAAATGTAGAATTGTTGTGAGCTGAAGTGTGAATGTGTAAGTGAGAGGGTGGCTTGGATAATTGTGTAGTGTGTAACAGAGATACAATGAAGTAGAGGGTAGTGACCAGTGTTGGTTGAGAAGAAGAGAGTAACATTCAAAGGAGAACTTCAGAGCAGAAGGAAAGGAGTTGGTACTACATTAGATCATATTTATATTCACGTGTAAATGTATCAACCTCTATTTTTAGTTTGAAAATTGTATGAAAAATAGAACATTTGTTAGAGAAGGTAGTGGGCTGCATTCATAAGAAGTTGTTTCCTCTAGGAAATTGGTGCCTTTCTATTTGAAGGGGGTTGGTGCCTCCTATGAGTGGTGCTCACAAACAAATTGATGTAATTAAGTATGTGCTTAATTTATATCATAACAACAAATAGATTGGTCGTTTTATCCCTTTGGGTTTCCACGTAAAAATACCTATGTAAATATGTGTGTGTTGATAATTTGATGGAATGTGAGTACATGTGAATGGATTATCTACTAGTTATTTGTAATATACTATGAATCCACACTCAGGTAACTAATGATAGTGAAAAGAAAGAAATACTTGTGTTTAATATTGTCAGAATATTTCTATTATTGATTCATCCCCCCTCTCAGTTTTTCCTTATTCCAACAACCACATCCAAAACTACTCTGCTTGCGTCCACTACTTAGTACTGAAGTGGGTAAAGAACACTTCAATGTTATTTTTACTAATGAAATACTTGTAATAATAATAACAAAAAATATCGATTTAACATTTATTTATTTTTGCAGTTGATGATATTCCCCTCTTGCAGTAGCCTCGACGATGTCGTGAATAAATGACCAAGTCACCAATGAGAGTTATAGAGGACAAAAGAACCGAAGGGAAATAAGAATATGATGAAGTTATTTCTGAATTATTTTCAAAATAAAGGAAAAAGAAAAGAAATTATTTTACTAGTTATATCATTAGAAACATCATGTACCATATTGTGGAAACATATTTTTTAGGATAAAATTTATTGATATGAAGTATTTTGTGTCTCTGATTAATGAATGAATGAATTTTATATGTTAGTGAATGATTTATATATGTTTCTTTATGTACAAAACCGCTTATGTTCTTTTATTAATTTTTTGTTTTGCTAGTGGCTTTGCATGAATCCTAATTTGTTGATCTCAACTATTTTCTAGTAGATAAATTGGGTACTAGGGAATTGAGAGTGATGTGGGGGGGAGGGGGCATATTCCACATTCATGTGGTTGTAGATGTTATGTAGAGAATAAATTAATGAATAGATAATCTTGGAGCAAACCTTCCCCGATCCAACAAAGCTACAGGAAATTCAATGTTGACTTGGTTGTTGCTCTATTAAATCGAGGGACATTTTCTCCAAGATTAGAATTCTCTAAAAAAATATTCATGAAACCAAGAGGAGCTCAATCAGGTATTCACACACTCGAGTCTTTTTATTAATATTTAGTCATAAAAATGTTTGTTAATTTATTTTATTATTTTGATGATTATTTATCTACCTGTAACTCAATTTATCTGAGTTGCAAGTATTTTTATTCTCAATTTATCTGTTTTCATCCCACGTTTGACATCAAATAATTTGAGATGGATATTTACTAGTGCATTTCAGGAATGTTATAGAAATAATGTTATAATTTTATTTATTTTTCATCCAACTTGTCTAGGATCACCTCTACATATATCAATTATGATCTTCAAATCAGCTTAATTAGTATATTGTTTTTTAATTTATGCTTACTATTTTTTTCCATTGAAAACATTTTAGGTAAATGTAATAAATGTTTCCCCATATTTGTGGATGGAATCCCTAGTAAATCTATCAGCATAGGGTAGTGCATTGAACCCAAGGACATTGAAACCGAACACTTTCTATCAAAAAACTAACCAAATTCCCAACAACATTGGTAACAATCAGTTAAGATAACCACTTGTGCTAAAATCACCAGTTAATGTTGTAGACTTGGTATAAGTACATTGTTCTAAGTTTTTTTGGACCTTGTATCCTCTGCCAACTATCCAAATGAACCAATTCATAATAAGTGGAAATGATGAGACAAAGGCTTTCAAATCCATCTATGGACATTGTAGAAAGTATGATGTAGAATTGTAACTGCTCATGAAATTTTAATCAAAATCACAAGACACAACCCTAATCTACTTCTCTTTGGAATTAAATTCACAATTTAGAACATCAATCACAAACATGCGATGAATAATAACACACATTCACATAGTATTTTTCCAGGGAAAAGCAATCTGTTAAAAACATCTTTGCTTGTTTGCATTACTCTTATGAATAAAGATGTATTACAATTGCGTTGCTCAATTGAGCACAACCTATAAGTGAATAACCTATCTCTCTTCTCAATGAGAATATTTGACTCATAATTAGTAAATTTCTACCTTAGCTTAAGCCCCTATTTACTTGCACAATTCATGAGGAAAATTAGGCCCCTATTATTTAGGAAATTCCTCCAAAATGATTGTGCAATTCCCAAGGTTTATCATATGAATGCATGCAACACTTGGACATGTAATACTATTATAAAACAGGTGTTACACTGCCTTGTAATCTCCACCATAGTTGGGGAGCTCAAATTATATACATGCACTAGATATTTTGGGCTGATTTATCAGTTAACTGGATGATAACTGAGTTAGACTGAAGTCCCACTGAACATCTGGCCTTCTACTAGTTCCTCCAACAATTAGAACTACTTTAAATGAAACACATTAGGGAAATTTTGAGGTCTAAAATGGGCCTCCTCAGGAAATTATAAAATAATAGTGGAATAATAAAATAATATTAGATTACATCATGAAATTTTAAAGGGAAAAAAGAAAAAACTACTTTTTCAACTTGTATTTTCAACTTATCTCCCCATGGGTTTACTCAAATTTCGAGTGGGAACACTTGTTGGATGAAAAAATTGATTCTTCATCTATGGAGTACCCATTTTTCATACTTTCAAAGGGTCTGCTACACGAAAAATGAGAAATATATGAAAAATATTATTGCAATCACATTGTTTCATGTATTTCTCATTTTTCCGTGTAGCGAGGTCCATCGAAAGTATGAAATATGGGTACTCCTTGGATGAGGAATTAATTTTTCATCCAACGAGTACTCCTACTCAAAATTTGAGTAAAAAACGGAGCTAAGTTGAAAATACGAGTTGAAAAAATAGTTTTTTATTTTTATTTTTTAATCTTTTTACCTTTTTACCCCAAAAATGGTGAATCATCCCCCATGGTTGACATCATCATCTTGAATCCTATTAGTTCTTATAAATTTTATTTTGGTTGTACATTTTTTAGACCTCAAAAGTTCTCTAATGACTTGAAATAAATGATCTTGATTGCTACAAATTAGCAATCGCACATGCTCAATTGAACTCTAACTCCTCTAACTCGAATTTTCTAAGCTAACTGGGTGAAAAGATCCATGTCACACAAGTTAATTGCATCCAAGTTGTTTGATAATGTGGAAATTCAATTTGTTCTCAATATGACCAATGAAAAATCAAATTGGGACTTTCTTGCCGCATTTTTCAACACTCCCTCTCAGTAATAAAGGGATTATCAACCACCGCTATATTTCACATGTGGAACTCAAACTTACCTCTTGATAAATCCTTTGTCAAAATGTCAACTTTGTGTTCCTCTATTGGAATGTATTGTAGTGAAATTATTCGCCTCTGCACACAGTCTCATAAATGGTGATACGAAATATCTATATTCCTGAATAAATCTTGAAATACATGATTCTCAGAGAGATTGATGAGACTCTAATTATCACAATAGATCATAGTTGGATCAATAATCTAACCAAACAATCCCAAAAATATATTTCTCATCCAGATTTCCCCACATGCTGCTTGACTTGCATCGATATATTTTTCTTCTGTCGATTTGAGCACCAAAAATATTTTCTTCTTGTTGTACCAAGAAACCGTTGTGGACCCTGTTAGGGTCCTATAATAACAGGGTTCATAATTTTTTAATTGAATTTTATAGTCTTGTAAATATGTAGATACATTGCTTTCTGCAAGATGTTTTCCCATATTTGAAAATAATAAAAATGAAAAGAGGGTAAAAGTCCTAAAAGAAAGATCAAAGGACTTAGAAAATAAAATATCAAAAAGAATAAAAAATGAACCCCAAAAGAAAAAGGAGATTAAAAATAAGACATGAAAGTGAGCAAGTCAAAATGCCACTACTATTTACTTTTACTACAAAAATAATGATTATGTGCAGATTGTTCAAAATGTCATAATCCATCATTAGTTAAATAGTTTAATCTTAACTTTTCATGCTTTGAATTTCATGTTTTAGATAGAGAATAAATATATGTCAAACATTTTAAACTTGACAAATCAGTAAATAGTTAGAGAATAAATGAGGAACTCTAAAGTTTAATCTGATTCCTTGGATGAAATAATGTTAGATTTAGATAGTTTTATGCTTTAAAAGAAAAATGGATTTAGTGTTGCAAGCTTAAATGCACCCATGCAAATGGAGTAAAAAATGTTAGAATAATGATGGGTAGGTAGAAAGCAGTTGTGCGAGACATGTAATAAAACATCATTGGGAAATTTACTAATTTTCCCTCCCCCACAAAGATCCAGTATTCAAAACCTTCAGTTAAAGAGGCTCATAGCATTTCTCTGACTTCTGTTGGCACCAGACCCAAGGCTTAATAACTAATTGGTTAAAAAAATATTGGATTCCCTACATGAAAACCCATTTCCTCAGCATATTCACCCTCTTCCAAAAATATAACCCCTTTTCCTAAGTAAAACACCATTTTTTGCTTAGAAAAGTAAAATCCCCTCTTAATTAATTTCATTTTCATCCAAAAAACACTAAAAAATCCACAAAATACAATTTATCCTAATTTTATGCATAAAAATCAAAATGGTACAATCATTTGTGATTAAAAAGATTTATTTTACACTTTAATTAAGTTTATTTTTCTATTTTCATTCATTACATTTCATTTCATATTCATTATTAACATAATGTATTAATCCCCTTAGACTAACCCTTTCCATATATTTATTAATTCATTTTTATTTAAATATCCCACAAAACCCATTATTTAATTTTAACCTATGGTTTTAATTACACCATGTGCTAAATAAACCCCGCCCTTTCCCCATAGGTTAAAAACATTATAATAAACCCACGCCATTGGTTATAGAACATTTGTAAATATTTCATATGCTATGTAATATTATGCCTCGCCAATCATAAAACATTGGTTTTATATTAAAAAGCAAAGGTTTTTTAATGTTAAAACTAACTCCGCCATATAGCAAAGACCTGGGCCCCACGCCCCATCGGCGAGCAGCTTCCTCATTCAATCGCAACCATTTGCATACATATCCCCCAGATCTGACGATCACAGTACCATATCGCATTTTTAAAAGCGCATTCAATAACCATTTTAAACTTTGTGAAATGCGTTGTTTTGCGCCCTTATATTTCCTCCACTACTGAGTCAATAAACTAGATGCTACAGCTCAAACCAGATCCCAATGCAGATCCCTTATCAATAGAAGCACTCACAAAGCTTTATATTGGTCTGGACTTTCAACAAATCAACCCTCCTTGTTCTACATCAAAATTTCTTGAAGGGTCTAGACATGTCATATCCATGTTGTCCTTTATCTTAGGGTATTTTACAGATGAGAATACAGATGAGTCAATCCTAGGTTTTCTATCCACCTTTTCACCAGGATAGCCTCCTTCAATCATTTTCAATTATGTTGAATACATAGTTGATAATATCCATGATCAGCTTGTCAAATTGCAAACTTAAGGAGTATTTAGGTATACATCCTTTCTTTTCCATATGTTCTTGTACTTTCAAGTAGACAAGTTCCCAATAACACTCCAGAAGCTTGATATATAAGAGAACACACTTTCAGTCATCTTTTGGACATCTTTGATCAGAAAAGGGTCCACAGAGTTCAATTATGAAGAGTTTAAGGATTACTTTGTTCACCCATTGATGAACATGTTGACAAACACAGTACAGCCAAAAATCGGTGATGAAATAAAGAAAGTTCTACAGCTATCAGAGCAAACTAGAACTAGAGATTGGTACTTATATCAAAAACATTAAAAAATCAGAGTTTTTGGGTCAAATATTTTACCCTATAAACTGCCTAAATATGTGTCAATGAGAGTTTTTGCCTTGGCGTACACCAGGAAAATCCTAAATTCAGATTGTATCAACTTCTTAGCCTCCAAAAATAAGACCCAATTTAAGTTGAAGAATTAAATGGGACCTTTTATTTGTAATCACAGAGATGCAGGACAAGAAGCAGCAAAAAAATTGCTTGAATACAAATTTGAAGAAATCTTCTCATGGAACTGTGATCCACAAGGAATACTAAGTAAAATGTGGGTGGAGTGCAAACTAACACCTTATATTCATGAAAAAATACCAGATATTGAACAATTTTTCAATCAAACAGAGTGGCTAGAAAATACCTTGGTAGAAGCAGTTACACAGGGTGATACTAGTCACACCTTGCAAATTGTAAATCAAGGAGATAAAGCTACTAAAAGAGTCAGAGAAGAAGGTACCTACACTGCTGAAACAACAACTGAGACTAGGTTTAAAATCAGATACAATAAAAAGCCTAAGATTAATCCAGTTGATAAAGAAAAAGTGACCATAGAAGTGGAAGATATAGATGTTCCAGGGATAAAAACAGTTTGCTGATTTTTTACAGTCAAAATAGAATTTTGCAGTAGTAAGGCAGTTGAAATAGTGATTAAAGAGTATCAAAGGTAAAGAGTATTAGATGAAAGAGTATAAGATAAGAAGATAATATTTCAAAACAGATTTGAAATATATTTTCCAGCAAAGAGGACAACGAGGCAGCCAGCTGCACCCAATCCAAAACAACACTTATATTTTATTTGGATAATTAGGACAGCTTGCTAAGTTGTTAAGCATCTGTCACTATTTTTTTGTAAAAGATATTTTATTTTCCTTAAAAAATTCCTAGGAGTATTCTAGGATATTTTGTAAACATTTTTGTATATATACTTCATCTTTTGAAGTATTATTGTGGAATAAATTGCTGAAGATTTGTATAGTAAATATTTTTGTACTTGAAGGTTTTTTGTAGCAAGTTCAAGTAGCAGTTTGGATCAAATCATCTAGCATCATATTTTAGGATTCATGTGATGAGCCATTGAAGTGGAGTACTTTCTACTGTCATTGTTTATCTTCTTATGTTTTACATGCATCCATATAGGTGTTCTAAATTTGAATGGTAAATCAGGAATATTATTACAGGATTTGTTAAAAGCACCCTGTCTTTAACTCTTTATAATTTCTATGTTTTTGCTGATTTCCAGAGTAGGGAACCCTTAATTTCTCCCTCTTTTGAATGACCTCTATCTTCTACTTCCTTATCCGGATCAAAGAATCCTTAATTGATCTTTATCCCAATCAAACCACTTCACCAATCAGTCTTCCTAGATCTTCAATGACTTGTCTATCTTGCCCTGAAAATATTTGACCTTTTGACCTTGATCCTAGTTCTATCTGCTTGACTTTTGACTCCTTAGCCTAATGGCCAAACAAATCTATCACTATTCATCTCACTAAGTGATTTTTTCTCACCAAACCAAACAAAACCAAAACCAACTTGCACAATCATAACTAGCCTAATATCATATAATCAAAACAAAGTTAAATCTTAAAGAGATAGCCCTCTCTAAACCCTAGGAAGGCTAGATCCTAGAGTTTAAAAGTTGGCTTGTGGTTATCTCTAATGTTCTTAGACTTTAAACTAAAATCTCACAACTTTAGAATTATTAGAGTGATAACAAACTGGCGACCATACTGGGGAATTAACCGATCCTCAGTCTAAAATAGGTCTTAAGGAAATATTTTTTATCATCTTTTTGCCTTTAAGACTATTTTTAAAGTTGTGAGTATAAAAAAATGTAATTATCGCTTCTAGAAAAAATTACTATACCAGGTCTAACTCAGATCCTAAACTTGTTGTTATAGTAGACAATCCAGACAGAATTGGGAAAAAGAATAAACAAGTAGAAGATTTAGGTGCTAAAACTTCCTTAGTTATTGCCAATTCATTACCAAAAGAATTAGTAAGTCTACAAGACATAGAGTTTGACCTGAATTTTGAACATTCTTTATTCAGAAGTAAATCAGAAAGTAATTGAAGTAGTGTTGTTATAGACCCTGTTTTTATTTCATTTCTTGAAACAAATTAGGAAAATATTTCAGTAGATTCTGAATCAAAGATATTTAAAGCTCAGGATAAATTTGAAGAAATAAATGCTACTATTCTTAAGGAAATATTTGAAGCTACAGATCCATTTATCCCTAGACAACACTTACAACCTAGAATACTGTTTCCATATTCTCCCACATCAACATCATCCACTAGTTTATATTCTGCAAATTTAAACACATCATTCTCTTTTCCAAGTAGTTCTTCATATATTCCAGTTTCATTTTCTAGCACCCCAACTTTATCCTTTAGTTCATCCACCACTTTTTCTAGTTCACCATCTTATATTCCAGTTTCATCAGCCACTTCTTTAACTGCATCAGCTAGTACTTCCAGTTCAGCCCCAAGCACTTCCAATCTACCTCCTAGCCAAGCTAGAATTCAAGCTATGGCTGATAGGTATGCTCCCCTGATCCTTCCAGCACAGTTACATGACATGCCTCAGGATTACCAAAGTAAAATACTCCAATTTGATGCTACAACTCATTATACTACCCAACAGCATATTAATAAAATGACAGATTACTTTGGCTTCATGAAATAGATGATTTTGATGTACAAATGAGACTCTTTGCACCAAAATTAATAGAGGAAGTTAAAAAATGGTTTAAAGGTCTTAATCCTGGTAGTATAGCTGATTTATCAGTATTTCATAGATTATTTTTGAATAAATGGGAAAAGAAGAAAGATACACTCCAAATATTATCTGAATTTGATGCCATGAAAAGAGATCCTAATGAAACAGTCCAAGGCTACTAAACTAGATACAACAGTGTTTATAATTCAATCCAAGCTAATCTCAAACCCACTCTTGACTCTGTCCTACTCAAATTCCCTGATGGATTTGACACAGACATGGCCTATCAGCTGAGGGAGAGAAATGTTGAAACTTTAGAAAGAATGCAAACAGATGTTGTTAGTGTAGAAGTAAATATTTTGGCCAGAAAATCTAGATTAAGGAATGAGAGGAGAGTAACCATAAAAGAAGAAAAATCTAGTTCAGATGGAAAAATAAATCAACTAGCTAAGACTTTAGAGAGAATTATGGATAGATTAGACAACATAGAAAGGATACCACAATGGGATAATCAATAGAAAATTAGGAATCCCAACTTTAGGAAAAATACTAATTCATGAAAATATAAAGAATTAGCCCTTGATCAGACAATAAGACCTCACTTTCAAGAGAACTACGCTGAAAGTTCTCAATAGAATGATGATGATGAGGATACCATAAATCTAATGGGAATAGATGATAATAACACTATCTTTCTCACACAGGAAGATCAAGATTTATTTGAACTCCAACAACTTCAATTAGATTCAAGTGAATCATTCGATTACAACCAAGGTTATGAATTCGCTCTTAATGAAGTACATAGTCAATATAACCTTAGAAACAAGAAAAAAACAGAGCCTTCTACTAAGAAAACTGCTCAAACACAAAATAAGAAAATAGTAGAAGCTCCCACTACAAAATTTCTGCAAATTATCCCTAGGGAAAATAAGCAAAACTATAATTCATCCCAAAAAGTTTCTAGTCCTAAAATTTCATCTAGTCCTAAGATTGTTGACATAACAGAGGAAGTTTCCCAAGCTTCAAAAGATTCACAAAAATCTACTGCTGTAAAAACACCTAATTCTGCTAAAACAACAAACTTAGAGTCCAAAACATCCACTCCTAATCCAAAATCAGCAAATCCAAAATTTGCCACTATAAAAACAACTTCTGATAATTTAAAATCTGAAAAAACATTTGCTTCTTCTCAAACCACTCCTAAAAAGAAATATAGGAGCAGTAAAACACAAGAAACTCAAGCAGAAAATGAAAAGATAACTATAGAAGAACAAGACAAACTCACTCAAACTACAGTTACTAAAGAAGAGTTAATTCAAATTAGTAAATCACAACCTTCATTCAATATACAAAATGAAATTGCAAAGTTGAAAATACCAATTCCTTTAACCAAATTGGTAAAACATGATTTGTATAAAACAACTATAACTGAAACATTAAGCATGAATGATGGAGAAGACTCTGTAAACTTGAATGATAATCAACCAGAGTTGATTTTTGGTCCCGATGTTAATGTAAAGCATCAATATGGAGCAGTTACACCATTTTACATCAGTTTAACTATTCATGACCAAATTTTACACAATGCTATGTTAGATTCAGGAGCTTCACATAATCCAATGCCAAAAGCAATAATGGAAACCTTGAACTTAGACATCACAAGGCCTTACAAAGATTTATTTTCATTTGATTCAAGCAAAGTAAAATGCCTAGGTTTAATTAAAGATTTGTGTGTCACATTAGTTCAATATCCTTGTAAAAGTATACTTATGGACATTGTAGTAGCTGATATCCTACCCAAGTATGGAATGTTATTATCTCGCTCATGGGGAGAAAAATTACAAGGATCTCTACAATTGGACATGTCATATTCTACTATATCAGTTTTTGGTCAACCAAAGAAACTCTATAGGGAAACATTGATGAAATATATGGTGAGTAGTGCAGAAAGATCAATAAATTACCCAATTTACACTACACCTACTGACCTAGATTCATTCATCTTATGTAACTATGAAACTGATAATGAAATCAAAATTGAACTAAAGGAGAAAAACAAAACACATAACAATGAAAATATCTTTCATGAATCTTTATGGCATTTAGATTTTGATGGATCAGTCAATAAACTAGGAGCAGGAGCAGGAGTTTGGATAACTAATATTGAAAAGAATCATGCAGAAGGCCATGCTTTCAGACTGAATTTTAAATGCACCAATAATATGGCTGAGTATCAAGCCTTCATTTTAGGACTCCAGATTATAAGAAACTTAGGAGGTAAAATAATATCAATAATGGGAGATTCAGATTTGATTGTAAAACAGATAAATGGAGCATATTTTGTTTACAATCCTAGATTAGGCCGATATAGAGAAACTGTATTAGATTTGATAAATGACTTGTTGGAATGTAATTTCTCTGCAATACCAAAAAAGCAAAACATACAGGCACACTCAGCAAATTTTGCTAGTACCTGTAATCTACCCTTTCAGCCCAATCATAATTATACTGCAGAAGTAAAACACACACCAATAATTTTAGATAACCTCAAATATTGGCAAATTTTCTCACAAGATCAATAGATTTACCATTTTATGAATAATGAAGGTGAATTTTAGAATTGTAAAATAGATGCAGACTATACATTAGATCAATATTTAGATAGTGAAATTGATTCGAATAATATAGATGTAAATAAAGTAAAGTTTGCTAGACCTACTAAATTTAGTCAATCAGATATAGATAACTTAGAGCGAGTAGAAATTGATGAGATAATTGATGATGAATTTGATATATTAAATCTCAAAGATAATTTCCTACCAAAAAGTTTAACTCCTTTAGAAGATTTATTTGACTCAAATGATGTTGCTAGAAAACCCAAAATGGAGCCACTTAGATCTGATATTGAATAATGAAACATTGGCACAGAGTTAAAACCCAAAATGATCAAACTTTCCAGAGCCTTACCTCAACAAGAAAAAAAAAGATATATTGTTATTTTCAAGGAATTTCAAGATGTTTTTGCTTGGAGTTATAAAGACCTAAAATCATATGATACCAACATATACAACATAAAATCCCTATAAAAGAAGACCAAAATCCTTTTAAACAAAATTTAAGAAGGATCAACCATGTTTTGATGCCTTTGATTGAAAAAGAGGTAAAACGAATGTACAATGCATAGATAATTGCACCAATCAAATATTCTGATTGGGTTTCTAGTCTAGTTCCAACCAGAAAAAAGACAGGAGAAATTAGATTATGTGTTGATTTTAGGAATCTAAACAAAGTATCCTTAAAATATAATTATCCTTTACCAAATATGGATCACATTTTACAAAGGGTAGTTCGTTCTTCTAGGATTTCACTTTTAGATGGATTTTCAAGATACAACCAAAATTTAGTCCAACTAGAGGATCAAGCCAAAACAGCTTTTACTACTCCTTGGGGCACTTTTATGTATGTAAAAATGCCTTTTGGTTTAATGAATGCAGGGGCTACCTTTCAAAGAGCTATGGATATAGCCTTTGCAAATGAAATTCATGAATTCTTGGTGATTTACTTATATGACATTACTGTATTTTCTAAGACTGATTATGAACACTTAGATCATCTTAGACAAGTCTTTATTAAATGAAAAAGGTTTGGCATCTCTTTAAACCCTGAGAAAACCTTATTTGGATTAGAAGAAGGTAAGTTACTAGGACACATAATATCTAAGGAAGGAATTAGAATAGACCCTGTCAGAATAGAAGCAATTCTTAACATTATTCCTCCTAGAAACATAAAAGAGTTACAAGCTTTTCTAGGTAAAATTAACATTTTAAGAAGATTCATCTCCAATTCAGCTGAAATAATTAGAGAACTCAATAATATGCTGAAAAAATATTCAGTTCTTAAATGGACTATTGAGGCCAAACAATCATTTGAATCCATCAAACAGGCCTTAACCAAAACCCCAATCCTTATAAGTCCTGACTTCAAAAAGGATTTCATCATTTTCTCCTTTGCTTCAGAGCACACCATTGCTGCAATTTTACTACAGAAAAATGACCAGGTGTTACACAACAATTCGTCACCGTCCCTGCAATTCCCCATCCCGCACAATTGGAGGGCTCATTCCGTGACCTGTGAGCAGTGACATGACTTGAAACCACTTTCATGACATCCCTCTGAACATGAGATTTCATTGCCCTGAAGACAAATCCTTGTGAAAAACCCTAAAAACACCCCTTTTTGCATTAGCGCGGGAAGCCAGTTTAGTACCCGCGCCAATGGGGGAAATAATTCAAATAAGGCGCGCCAATTGGCACTCTGTCTCATAGTCGCACTCGCGCCAGCCATTCTAAGGAGTGTTTTTTAAAAATAAATGGCTGAAGTTTCGTCCTAACCAATCCATAAACTGGTATCTAATTTGAGTTGGGAGGTTTGGCTCTGGATCTCCATGTAGAGGAAGTGGTTTGCCACCTCTCATGGAAGCTTCCTTGAGGATAGGGCAAATCCCATGATTATAGGGATCCCAACTCCCCTTCCTCCATCTATAAAAGCTTGCTCATATTCTTTGCAAGCTAGTTCCCAAGAGCCATCAGAACCTTATGCTGCAAGAGCCTTGATTCATTCCCTTAAGGCCAAATCCAAGCAAGGAGATTATTGTTGAGACATTCGAAGAGAGAGGCTTGTACCATCCCCGATAGGCTTTTTCGAGACGTGTTCTGCTGGTGACCCTCCAAAGGAGAATTCAGCGTCAGAGCCAGGTTGTATCCTCCTTTGATTGATTAATGATAAACGACTATTGGTTATGGTTCCACTCCTGTTGTTGATTATGATGATGAGTTATGTCTTCTCTGATTGACATATAGTTGCATATACTAGATTTTATGCTTGCGTTTGTTTTATTTCTTGTGTGTGCAGGTGTCCGATCACGAAGATCATGAGGATTGTGATCTGCTGGAGCTAAGGAACGGGAGTGCTACTTTCTCTACAAGCGACAACGTTGGATCCAAGGTAAGCCTTCTTCGCAAGCTGGTTTATTGCAATTAGGAACTTGTGCCATTGTGTGTTTGATTGTTGCTAGACCCAATATGGGCTAGTAGGGATCGCCTCTGTCCGCGGAGGGGATTTACCTCTACAACAAATTGGCAACTCCGGTAGGGACCGTTTAGCTTATTATTGTTCTGATTTGTAAGCTACAGACGGAGCCTGAAGTTAGCCAGGTAGCCTTCGAAACGCTATTTCTCTGCATTAGCGAAGTAGATCAAACCTGCTTCAGTCAATCTCCAGTTTAGTTTATGAACTAAACACTTGGAGTATTGTCTTATCTTTTCAGTTGTTTCTCGATTCTGCTTGCTTGATCGGCTCTTTTTGTGATTTTGGCTTTTGGTCGGCTTGATCATCACTGGTCTGCTTGTTGGATTGCCTGTTTTTATTTTCCCATAGCAAACTCGACTGGCGCGCTTTACAGCCTTACAGTCGCGCCCATTGGCGTAGGTTGCTAGTGTATTACCCGCGCCAATTCATTTCTGGCGCTAGTTTCAGCCTCACAGTCGCACCAATCCTATGAGACACTAGGGTTTGTTCTGGTCTGAGCTTCCTAAACTTGATCAGTGTGTTTGGTCTTGTTTTTTCGATTGCCTGAGTGTTCTGGAGCCTTGTTTGACTGGTTGTGACCTTCGTCCTTTGGTTGTTTGCCCGTTTCCATCGATTTCACATTCTAGCCCTAGGGCATCTAGGTGCTCTTGTGTATCGAGCCTCCCTTGGGAGTTTTTGGTTTCTATTTTTTCAGTTAACCTTTTGATTTCTCCTCTGCATTCGTTTAGTGGTTGTTTATCATTTTATTGCATTATTTGAGTGTTTGTTCTCTTCTTCATTCGAATTTCACTTTGTCTCGCTTTGGGCCTAGATTACATGATCCATTTGGGTCTTTGGGATTCTCTTGGTTTTGAGGGTCTGTTTTGTCAATTTGGAGATCTGATTGTGTGTTTACATTGAGTGAAATTTGTTTGTTTTGCTCTTTCCTCATCATTTTTCAAATTGCTTTTTTCATTAGTTTTCATTTTTTTTAGTGCACTTTTCTATTAAACATTGAAAATACAAAAAAATATCTCTTTTTCTTTTGATTAGTTAGTGCAAATTAAAATCTTTTTGGTGTTATTAGTGATTAGTGACTTTGAGAGAAAAGTTTTTGGTTTCCATTAGCTGCATTACAGACTTTGTTGGTTGTTCTCTAATCATTTTATTATTGTGTGAGAAGCTCTTAACTATCTTGTAATTAGCTTTCATCGAATGAAATGATATATTGTGGCATATAGTGTGCATTTAGGAGATTTTGAGACATAACACTCGCTAGGGCCTGAAAACTGAAATGTAATTGAAGATAAACATTAAAATTCATTCAATTTACACTAAGGCAGCATTGAAACATTAACGAAATATTTAGAGGTCTAGGCTAGAGACGTGTTCCGGCGTCTTTAAACCTAGTAGCTGTCGTTCGCCTCTTGGCTTTAGACAGCACTAGTACGGACTTGTGCTCCCCATACCATCGAGTATATAAAGGGAGACCCCAGTAGGTTTCTATCCTTTATCCATAGGAAGCCGAGTCTGCCACCCTATACCCATGATACACCAGACACAGCATTCGAGGAGATTTCCTGCATGTATGTTAAGTCCTTGGTTGATTTCTCTTTCATTTTGGAAACCAAGGTGTATATTGTAGTTCACGGTTATTTGGTACACCCTTTGCCTAGTATTCCTGAGTAGTCATTTGATCTTTTTTGACTCTTTAAATTTGAAAGGATCACCAAGCGCTTGTCCTTTCATGCTTGCTTCAAAACTGAAAGAGATAGAGTCACCTTTCATCCGTTTCTCGACTCTTAAAACATGAAACGTTGAAGTTTCTAAGTTTCAATGTGGTAAAATAAATCACCCGTGATAACACGCCCTGTTAGATTTTGCTTGTTGGCTGTTTGATTGTGTGTCTTGACTCTTTTTTCAGCCCATGTGTGTCGTGCTTGATCTTTTGTCATTTTTGTCACAGTAGCGGAACCTTCCGTTTCGTCTACTGGTAGTCCATATACGGACGATTCATCAAAGGTTTCTCAATCCTCTGTTGAACCTCAGCAGCCCATCGTTTCTGAGTTTCCCGACGGGGGACCGGTTCTGTCTGAGCTTCCCTTTGGAGGACCAGTTGAGTTCAATTGGCCCTTTTCCAAACCTTGGTCTAGATTGGGAGTAGGGGAGCATTTCTCTCCTCTTACATCAGGTTCACCTTTTTTAGCTGCTGTTATTCCTCCTAGTCTTCGCCGTCTGTTACGAGATCTAGCGGTAGGTTCAAATATGAGTGATTCTCCTAGCGAGGAAATCCCCATGTCTGGTGAAGATTACCAGCTATTCCCTTGACAATTATTCCCAGAAGACAACCCTGAACCATCTCTTATGTCATCACCCAGTCCCTCGTTACCAGCAGGGTATAGATCCTTGGGTCAAATTATTGTCGTCGCTGCCTCTATGGGGGTATCAGCTCCTTCTACGAGGCCAGTTGTCTCTTCATTGGGGATGTCTCCTAAGACACCCATTACGTCATCCCCTCAGGTCACTTCTGTACCCTCCAGGCCCACTGTCTGTGTGGCCGCATCTGCACCCACTGTTACCACTCAGTCCGTAAGGACCACATCGCTTCCCAGAGACGTCTATATAGCATCTGCTATGCTGGAGAACATCTCTCCGGAGGAGTATCGATTGTCCCTACAACAATCAAACCCCGAGGTCGGACAGTCCTCTCAAGATCCCAACCGCTTGTATTTTTCGCATTATGCACAGGATGGTACACCCGTGTACGTCTTTCCATATCAATACGATGAGCATGGGAACCCTCTACGTTTACCCACTCCTGAGGCTCAACTTCATGCTCAGGGTTTACCATATAACCAGGCTGGGCAACCTTATAACCCGCAAGGACAACCTTTTCAAGGCCAACCTTCAGGCCAGCCTGGCTATCCTTATGACCCGCAGGGATAGCCCATACAGGGCTACCCTCCAGGCCAGTAAGGGCCATTATACCGTCCACAAGGACAGTATTACAACCCTTCAGATCAACTCGTGCCGCCTCTTCCTGGAGTCCAACCAGGGCAACCTCAAGGACTCACAGGACAACCAAGGTACCAACCCGGGCCGGTATACGGTCCTGGGGGGCAAATCCAACCTTCTCAACCCATGCAACCGCAGTATCCTGTTGCTCCAAATGTTGCACATCAGCCAGGACCATCTTCTAGTCCTGCTCCAGGTCAAACGGGTTATCAGCCGCCACCTGGCTCCATTCCTCCACCAGGCCAATCGGTCCATCTGGCACAGCCTGGTGTTCCGCCACTAGGCCAACCAGCCCATCCGGTACAACCTGGTGCTCCACAACATCCAGGTCAACCTGCACAACCGGCACAACCTGTTTATCCGGGTCAACCTGTTCAACCAGGGCAACCCGTTCAGCCAGGTCAGCCTGCACACTTTGTTAACCCTATCCAATAGCCGGTCTACTCGATGACGCAACCGAATCAACCAGTGCATCCTAATTATCAGGCTCAGCAGGGTCCCACTTATTAGCAGCCCGCTCAACCTCAAGGCGGTTATTACCCTCACGGTCTATCTCAACCAACTTATAATCCGCCCCAAGGTTCCCATTATTACACTCAACAACCCGGCTACACCTATACTCAGCAGCCAAATCCACAAATTGCTCAAACGGGGTCGACTTACAATCAGGGTCCATACTCTGGTTATCAAGCCCCGTACACTAGTTACCAGCAACCAAATCAGGCTGGTTACCAGCAACCAAATCAGGCTGGTTACTAGCAATCAAATCAGGCTGGTTATACACCCTATACCCCCTACGGTTAGAATCCTACCGGACAGAACCCATGGGGGCAAGGATATTCTCAACCAGCATGGAGTATAGGTACCGGTCCTTATCGAGGACCTGGAATGCTGTTCAATCCGCAATTGCCGTTCTTGGCCACCTTGGAATTATTGGACGTTTCTAAATTAACCAATGATACGATTCTTCATAATCCTTATTGGCCTCCGGTTCCGACCAAGGTGCCTGGCGACTGCCCAAAGTTTGAAGGTAAAGCCGGTGAAGACCCCCAAGCTCATGTAATGACCTACCATTTGTGGTGTTTGTCTAATTCTTGGGTCGACGATTCAATTCGTCTACGTCTCTTCTAGAACACTCTTACCGATGTTGCCGCTAAGTGGTATATTCAACTACCCCGTGGCATCTTTCAAGATTTCAATACCTTAGCAATGGCTTTTCTGACTCACTTTCAGTTACCGGTTCGCTATGAAGTCGAGACGCATCTCCTGACTTCGTTGAAGCACGATAAAGCCACCCACATATCTGATCACATTCATGAGTGGCGACGTCGTCGTAGGTTGATCAAGTTTGACATACTTTATCAACTACTAACTCATTGATTCACCACATCCTTCGTTAACAAAATCGTGCAAGATATTGCTATGGGGGCATGTGTGACTGAAGAACAGGCCATTGCGCATGCCCAATATCTTGATTTGGTATACTGTCAGTCTGGCATGCTTTATGATATTTTGACTGATGCTCCACGCCCGAGAACCTCTAAAGCTCCACCTACCCCAGCGGTGGATGGTGTTATTGGTTCCGTCTCTCAAAAATCTCGGAAATCCTCAAATGGGAAGAAGAAGTCCAATTCATCCAATAATTCTGCTCTTCCCGCCCCTCCAGATTCTAGAAAAACTGTGGAGGTTAACACCGTTCAGGCTAATCCTATGGAAAAAGCCTCCAAAGGGAAAAAGAAGGGCAAAGGAAAATCCAAAACCGATGCCCCAAAGTCAGAGTCTTCTAAACCTCAGACTGAGGACAGTTCTCAATGTAAACCAAAGTACCTCTGCCTTATTTGTGAAGGAGATAATTATACCAAGGATTGTCCACGACGATCTGAAATTAGTCAACTTCTCAAAGGCTCCAAAGGGACTCCGGCAGTTCTTAAAGAACTGTTCCTGTCTCAGCAGACCCAGATGGTTGAACAACCTTCACCATCTGCACCGTTTGGGTCCCAGGTCTTTATGATGAATGGTACTGCACCTGTCTCCATTTCTACGCGTTCGAAGGATTATGCTGGACCGCATCAGGCAGCTGGAAAGGAGGTTGTGGATGGCCCACCTCCTCCGCTTGTCTCCGGTTCTTTGGAAATTGAGAAGCCTACTGCTAAACCTGTTGTGAAGCCACATTCTAAAGGTGTTCTACGAAGGTCTTCCTACAATCCAAATGCCTATGCTGCTCAGCACTACAGTATTGTTGAGGATTTGGCATAGGCGCCTTCTGCCATTTATGCATTGGAAGTTCTTCAAAGTTGTCCTTCACAACGGAAAGCTCTTTTATCTACGATCAGTGGAATCGATCGCGCAGATTCTAGTCTTCTCACCTTCAACTTAGAAAATTTTACCCCCTGACTTCCACATCAAATCGCTCTTGTTATTCAAGTCAGGATCAATGATCTTAACATCCATAGGGTCGTTGTGGATGAAGGTGCTTCTACCTGTGTCATGTCGTCTACCTGTTGGAAGGCCATTGGCTCTCCGGCTCTTTCATCATCTCCCAATGCCCTTGAGGCATTCGATGGTCGGGAATCCAAACCCCTGGGTGTTCTCGAGAGTTTGCCGATTATGTTACAGGGGAAGACAGTCGACGTAGAAGTAGAAGTAGTTGACGCCAAGCTTAACTACAACCTGCTTCTCAGCCGCAGTTGGACTCACGCTATGCTATGCGTGACATCCACCCTCTTTTGACTTATTAAATTCCCTCATGAGGGCAAAATCGTTACTATGTATCAGTTGTCTTTCTTCACCTCTACCTCTGAGAACAACGTTCCTTACGTGGATAAGATCCCAAATCCCCCTGACAGTGTAGGACCTAGTCTCTTCAAGGACCCCGTCCTCATGGGTATTTTTCTCGCACCACCACCACACACCGTTCAAGTTAATATGATCTCCAGGTCTGACGACCCATGGATCATCCCTTTGCCTGAACAGGTGACTGATTTTGGAGAATCGATGCCCTTAACTCCAGTAGAGATTAATTACTGTGAAATTTTTGCCGCATCTGATCCTCCCCCTCCTCAACATGCTCCTTCGAGCATGGCTTTAGATATCTATTCTCAATCCCCCTGGCTCGGTGAGGCCAAATCGCCTAATCCTCTTAAAGAGATTTTCCCTTCTGACGAAGCCATTGTTGAAACAATGTCTCTTGAGGAGCTACCTTGGATTGATATGCATCATCGTTCCTCCTTTATGCCCAGCCTGGGGGCAATGTCAGATTGTCTAGAGCGTTTTGCATCTCAGGTTCCCACTCCACCTCTCCAAACACCCATATTGACACATGAGGTCTTGTCAGAGGGAAACCTGAGAAACATTACTCAAACCATTCCGATCGACATCTCCGTTAAACCGGGGATCGTTGAAAACATACATGTGGGAGTAACTTGTTCTCCTGATGAGATACGAGTTTATACTGATCTTTTTTGAGAATTCAGAGACGTGTTCGCTTGGTCCTATGAGGAAATGATTGGGATTGATCCCAGCATAGTAGTGCACGATATTCTAACCTACCCCGGTGCAAAACCCGTGCGCCAACGCCTATGCCCGGTGCATCCTCGCAAAGCTGCTGCCATTAAAGCAGAAGTTGAAAAAATTCTGAACGCGGGCTTCATTTACCCGATTCCCCTCACAGAATGGGTCTCCAACATTGTCCCTGTAGATAAAAAATAGGGTACTATAAGGGTCTGTGTTGATTACTGTGATATTAATCGTGCCTGTCCTAAGGACAAATATCCTACTCCCTTCATAGATAAAATCATTGACGAATGTGCTGGGAGTGAGATTTATTCCCTGATGGAAGGCTTTTCTGGGTATAATCAGATAAATATTTTACCTGCTGATCAACACAAGACTGCATTCATCTATCCGTGGGGTACTTTTGCTTATAAAAAGCTCCCGTTCGGCTTGAAAAACGCTGGAGCTACTTTCTAGCGTGCTATGTCTTACACATTCCACGACATACGGCGTATCGTTCAGCCTTATCTGGACGATCTGCCAGCTCATTCATCTCGGTGGGAAGACCACCCAGAACACCTTCGCCAGATTTTCCTTTGTTTTCAACGCTATAATATCCGGCTCAACCCTCATAAATGCATCTTTTGCGTAGATTCTGGCCATCTTTTGGGGTTCATAGTCTCCAAGGATGGGATTCATCTCGATCCCCTAAAGGTCGAGGCCATTGTCAATCTCCCATCACCCTCTTCATTACACCAATTGCAGAGTCTACAGGGAAAAGCTAACTTCCTTCGAAACTTCATCCCGAAATACGCGGAAGTAGCCAAAGGTTTCACGCGTCTTTTAAAGCAAAACGTCCCCTTTCGCTGGGATGATATTGCTCAACAATCCTTTGAGAAGCTTAAGACGTTACTGGTTAATGCTCCGTTGCTTCGTCCTCCAAACTATCACCGTGATTTCACTTTATATTTGGCCGCCACTTTTAGCACCATAGCTATGGTTTTGGTGCAGGATGAAGATTATGGAAATGAACACGTTGTCTATTATCTATCACAAAATTTTCATGATACGGAAACACGTTATGCTCATGTCGAGAAGTTGGCATTAGCCGCAGTGCAATCTATACAACGTTTCCGCCACTACATCCTGCTGTGTACCGTAACCGTGGTTTCGGATTGCAACCCCATGACATATATTCTATCTTGAAAATTACTGGGGGGAAAATACTCCAAATGGATCGTTATCCTTCAGGAGTTCGACTTAGATTTTACTACTGCTAAGTCGACCAAATCATTGGTTTTCGCGGATCTCATTTGCTCCCTCCCGACAGACTCCACCCCATCTCATTCCGAAGAACATATTCCAGACGAAACCCTCTTCCTTATCAGCACCCGTGACCCGTGGTATGGCGATATTATTGTGTATCTTCAAATGTCAACGTTCCGGTCTGAGTTGACCAAAGATGCCCGACGTCGGATTTGGCATCAGTCTCAACCCTACCGTATTATAGGAGATACATTATACCGGGTTGGAGTAGATTCAGTGCTCCGCCGGTGCTTGACACTGGAAGAGGTTGAACGAGTCTTGAATGACTGTCACAGTGGCACCTTTGGTGGTCACATGTTTGGATATGCCACCGCCCAGAAGATTCTGCATGCGGGTTACTTCTGGCCGTCAATTTTCAAATACTGTATTGTCACAATCCGCAAATGTAATTCGTGCCAGGTTTTTCAGTGCAAGATGCATGCGCCACCCCTCCCTTTGCATCTTGTCATTACTGTCGGCACTTTTGCAAAATGGGGCATAGATTTCATGATGTGTAACCCTCATTCGGCCGGGGGGCATGCATATATAATCGTCGCTATCGACTACTTTACTAAGTGGGCCGAAGAGATGCCTACACTAGCTGTCGACGGTAAGACAGCTGCCCAGTTTATTTTCAACTACATTATTGCATGACTCGGAGTCCCTCAGGCCATTGTAACCGATCATGTCACTCACTTTCGAGATTATATGATGGCCGAGTTGACATCAAGATTGGGCTTACGGCATGATATCTCAACGCCATATTACCCCCAGGAAAATGGCCAGGTTGAGGCTGTGAACAAAGTTTTGGTCACAATGCTTCAACGATCAGTTGGAATTCATAAGTCCAATTGGCACCTCCAATTATTCTCAGATCTATGGGCATACTGGACGTCAGCAAAGAGTGTGACTGGATTCACACCATTCCAATTGGTGTATGGTTTGGAAGCAACTCTTCCGGTTGAGTGCGAAATTCCTTCCTTAAAGTTGGCTGTGGAACTTTTACCCGACACTTCTCCTGAAGAAGAGCGTCTCTTGTATTTGGAACGGTTGCATGAAACCCTCCGCTTGGCTGCCTTAGTCATTGAGGCACAGAAAAAGCGGGTCAAAGTGCACTTTGATCAATCAGTCTCTCCACGTTCCTTTGTCGAAGGGGATCTTGTCCTCCTATACGACCAAGTGCATGAAAAACTCGGGGCAGGAAAGCTCCAACCCATGTGGCATGGGCCCTACATAGTAAAACAAGTATTGAAAAATGGGGCTTATGAGCTCATTGATTATGAAGGAGTTCCGTTGGCACAGCCTAGAAATAGGCTATACCTTAAGAAATACTACGCTTGAAGTTATTTTTAGTGTGGTGTGTGTACATAGGTGTGTATCTTCATTTGTGTGCATGTTTGGTGTGGTGTGCATGTAAGCATATTTCTGCTGATCGGGTCTTCCTGATTGTGCAGATGTCTATTACTCCGTTTGTGGGTTTCGCGGATGGTGCCTCCCGCAGTACCAGGAATCTGTCTTCCGCAGCCTGGGTAATCTATGATCCTGCTAGTGAGTTGGTTAACCTGCAAGGTGTGTGTCTGGGTCCTGCTACAAATAATATCTCGGAATATAGTGCCGTGTTGGAATTATTAACCGAAGTTGTGGACCTCGACATTCGTGAATTACTTGTGTATCTAGACTCACAACTTGTAGTATTACAGCTTAATGGACATTATTCAATATGAAATCCATCCATTTTACGTCTGTATCTGCGTATTCGTCTGCTAGAAAGAAATTTTGACTATATTACATATCAACACATACCCAGACATATGAATACATTAACAGATGCAGTAGCTAATTTGGTTCTAGATAGACATTTGCTCAATTTATACACAAAAACATCATCACATGTAAAAAGATCCATCCAGAAATAGGTATGTATATATATGTGTCGAAATTTTTACATAGTGTGCATCACATAAAATCAAAAAATATACGTGTTCATCTTAATACATTCGGAGACGACATGTATCTCACAAAATATGAATGAAAGAAGCCCTAGGTGTCTAATCTGCATGGTGCTCGTGGTAACATGCTACAGTGCGCACTAAGCGTCTCAGTAGTCGGTGGAGGCGACTGGGCACCCCCACAGTGTGTCGCTGGTATGCTAGCGGAACATCTGCTAGCTGTGCATAGTTCGGGATCCCCCGGGCAATGCCCTCTAGGTTCTGAACCAGTTCACCTCCCTCGCCACCCTCAGCCTGAGGGTCATGTTCGACGTGGGTTCTCCGCGCAATGGGCGACATGCCCGCGGGCCTCTCTGGGCCGACATCTGCATACACATAACAATTGTTATTAGAATGGACATGTATTATCAAAAAAATCATAAAAACAAAAAATCAAAAAGAGTATCATACCCAACTCTTCATCCCAATCCTCCCCCTCCGGGAGCAGAATATCAGGATCTCCGGTGAAATCGGTCCCGGCATAGGGCCAATATTCGACCACGATCAGCTGCCACCGTAACCACCCAAAGAACTCTGGCCTCCAGGACATCTGTTGGCCTCCTCCTGATCTGGGCATAAGTGTTGCCCAGCGTGCCATCCTCGACTCTCTTGGTACTGGCTTAGCAACTATGGCCCCTTGGCCCTGAAAGATAGGTAGTCGTTCCAGGATGAACGATACCAAAATGGAACCGTAGCCAAATTGCTTTAGTTTGACTTGCTTGCATCTTGTCAGCTGCCTCTTGATATTGGTTGTCACCGCTGTAGCCCAATCAAACAGTGTAGGACTCATACACTCAGAGGCTAGTATGAGTTGGGCTTTGGTTGCCTCATGTGGAGCTTGCGATCCTGCAGCTCGTGTAATGGTGTGTAGCACTACTCTGAGTGCTAGATCCTGGACAGTGTGGATGTCCACCTTCCCGCTTCCTGATCTGGTCCATGCCCCTGGGCACACCCTCGCCATTACTTTCTTCATCTTTTCCCTAGATGGTCTTCTGCCTGTCAAGATGGGCACCGGACCTCTGCGCGACAATCCGGTTATGAAATATACGTCGGAAACCTCAAGTTCCAACACTTGGTCCCGAAGCTTAAACACTTCTTTGTTTTCATCCCATATACTGACCAAGTATTGTAGTAGCTCCGGTTGAGCTCATAAGCAGGGCGTCAAGAAGAAATTTTTGAGTCCACAGTTCTTAAGTGCATTCATACAGGCTTCATTCTCCATAGCCAATTCATCCTCTTCCCCATGCTCCCTCTCCTTCCATTCGATAACCATTATGCCTGAGTAACCTGCATCAACATGATCAAAAAGCCGCGATTAGACATCTGTTATGCTTGAAATTTCATTTGGATCGCTCGCAATTCAAAAATCTAAAGCAAAAAATTGGGTTCCACCGTTGGCACGACCTCTTTGTAAGCAAAAGGCCATTGGTGCGGGTCCGTGCCTGATACCCGCGCCAATGGGCGGAGCCCTAAAATTTAAAAAAAAATTCCACAGAAGTCTAATCTGTAATGGAAATCTCTAAAAAATGGATCAAAATGGAGTTCAAGGAAGCGCCCCTTACTTGGAACAAACGGGGAACTGAATGGTAGCCCGGATCATTCACAGTTGCCGTTAGAAGTTTGCTCACAAATGGACCACTGTTGCTCTCCAATGAGGTAAATAGTAAAAGTAATTTTGTTTTTACCATTTGAGACTTATTTATAACTTTTTGAAATCTAATTAGGTTTTAAAAGTCATTTTTTATTAATATTTTAATATATTTTGTCAAAAATGGATTTTACACTTGCCTTTATGTGCAGCAACAGGTTTTTACGCAACTTAAACGGTGAAACGAGTTGTATTTTATACTTTTTTTGGACTCGGTAAATACATGAAAAATTCATTTTGGAGTCATCTTTCAGCTCTTTTCTGACTCTCTAAACATGAAAATATTGTCGAGGCTCTTGTCGTTTCGATCTCGTTAAAGTGGCCACGAAACGCCATCTACCCAGTATACGTTTACCCCATTTTTCGGGCTGGGATAGATTATTTACGAAAAAGGAATACCCTAGCCTATCGCGACTAGGAGGTTTTCTCAGACATAGTTTTCTACCTTTTCGGATCTGAGGAACTATTTACGAAAAGGGACTATTGGAGTTTACTTTTCTGCTATCTTTTCAAACTCTCTAAATATGAAAAGACGTCGAGTTATTCCTTTGTCAGACTCGTTAAACCCTGATGACATCGGATTCAGTCGTAATGACGCTATTCAAGTCCCTCCTTCCTATGGCTCGTTAAATGTACTAGGATGGGCTTATACAGCAAGCATATGGTATCCTCTTCAAGCTTGTGTAAAAATAAAGAGGTACTTGCCAGAAATGGTGGGGAAAATGGAACCAACATCATTATTGTGTTGGCAGTATGTCGCTCTTGAACATGGCACTTGTCTGCATTCGTGTTGGGTTGGGGATATCTCATCTCATTTTTTCGCTTGCCTCCGTGGGTTTGGGTGATCCCTTTTGACCTCTCATCTCCTCTTTGCCTCGTCATCATGACCTCTGATCTATTGATGTCAAATACTGCCAAACTCACTGTCGTGCCGTTTATATGTTCAAGAGAAGTTTACCTCTGCAAGTACCAACCTTCCTCTGATTCTCATCTGATCGTGATTCACAAAAACATTATGTTACTCTGTCTCGTGTCGATGATGTGGGAAACACTATGGACCACCTTCGATCAAAGTCACTTCCTGTCGACTTCAGCTCATTATCCAGGAAGCTGATCTAGAGACTCCCTACTGGTACCTTGGAGCTTGCATGCCTCAATGGTAGTTTTTTCGCATTTGACGTGAGGTTTTCATCATTGGCCTTCGATCAAGTGATTCTACGGGTGTTCGATGCCAGCTCATTGATTCACATGCCGTAGATTGTACCTATAGTACCTTGAGGGCCATTGTCATCATTGGTGGTACCTCTCGCGTTTGTTAACAGCTTTCATCACTGGCTGGTAATCAGATGATGTTCTTGCATGTTTGACTTCAGCTCCATTATTCACATGCTTGAACTTGTACTTTGTTTGGGTCGAGATGGAGCGCAAGAACCTGGATTTTTTCTGTTGGAATCCAGGCTGCGATTTTATGGATTATTATGATTAGTTACATGACTCACTGATTGGATGGATGCGACCATACCTGAGTCTATTTATCGATCCTTACTGGATGGCTGCGTCCATGCCTTGGATCTGAATTATTCTATACTCTGTTATGGATGGTTGCGCCCATACCACATATATATCATGTATTTGAGATATCAATTGTACTTCTCTACGCAGGTTTTTCGATGGTGGTGTTTTCAGTTGGACACGTTCTCGTAAATCATTTCACCCCTCTCTCTCTTTCGGGCCTCATGCTTTAGGGGGAATATGTTACATAGAAATTTGTCACCGTCCCTGTAATTCCCCATCCCACACAATTGGAGGGCTCATTCCGTGACCTGTGAGCAGTGACATGACTTGAAACCACTTTCATGACATCCCTCTGAACATGAGCTTTCATTGCCCTGAAGACAACTTCTTGTGAAAAACCCTAAAAACATCCCTTTTTGCATTGGCGCGGGAAGCCAATTCAGTATTGGCGCCAATGGGGGAAATCATTCAAATAAGGCGCACCAATTGGCGCTCTTTCTCAGAGTCGCACTTGCGCCAGCCATTTTAAGGAGTGTTTTTTAAAAATAAATGGCAGAAGTTTTGTCCTAACCAATCCATAAAATGGTATCTAATTTGAGTTGGGAGGTTTGGCTCCGGATCTCCATGTAGAGGAAGTGGTTTGCCACCTCTCATGGAAGCTTCCTTGAGGATAGGGCCAATCCCATGATTATAGGGATCCAAACTCCCCTTCCTCGATCTATAAAAGCTTGCTCATCTTCTTTGCAAGCTAGTTCCCAAGAGCCATCAGAACCTTATGCTGCAAGAGCCTTGATTCATTCCCTTAAGGCCAAATCCAATCAAGGAGATTATTGTTGAGACATCCGAAGAGAGAGGCTTGTCCCATCCCCGACAAGCTTTTTCGAGACGTGTTCCGCTGGCGACCCTCTGAAGGAGAATTCAGTGTCAGAGCCAAGTTGGATCCTCCTTTGATTGATTAATGATAAACGACTATTGGTTATGGTTCCACTCCTGTTGTTGATTAAAATGATGAGTTATGTCTTCTCTGACTAACATATAGTTGCATATACTAGATTTTACGCTTGCGTTTGTTTTGTTTATTGCATGTGCAGGTGTCCGATCACAGAGATCGTGAGGATCGTGATCTGCTGGAGCTAAGGAACGAGAATGCTACTTTCTCTACAAGCGACAACGTTGGATCCAAGGTAAGCCTTCTTCGCAAGCTGGTTTATTGCAATTAGGAACTTGCGCCATTGCATGTTTGATTATTGCTAGACCCAATCTGGGCTAGTAGGGATCGCTTCTGTCCGCAGAGGGGATTTACCTCTACAACACTAGGGCTATGAGTAGCCCATATATTTCTTTAGTAGAACACTTAGAGATGCCACTTTGAAATACAATATCATGGAGAAACAGGCCCTAGCTTTGGTAAAGGCCATTAAAGATTTTAAAGTGTACATTCTTTATTCTCACATTATTTCCTATGTCCCAAATGCAATAGTAAAAGACATTCTAACTCAGGATGGTCCTGATGGTAGAAGAGGTAAGTGGATTGCCACAATTTTTGAATATGACATAGAGATAAAACCCACTAAACTTATAAAAGGTCAAGGTTTAGCCAAACTCATGGCTGAATAAAATTGTCATGCCCTAGACATAAATTTTATTGCCCAAATAGATGATCAGGAAGAGGTGGTGACTCCAGAGATCAGTGAAGCCTTTTCAGACTCACCATGGTATGAAGATATCATATTTTTATTACTAAACTTACAAGCTCCTCCTGAATTATCAAGAACAAAAGCTAGATTCTTAAAGCTTAAGGTAGTAAGCTTTTGTATTTTAGAAAATGTACTTTTTTGGAAATATCATAGTGGAATTTTGTTAAATTGTTTGCTAAAAGAAGAAGCTGACAAAATATTAGAAAAATTTCATGCAGGTGACTGTGGAGGACATCTCTACTGGAAGACTACTGCAAACAAAATCCTGAGAGCTGGTTTTTACTGGCCTACTTTGTTTGCAGATGTAAAAAGGTATGTGACCTCCTGTCAGAAGTGTCAAATATTTTAGGGTAAGAAAACGCTGCTACCCCTGCCCTTAAAAACCATCTCAATAGAAATTCCATTTCAACAATGGGCTCTTGACTTTATTGGTGAAATTCACCCTCCATCATCAGCCCAACACAAGTGGATTCTGACAGCCATTGACTATTTTACCAAGTGGATTGAAGCCATACCCTCTAGGCAAGCCACTGACACTGTCATTATCTCCTTTTTAGAAAGAAACATACTTTCAAGATTTGGATGTCCCCAAAAGATAATCACTGACAATGTAGTTGCATTCAAATCCAAAAAAACGATTGACTTTTTCCATAAATATCACATTACCCTAGGCCATTCTACTGCATATTACCCACAAGGTAATGGCCTTGATGAATCTTCAAATAAGAGCCTTGTAAAAATCATCAAGAAGTTACTATAAGATAACATAAATACTTGGAACAAGAAGTTAGTTAATGCCTTATGGGCAGATAGACTTACCACCAAAAAATCTATTGGTACATCCCCTTAACAACTTCTCTATGGAATGGATGATGTTTTTCCATCTTCCTCAAGAGTACCAATAATGAAGATAATTCAAGAATTACAAGTTGAGACAAATGAAATTCAAAGAAGGATTAACCAAACCATTCACTTGCAACAAACAAGAGAAGAGGTTTATATTAAATCTCAAGTTATCCAGGATAAGATAAAGAATTTTTTTGACAAAAAGAGTAATGAAGATGATTTCTACATTGGAGACAAAGTGTTAAAATGGGATTCATGAAGAGAAGAGAAAGGTAAACATGGAAAATTTTATTTTCTATGGAAAGGACCTTATGTTATTTATGGTTACAGAGGTAACAATGCTTTCTTTTTGAAAGAAATGGATGGATCAGATCTGCTAGGTGGACTAGTCAATGGCAGAATGCTGAAGCACTACTACTCGTCAGAGATAACAAATAGTTAGTTTTATTTACTTTGACCATTGTACATATACATTGAAGATTTTAGATTAGATTGGATATTTTCCTAATAGAGTTGAAGCCTGAAGAGAAGGACCTAAGCTTTGAGGGGTCAAATATCATAAGTATGAAATAACTGCAGAGATCAGAAGACATTTTCAAGTTCATCACAGTCAAAATTCAAAGACTACTAGTCTTAAAGTTCTTGACATTTCACCAGGAAATGCCATCCCCATGTGGAGCCACTGTTAGGGTCTTATAATAATAGGGTTCATAATTTTTTAATTGACTTTGATAATCTTGTAAATATGTACATACCTTGCTTTCTGCAAGTTGTTTTCCCATATTTGAAAATAATAAAAATGAAAAGAGGGTAAAATTTCTAAACGAAAGATCAAAGGACTTAAAAATAAAAGATAAAAAAGAATAAAAAATGAACCCCAAAAGAAAAAAAGAGATTAAAAATAAGACATGAAAGTGAGCAAGTCAAAATGCCACTACTATTTACTTTTACTGAAAAAATAATGATTATGTGCAGATTGTTCAAAATGCCATAATCCATGATCAGTTAAATAACTTAATCTTAACTTTCCATGCTTTGAATTTCATGTTTTAGATAGAGAATAAAGATATGTCAAACAGTTTAAACTTGACAAATCAGCAAATAGTTAGAGAATAAATGAGGAACTCAAAAGTTTAATCTGATTCCTTGGATGAAATAAGGTTAGATTTAGATAGATTTATGCTTTAAAAGAAAAATGGATTTAGGGTTGCAAGCTTAAATGAACCCATGAAAATGAAGTAAAAAATGTTATAATAATGATGGGTAGGTAGAAAGAAGTTGTGCAAGACATGTAATAAAACATCATTGGGAAAATTACTAATTTCACCTCCCCCACAAAGATCCAGTATTCAAAACCTTCAGTTAAAGAGGCTCAGAGCATTTCTCTGACTTCTGTTGGGACCGAACCCAAGGCTTAATATCTGATTGGTTAAAAATATTATATTCCCTACATGAAAACCCATTTCCTCAACATATTCACCCTCTTCCAAAAATATAACCCCTTTTCCTACGTAAAACACCATATTTTGCTTAGAAAAAGTAAAATCCCCTCTTAATTAATTTCATTTTCATCTAAAAAACACTCAAAAATCCACAAAATACAATTTATCCTAAGTTTATGTGCAAAAATCAAAATGGTACAATCATTTGTGATTAAAAAAATTTATTTTACACTTTACTTGAGTTTATTTTTGTATTTTCATTCATTACATTTCATTTCATTTTCTTTTTTTTAACATAATCGATTGCTATTTTGTATTCCAAAAAGAAGGAGAAAAGACTCCAAGATTACATACTGAGCTGATCATAGTGCAGGGGAGGAAGTAGCTACAACAAAATGCTACAATTCCTTTTTATCTAGTGTTCGAAAAGAGCTGAAAAAGAGATAGCACATATAAGCGAACAAACTGAGATAACGGAAACAAAAATTTAAAAGACATTCGAAAATAGAAGAGAGGAAGTTAATCAATGATGATATGACTGATATGGCGCACTGTTGAGACATCAAGATTGTCTTCATTGCTAGCATCCCTCACGTTGTTGGAGCTGGTGTTTGGGGTAGTACACTTCTCCAACGTGTGTTTGAGAATTTCTACTGACTCCTCTGCATGAGTGCATTGATTAGAAAAATTTTTGAACTAATTCTGAAGAGAAGAGATCCTGTGAAGAAAGAGATTGACATCTGCTTCATGTTTTTCATCCATGTTTTTTACCTCTATGTGTAGCTTCGCATCAAGGATTTTTTTATGAGTTCTGATTTGGTCAAGTTCGACTTGAATGTTCGCACAATGAAGACAGTCTTCGCTGTGAGCCATAATGAAGGTGGAGGTAGAAAGGAGCAAAGGTGAAAATTCCTGGGAAGACCTGGACAGAAAAATATGCAACTTAGGGAGGTGGAGGAGAGGGGCAGAAAAAGCGACAGGGGAGATGAGGAGAGCAGGGAGAAAAAGCGGAGGCGGAAGTGTAATGCCCGAGTAAGATGGAGGAGATAACATGGGTGAGGTAGGGCAAGAGGTCAGAGCAGCAGCACCAAGGGAGGGCCACAAAGGAAGACTCAGAAAAGGAAACTGACGAGCAAAACAGGGGAGGGCGTTATGACTGATACAAAGAAGCAAAACAGGGGGAGGAGCAATGAAAAAGGATAGGGGAGAAGACAGATAAATAAGCCCACAGAGGAAGAGGGAGAAGGCTTGGGGGGGAAATCAATGAGCTAAGGTCACGAGAGGAAGCATGATGGAGGAAGAAAGAAGGCAAGGAAATGTAGAGGTGAAAAAAGGAGGAGTCACATGATATCTAAAATCAGACTGCAGCAAGACCGTGGCAGGGGACAGAGATTTAGAACATCATTACATAAAATATGCCCCAGATTTCGTGCGCAGGCCCTGCTGGCGAGAAGATTGGCATCTTTGTTGTGTTTGCAGAGTATGTGGTAGAATGTGGCACCTTTCATATCAACAAGAAGGCCATGACACCTACTGATTGTTTGGCAAATGGCTATATTTTTTATAGGCCAGTCATGCTTCATCATATTGATAACAATGGAGGAATCTCCAAAGATCATTGCGGTGGAGATGTTGAGCTTTTTAAGTTGATAAAAACCTTGGAGAAGGGCAAAGGCCTCTGCTCTATTGTTTGAGAGGGAGCCAAGACCCCATTTGAAAGTAGTAAGGATGGTTCCTTCTGCACTTCTGATGATGCCTCCAGCTCCTGCAACACCCGGATTCATTTTCGAGGCCCCATCAAAGAAAAGGGTAGGTCTGGCGCAACTATGAACCCATTCAGTGAAGTTCGCTTCATTGAGCCTAATCTTCTAGCTTGTGTCTTTTCTGGTGAGCTAAATGAGAGGAGGCATGCTTCTGTTGGCTTTATCCCACAGATCGCCAAGGAAACTCCTTTCCTCAACACAGAGTTCGCTATAGTCAATTCTGCTGTTGCACTTGGCCGAGATAGTTTCAAGGGTGAGGCTCCATGACTTACTGCAAAATTTCCTAAAATAAGTCTCTTTGTTGCTAAAAATATTCATGTTCCTAGCAAGCCAGATGTTCCATAAAACAACATATGGGAGAGTGTCCCAAATCCTTTTCAAAATTATGCTCTTCTTTTTCCCCCAGGGGTAGATGCTTTTCCAGGAGTGGAGGACATCAGCTATAGAACTAAGATGCGTCCAACAAGGCTGGTAGGAGGGAATGAGCTCAATCCAAAATTGAGCAGCGAAGGGGCACTCAATGAAGAGATGGTAAGCAATTTCTTCAACATTTTGACAGTTTGGGCACATTGAAGGCCCAAGCGCACCTCTTTTCTTAAGATTTTATGAAGTGAGAATTTTTTCTTTCAAGAGTGTCCAAATGAAGACTTTAATCTTGGGAATTACTTCTTATTACCACATAGCATTCCAACTTGGCCAAATAGGTGCCGGATAGTATTCATTACAGATATTTTGGTAGGCAACTTTGATGGAAAAGGCTGAGCCCAAGGGGTCCCATCTAAAATCATCAACATTATCCTTTTTGATGGGAGATAAACCATGGAGGAGGGATTTGAGGTTTTCAAGCTCAACATATAGATGGGCTGGGACTTTGGGAAAGAGCCAACCAGTCCATAGATGAGATTGGGTATCTCATTTGGAAATTTGACTTAAAAAACTAAGGCCCATATTGCTGAGATGAGAGATGAAGCGTTGGGTGCCAGCTCTATTAGTGATGGGAGATTGGCCCATAATACGATCCTTACCGATGTTGATGGTGTCACCTCCCATGGGGAATTTTGAGAGATTTTGGGCTAAGAAGGGAATGGCCTTTTTACAGAGAGCTCGTATTTTGGAACAAGGCCTATTAGGGATGTAAAATTCAAGGGTGTGTTGTCAGGTGGTGTTGATATATTTAACCTCCAAGAATTTTTTCCACCAAGCCTGATCCCCACTAATGAGCCTCTAAACTATCTTTCCTCTGAAGGCTTTGTTCAGGAGCTTGGGAGAGCGGACTCTAATTCCTCTATGTTCCTGGTCTTGGAAAATTTGTCTCCACTTGACCAGATTGTATTTTTTTTTTGGTCATTCTTTCCTCCTCGCCATAAAAATTTCCTAATGATAGCTTCAAACTTGTGGTGGATGATGGCCGGAGCTTGAAGGAGAGTGAAGTGATACAAAGGCAAGGATGAGAGACCAGATTTGAGGAGGACAAGACGTCCAACAAGATTGAGCCAAGAAGAGCCCCATTGCTAAACTTTTCTCTTCATTTTGTCAATAGTGGCATTCCAAACTTCAGCCTTTAAAGGACCAGAACTCACAGCATGCCTAAGTAGGTGAAGTGATCCCAATTCAAATTGCAAGGGACCTCGAAGATATTATCAATGCTGTGTAAGATATGATTGCAAGCATTCCAGCCATAGATACAACTTTTTTGAAAGTTGATCAGGCCTCCAGAATAGAGCACCAAGACAGTTTTGAATCACTACACAATTATGCCGGATGCTCCTCCCATTAGAAGAGTATCATCTGCAAATTGAGAGTGATTCATATTTTTAACACCATTGCCGAACTTGATGCCTATAATGAAGCCCAATCACCTTTTGTGATCCAGGACCTTGCTGAAGGATTCCGCCATGAGTATAAAAAGGTAGGGGGAGAGAGGGAAACCCTACCTTAAGCCTCGTGAGGATTGAAATGAAGGATCTGGTCTGCCATTGATAAGGGGAGATATCCAAGGCCCAAATATGCAGGAGTTGATGAGGGAAAAAAATTTAGGATCAAAGCCCATTCTATTAAGCACAACAAAAAGAAAGGAATGCCTGACCCTATCGAAGGAATTGGCAAGGTCAAGCTTTAAAATGAATCCTTTTTCTTTTCTAGAAATGCTTGAATGGATGGCTTCTTAAAAAAGGAGGATGGAGTCAATAATTTGCCTCTGAGAGATGAAGCCTCCTTGATTTTCAGAAATGAGACTATGAAGGAGAGGTTTGAGGCGCTTGGAAAGGATTTTGGTGATGAGCTTATAAGAAGAGATGCAAAGGGAGATGGGCCGGAATCTGGAGAAGGAAGAGGGACGGTTTTCTTTGGGGATAAGGGCAAGGAAGGTAGAGTTGGTTTAGCCCCCAATTTTCTTCTTCCTTTGGCTCCATTGAATAATTTTGACAAGGTTTTTCTTTATTAGATCCAAATAAGTCTTGTAGAAGCTGATTGAGAACCCATCTGGCCTCGGAGCTTTGTCTGGATTCAAGTCCCAGATTGCATTTTTGATCTCTTCTTCACTAATTTACTGGTTGAGAGCACTGTTCATTTCCTCGTTGATCATGGTCGGAAGGTGTTGCAAGAAGTCAGATTAGTCTTCTGGAAGTTTTGTCTCTGTTAAGATATTTTTGAAGTGCGTTGAGGCAGCGCTTTTAATAGCTTCATGATCAGTCTAGATGTTGCCATTTGCATTAATGATGGCAGCTATATTATTCCTGGATTTTCGAACTATGACTTGCTTGTGGAAGAAGGCCGTATTTTTGTCACTAGCTTGAAGCCAGAGGTTCCTTGACTTAATATGCCATTTATCCTCCTCTTTCCTATTGGCTATGTAGAGTTGCCAATAAAGATATTTTTCCTGAGCAAAGAAATCTTGATTGAGACCTTGAGTTTTGATGCTTCTGTGGATATCATCCAATTGTGTCTTGAGGTCAATCTTGGTATTCTCCGGTTCTTTGTAATGATTTTTGGCCCATTCCTTCAGGGATAGTTTAGTTTTTTTTAATTTAGATTCCCAAATGAAGGAGGTGGAGCCTTCAATGTGTTGCATCTAGATGTTATGCACCAACTAATTTTCCTCCTAAATATCATTCCAGAATAGACTGTACTTGAAGGGGATGGGGCCAAGAGAGTGATGATCTCCGAAGGTGACGGTGATGGGGTAATGGTTCGAGGCTGAGAAGGGGAGGATGTTGGCAGTGGCGATGGAGTACTGCGATAGAAGAGAGACATCAACCAGAATTCTGTCGAGCCTCTCCATTATATTCCCTCTCCCAATTCTTCTGTTGCTCCAAGTGTTTCTTCGATTTTTTGGTGCAATGTCAACCAATTCGTGGTTTTGCATTATGTTTTCTAGCAGATCTATAGAGGATTCGGGGTTGAAACAACCTACCCTTTTCTCATTTGCATGGAGGATTAGATTGAAGTCTCCCCCCATTATGATGTTGTTGCCTTCCTCATTTTCGATGTCTTCCTTGATGGAGCTCCAGCATAGATCTTTGTCCCTATAGTGATTGGGGCCATATACATTGTAAACAATGATTGATTTTTTCTCTCTGCAATTTTCTAGGGTCACTTTTATCCAATTTTGAGTTTCTGTTGTGGCTTTATGTGTCCATATGCTATGCTTCCAAAGGGTGGCTAAACCGCCAAAAGCACCTGTTGATTCAAATGGGGTGCCACCATAGTGCTTTATTTTGTCCAAAATTGCTTTCATTTCCAGATCTCCTTGTTTTTTTTCTTGTAGGAGAATAATTTTCGGCTTCTCTTGATTTATTAGGTCTCCTAGGGCTGTTGTTTTGGAGGGGTGCCCTAGACCCCTACTGTTCCATGATAGGACTTTCATCATTGCAAAAGGGTTGTTTGGAGAGTTGATTTCACTCATTGTTCCTTTTGCATTGTATCCTTGTTATTATGTCCCAATATATAGGTTTCTATGGGGTTCTGTGTTCCCTTTGCTATATCCTTTTGGGCATTTTCATCACAGTGCTGATTGAATGAATTCCTTCCTAGGCCATGATTTTTAGTGTTTTCTAGATGGAAGAAGGATTCTGAGAGGAGGAGGGAGGGTCAGGGAGGGTAGGAGAGGGGCGAGGGGAATCAGGCTGGGAGGAAGAGTTGAGGGGGGGGGGGGGTGTCATCGTTAGGAGGATAGATGGAGGAGAACGAATTGGATAGATCTAAAGTGGATTTTGGGGGGGGGGGGGGAGAAGGTGGTGCCGAAGCCTGATCGCTTGGATCCGAGATCTTGGGAGAAGAGGAGGATGAAGGGTTGGATTTTGGAGGAGGCGCACCAGGGGGATTGCTTTTAGGGTTAGAGGACGTCTTCTTTATTTTCATAGTTTCCCATTGTGAATCTGATTCATGAGATTCAACATTTATAATTTTTTAACAATGATTAGCAAAGTGACCATACTCGTGACATACCTTGCATTTAAACGGGATTTTCTCATAGTCGAGCTGCTGGATATGCATCCATTCATCAAATTTTAGCTTTATAGCCTTGAGGAGGCCTTTTCCCAGATCTAACTCGACACAAATCCTGGTGTAAGCTTACATTTTGTCCTTCGGTTCATTGCGATCAATGAATTTTCCTACTGTGATCCTGATGGCTCGAACATAATCATCCCCCCAACAATGTAAAGGGAGGTGCGAGAGGTGAACCCAGACAGGAACAACATTTGGAACGTCAAGTTCAGAATCAAAATATGGCATCCATTTGTTGAGTTACAGGCCCCTGGTGTCCATAAAATAGGGACCATTCCTGAATATCATATCTTAACCTTCTTTCGTCTCAAAATAGAAGGTCATTACATTTCATTTGATATTAATTATTAACATAATGTATTAATCCCCTTAGACTACCTCTTCTCATATATTTATTAATTCATTTTTATTTAAATATCCCACAAAACCCATTATTTAATTTTAACCTATGGTTTTAATTACCCCATGTGCTAAATAAACCCTGCCCTTTCCCCATAGGTTAGAAACATTATAATAAACTCGCGCCATTGGTTATACACCATTTGTAAATATTTCATATGCTATGTAATATTACGCCCCGCCAATCATAACACATTGGTTTTATATTAAAAAAAAAGGTTTTTTAATATTAATACTAACCCCAGCATATAACAAAGACTCGGGCCCCACGCCCCACCACCGAGCAGCTTCCTCATTCAATCGCAGCTGTTCGCATGCATATCCCCTAGATCCGACAATCACAGCACCATATTGCATTTTTAAAAGCGCATTCAATAACCATTTTAAACTTTGTGAAATGGGTTGTTTTGCGCCCTTATCTCTCCTCCACGTGGCGACATTAGATTGGATCACATTCGATCCCACAAAACTACTTACCACCCAAAGCCCGCACGATAACCACCAATGGTTTTCTACCTCCAATGCCAAAACCATCCCCCCCCCCCCCGCTCTGATATGATTTCCATTAAATGCATTCTATTTAAACCTGAAACGTATAAAAGCTTCATACTATGCAATTAAACCCTTTCTTTCTGTGTTATTTGTGCATTTATCCATCCCAACTTAAGGAAAAGCCCTGTACACAGTTTTCAAGTTTGAAAGAACTAGACAAAGCCATTAAAGTTGCTATCAAGATCACTGAAAGTGTCTATATTACTTCCAAAAGAACTCTAAAGCCATCAGAAGCATGTTTGACACCTCGAAACCCAGTTAAAGACCAAAATACCTTCACAAACAGGTATTATTCATATAAAACGACCTGTTTATCATTTTGAAAGGAGTTTTAAAAAAAATTAAGCCTAGTAAAGCCCATTTACCCATAGAAAGACTGTAATTTCCTGGAAAAGAATGAATTCTGTGTGAAAACCCTGATAAACCCTAGTTTGAATATTGCATACGGTTTTTAAAGAAAAATTAAATATTTTTAGCCTTTGCAGACTGTGAAAAAACTCCGAATCTATCCAAAAACCCTTTGCAAGAAACCCCAATCCTTCTATGCCCAATTTGAACCATTTTCAGTCCAATATTATCCAAAAAAAAACAGAGGAAACCCTTTTCTATCATTTCCTGTACCTGTAAGAGTCTGAAGATCAAGTTTGAAACCAAATTTGAAGGTTTAAACCCAAGAAAAAACCAATTTTTGCCTATTTTTATCCATAGACCTCTGTTAAAGTAAAAAACAGTTATGTAAACAATTTAAACTTACAAAAGAGTCCAAAAATGCCCAAATACCGAGTTTCAAGTACCCAAAAAGTCTAAAGATGTCAAAATCAAATTCAACATTGTCTTCCAAGACCGCAATTGTTGTAAATCCTCTACAACCTGCTATTGTAGACATTGAACATACACCCTTAGCAGATGTGGATTACAAAATAGCAGATCCAATGATATAATTTAATCTGTTAGACCTCCACTGCTGGAGTCTTGAAAAGTAATTAGATCAAATTGAAGAAGTCCAAATTTGGGAGTCAAACCTACCCAAATATGTTGTTCCACTCACCCATCAATGTCCAGAGGTCATTAGGTTGTGTTAGATATATTATTCTCTTGAACATAGAGAAATGTAAATGCAAATAAAGAAGTATTGTTTACAATTACTGCTGAGCCAATAAACCATTTGCTACAACTCAAACCAGATCCCAATGCAGTTTCCTTATCAATAGAAGCACTCATAAAGCTTTATATTGGTCTGGACTTTCCCAAAAGGTTCCAAATTTTCCAGTTTTTCATGCCTTTACATGTTGAAATTCCATGAATGAACCCTCCTTATTCTACATCAAAATTTCCTGAAGGGTCTAGACATGTCATACCCATGTTGTATTTTATGCTAGGGTATTTTACAAATGAGCATACAGATGAGTCAATCCTAGGTTTTCTATCTAACTCTGCACCAGGACAACCTCATTCTGTCATTTTCAATTATGTTGAATACATAGCTGATAATATCCATGATCAGCTTGTCAAATTGTCAATTGAAGGAGTATTTAGGTATACATCCTTTCTTTTCCATATGTTCTTATACTTTCAATCAAACAAGTTCCCAATAACACTCCAGAAGCTTGATATAGAAGAGAACCCACTTTCAGTCATCTTTTGGACATCTTTGATCAGAAAAGGGTCCACAGAGTTCAGTTATGTAGAGTTTACATATTACTTTGTTCACCCATTGATAAACATGTTGACAAACACAGTACAACCAAGAATCAGTGATGAAAAAAAGAAAGTTCTACAACTATCATAGAAAACTAGAACTGCATATTGGTACTTATATCAGAAACATACAGAAATAAGAGTTTTTGGGTCAAATATTTTACCCTATAAACTACCTCAATATGTGCCAATGAGAGTTTTTGCCTTGGAGTACATCAGGCAAATCCTAAATTAAGATTCTTTCAACTTCTTAGCTACCAAAAAGAAGACCCAATTTAAGTTGAAGAATTAGGTGGGACCTTTTATTTGTAATCACATAGATGCAGGACAAGGAGCAGCAAAAAAATTTCTTGAATACAAATTTGAAGAAAGCTTCTCATGGAATACTAAGTAAAATGAGGGTGAAGTGCAAACTAACACCTTATATTCATGAAAAAGACCAGAGATTGAACAATTTTTCAAACAAACAGAGTGGCTAGAAAATACCTTGGTAGAAGCAGTTACACAAGGTGATACTAGTCACACCTTGAAAACTGTAAATCAAGGAGATAAAGCTACTAAAAAATTCAGAGAAGAAGGTACCTACACTGCTGAAACAACAATTGAGACTAGGTTTAAACTCAGATACAATAAAAATCTTAAGATTAATCTAGTTGATAAAGAAAAAGTGACCATAGAAGTGGAAGATACAGATGTTCCAGGGATAAAAACAATTTGATGATTTTTTACAGTCAAAATAGAATTTTACAGCAGTAAGGCAGTTGAAACAGTGATTAAAGAGTATCAGAGGTAAAGAGTATCAGATGAAAGAGTATCAGATAAGAAGATAATATTTCAAAACATCTTTGAAATATCTTTGCCGGCAAAGAGGACAACAAGGCAGCCAGCTACACCCAATCCAAAACAACACTTCTATTTTATTTGGATAAATAGGAAAGCTTGCTAAGTTGTTAAGCAACTGTCACTATTTTGTTGTAAAAGATATTTTATTTTCCTTAGAAATTTCCTAGGAGTATTCTAGGATATTTTGTAAACATTTTTGTATATATACTTCATCTTTTGAAGTATTATTGTGGAATAAATTGCTGAAGATTTCTATAGTCAATATTTCTGTACTTGAAGGTTTTATGTAGCAAGTTCAAGTAGCAGACTGGATCAAATCATCTAGCATCATATTTCAGGATTCATGTGATGAGCCATTGAAGTGAAGTACTTTTTAATGTCATTGTTTATCTTCTTATGTTTTACATGAATCCATATATGTGTTCTAAATTTGAATGATAAATTGGGAATATTATTACAGGATTTGTTAAAAGCACCCTATCTTTAACTATTTATCATTTCTATGTTTTTTGTTGATTTCTAGTGTAGGGAACCCTTAATTTCTCCCTCTTTTGAATTACCTCTATCTTCTACTTCCTTATTGTTGGGTTTGTGTTATATTCTTTCCACAACTAATCACGTGCGGGGGGGTTACAGGGGGGCCAATAGCCCCCCCTGTTGGGGTCTGGGGCAACGCCCCGTAAATTTTTTTTGGTCCTTATTTTCTGGTGGGTGGATCCGCCCATGGTTTTGTGCATGGATTTGCACATGGTTTTGGGGTATGATGGTTTTCGGCCCTTGGTATTTTGTAGATTCGGTCAAGGGAACTACGATTATGTTCTAATCCAAGGTAAATGGATTGGGGTTTATGTATGCTTCGGCATGTATATATATGTGTTGTAACACTAAAAGGAATATAATGAAAAATGAAGCTGGTCGTCCCGATTTTGGATCCAAGGGAAAATCTCTGTGTTTATTTGTTTTATGTTTTATTCTCTCGTTATTGTTTATTTTCTGTTTTAAGATTCGTTAATAGATAATTTTTGTATAGGGTTAAAACCTACATTTGGTATCAGATCAGTTTCTGCTTCAAGGGGATGCCTTTGCTGCTGAGGGGTTTTTTGCTCGGGCTTGAGGTAGACCCTGTTCAATGGGAGATCTGTGGGATCGAATCTTGTGGTGAAAGAAGATGGCGAGTGACAGGAAGATAGAGATTGGAAAATTTAATGGTTATAGTTTTGAGTTGTGGAAGCTCAATATGGAGGATCTGCTGGTGGATAAAGATCAATGGATTGTAGTAGATCCGGGTACTAAACCAACGACAATGTCAGATGAAAATTGGAAGAAGCTGGACCGGAAGGCAAAAAGCACAATACAATTTTGTGTCTCAGATTTGGTATTGTTGAATGTATCTGGGGAAGCTATGGCGAAGACCTTGTGGGACAAGCTAGGGACTTTGTACCAATCTAAGTCTTTGGTGAATAAATTGTTCCTGTGGAAAAAGCTGTATAACCTAAGGATGAAGGATGGAGAATCTGTGACAGAGCATTTGAAAGCCTTCAATACTGTGGTAAGTTAGCTATCAACTATTGATATTAAAATCTTAGATGAAGATAAGTGCATCAGTTTGTTGTGTTATCTACCGGATTCGTGGGACAGTTTGGTTATTGCAATAGGTAGCAATACAACTACCTTGAATTTTGATGACATTGTCTCAGCCTTGCTGTCGGAGGAAATGAGACAGAGAAATATGGAGGGTCAGAATGGAAATGCCTTATCTGTATGAGGAAGGTCCCAGAACAGAAACAAGAATAAGGTTTTGAGTGGGAGATCTAAATCTAGAGGGATATCTAAATCTCCTGGAAAGTTTGTAAAGTTGTGCTGGAAATGCGAAAAGGAAGGGCACTACAAAAAGGATTACAGATCTAAAGCTCCTGAGAAAGGAAAGGGATCTGATGATGCTCCTTCTGCAGAAGCAAAAACCACCTCGGATGAAGGTGGGGATGTGTATTTGGCTTCTTCTTCAAATACACATGTAGATCATGAGTTATGGTTGATTGACTCGGGTGCATATTTTCACTTCACTCCCCATAGGGAGTGGTTCTGCGAGTATGAGAAATATGATGGCGGTGATGTCTTCCTAGGGGATGATAGGAAGTCCAGAATCGTCAAATGTGGAAAAGTCAAGCTGAAGCTACAAGGTGGAAGGATTAGAACACTTCCTGGTGTTCTAAACATTCTTGCATTGGCCAGAAATATGATTTCTGTAAGCAAGATGGATGATGCAGGTGTAAAAACAGTGTTCGAGAAAGATACTTGTAAGATGGTTCGGGGAGCACTGGTATTAATGCGGGGAGTTTGGATTGGAACTCTATACAAGCTTCGGGCTAGCACTGTTATTGCTGAGTGCAACAGTTTTGTGGTTCCCGAAAGTGGAGCGGAAAGCCTAGCGGTCTCTGTAGAAAATACCATGCTATGGCATCAAAGGCTTGGACATATTGGAGAGAAGGGCCTTCGGATACTGATTGGAAATGGTATGGTAGAAGGTATGTCTAATATCTCTCTGGATTTCGATTTCTGTGAACATTGTGTATATGGGAAGCAGAATCAGGTGAGTTTTCCTTCTGGTGCTAAGAGGGCGAACAACATATTAGAGCTTGTGCACAGTGATGTGTTTGGACCTGTGTCGGTTCCATCACTGGGTAAGTTTTTGTACTTTGTTTAATTCATAGATGACTTCTGAAGGAATACATGGATATATTTCTTGATGAATAAATCTGAAGTCTTTGATAGATTTAAAGAATTTAAGGCTCTGGTGGAAAACCAGATAGATAAGAAGATAAAGGTGCTGAGGACAGATAATGGTGGGGAGTTCTGCAAGAAGGAATTTGAAGAGTTCTATAAGAAGTATGGTATAGCATGGCAGAAGACTACTCCATACACACCTCAGAAAAATGTAGTTGCAGAAAGAATGAGAAAAACGCTGATGGAAAAGGCAAGAAGCATGCTCAGTGGTACTGGGTTAGGACAAGAATTCTAGGCAGAGGCAGTGGAGATTGCATGTTACTTGGTTAACATATCACCTTTATCAGCGTTGGAGGATAAGACTCCACATGAGGTATGGAATGGTAAGAAACCCTCTCTTTCACATCTGAGGGTATTTGGATGTGATGCATATGTACATGTTCCAAAGAAGAAAAGGACCAAGTTGGATAATAAATCTGAAAGGTGCATCTTTATTGGGTATAAGGATGGTTTAAAGGGCTACAAGCTTTGGAACCCAGAAACGAGGAAGGCTGTGTACAACTGAGATGTGGTGTTTAGAGAGGTGAAAGATGTTGTTAAACATGAAGTCCTACCAAAGGAACCTGAGAAGATAGAGTTTGAGCTAAAGGAGGATGAATCAGACTCAACAACATAAGAAGACTCATAAGAGGAAGAGCCACAAACTCCAACTATGAGAAGACTAGCTTGGGAAAGAAGACAACCAGAAAGGTATAGTCCATCTGCTTTCTGTTCAAATTTTTCTTTAACTATAATTGATGATGATCCTAGAACTGTCAGGGAGGCAGTAGATTCATAAGATGGAAAACTTTGGAAGGAGGCCATGGTTGATGAAATGGCATCCTTGCATAAAAATGAGGCATGGGATTTGGTGGAGTTGTCGGCTGGAAGAAAGCCCATCCGAAGCAAATGGGTGTTTAAGAAGAAGATGAATGTAGAAGGCAAGGTGGAGAAATACAAAGTTCGGTTGGTAACAAAAGGTTATTCCCAGGTGTCGGGAATTGATTTTGGTGATATTTTTTCTCCTATTGCCAAAGTTACTTCTAATAGATTACTTTTATCTACTACTGCTACATTTGATTTTGAGGCTGAACAGATGGCTGTGAAGACAAAATTTCTTCACAGGGATCTGGAAGAGGAGATATACATGAAACAACCTGAAGGCTTTATGGTGAAGGGGAAGAAAGAACTAGTATGCAGGTTAAAGAAGTCTCTGTATGGGTTAAAACAGTCACCAAGGATGTGGTATCAGAAATTTGATACCTACATACGGGGACTTGGCTTCACCAGAAGCAAGGAGGATCACTGTGTTTATTTTAAATTAATTGGTGATTGTGTTATTTATTTGGTCTTGTATGTGGATGATATGTTGCTGATTGGAAATGACAAAGAAATTATCCAAGATTTGAAGACCCAACTGTTCTCCAAATTTGACATGAAGGATCTTGGTGCTGCAAAATATATTTTGGGCATGGAAATTAAGGGAGATCAGGCAAAGAGGAAGCTCTAGTTAAACCATAGGAAGTATGTTGAGACTATATTACAGAGGTTCAATATGCAAGATAGTAAACTGGTGAATGTTTCGATTCCTATAGGTACAAAGCTGTCTGTTGAACAGTGTCCCAAGACACAAGAAGAAGAGGAGGATATGTCCCGTGTTCCATATGCAAGTGCAGTGGGTAGCCTGATGTATGCAATGGTCTGTACTAGACCATACATTGCACATGTAGTGGGAGTATTAAGCATGTTTATGTCGAACCCAGGGAAGGAGCATTGGACAGCAGTGAAGTGGGTTTTCAGATATTTGTGTGGCACTAGTGATTATGGATTGTGCTACCAGGGAAGACCAAGATTGGAAAGAGTGTTGGAAATTTGTGGTTTTGTTGACGCAGACTGGGTTGGAGATCTGGACCAAAGAAGATCTAAAAGTAGGTATGTGTTTGGCCTATTTGGAGGTGCAGTCAGTTGGATGAGTAAAAGACAGTTTTTAGTGGCTCTTTCAACTACAGAGGCTGAATACATAGCGGCCACTCATGCAAGCAAGGAAGTAGTTTGGTTGCAGAGATTGTGTTCAAGTACGGGGTTGGTGCAATAAGATATAAGGATAGACTTTTATAGCCAAAGTGAAATTTTCTTGGCTAATAACCCTGCTTATCATTCAAATACAAAGCACATTGATGTTCAATATCACTTTGTGAGAGATATGGTTGAGGCTAAAAGGGTGTTGCTGGTAAAGGTAGACACTTTGAAGAATGTTGTAGATGCCTTGAAAAAGTCTGTGAGCACTCAGAAGTTCTCTTGGTGTAGAGAAAAAATGGGTGTTGCAAATCTGGGCTAATGACTCAGCTCTCCTATGGCCCCTTGCGGAAAGAAGACAACAAGTGGGAGAATGTTGGGTATGTGTTATATTCTTTCCACGACTAATCACGTGCGGGGGGGTCACAGGGGCGGCGGTAGCCCCCCCTGTCGAGGTCCGGGGCAGGGCCCCAGAAATTTTTTTTGGTCCTTATTTTCTGGTGGGAAGATCCACCCATGGTTTTGTGCATGGGTTTGCACATGGTTTTGGGGTACGATGGTTTTCGGCCCCTGGTATTTTGTAGATCCGGTCAAGGGAACTACGATTATGTTCTAATCCAGGGTTAATGGATTGGGGTTTATGTATGCTTCGACATGTATATATATGTGTTGTAACATTAAAAGGAATATAATGAAAAATCAAGCTGGTCATCCCGATTTGGGATCCAGGGGAAAATCTCTGTGTTTATCTGTTTTATGTTTTATTCTCTCGCTATTGTTTATTTTCTATTTTAAGATTCGTTAGTCGATAATTTTTGTACAGGGTTAAAACATACACTTATCCGGATCAAATAATCCTTAATTGCTCTTTATCCCAATCAAACCACTTCACCAAGCAGCCTTCCAAGATCTTCAATGACTTGTCTATCTTGTCGTGAAAATATTTGACTTTTTTACCTTGATCCTAGTTCTGTCTTCTTGACTTTTGACTCCTTAGCCCAATGGACAAATAGATCTATCACTATCCATCTCATTAAGTGATTTTTTCTCACTAAACCAAACCAAATCAAAACCAATTTGCACAATCATAACTAACCTAATATCATATAATCAAAACAAAGTTAAATCTTAAAGGGAGAGCCCTCTCTGAACTCTAGGAAGGCTAGATCCTAGAGTTTAAAAGTTGGTTTGTGGATACCTCTAATATTCTTTGACTTTAAACTAAAATCTCACAACTTTATAATTATTAGAGTGATAACAAACACTAAAAATTCCACCTAATGTACTCTTTCGGTTTGATAGACTCCTTGCCCAATCTACAACTGTGAAGTCACACAAATTCACTCCCTCCATATGTCTGCACCATAATCCAAATTGGGTAGTTCCTTTGAGGTACCAAAAAACATGCTCAGTTGCCTTCCAAAAAAATTTGGTCAGCCTAACCATATCTTGGCTCAGCTGATCGACTGCATAGCACATATCTAGTGATGTGTTCACAATATACATCAGTGAACCCACTAGCTTCCGATAAATGGTACCCTCCACTTCTTCATCTGAAGTGGAAATCTACATACTCCAATTGATCGGTAAAGGCATCTCCATGGGTTTACAACTATCTATGCGGAATCTCTACAGTATCTCATTTTCATACTTTCCTTGAGACACAAAAAGTTCCCCATCGCCTTGCCATACTTCCAACCTGAGGAAGTAGTGCATGAGACCCATGTCCTTCATTTCAAATTCCCTAGCAAGGTCCTCCTAAGATCTGATAAGTTTTTCCTCACCAGTTAAAATAAAATCATCAACATATAAGACAATAATAATCAATTTACCTTCTATTGGTATATGATACAGGTTTTCATCTGCTTCAATTTTGGTGAAGCCTAAACCAAGGAGACAATTTTCGATCCTAGTGTAACAAGCACATGGTGCTTATTTGAGACCGTACAATGCTTGCTTGAGCTTTCACACATGGTACTCTCAATAAAATGTCTCAAAACCTTATATTTTCTCAATGTACACATCCTCCTCAATAACCCCATTAAGAAATATTCTTTTTACATCCATCTGGTGGATCTTCCACCCCATTTGCGTAAACAGTGCAAGAATTGATATAAGGACGAGTACCTTTCTATAGGAGAAAAGGTCTTGTCATAGTCAATTTCCTCAACTTGAGAGTATCCCTTGGCCAAAAATATATCCTTATACTTCTCTATAATTCTGTCAATTTCATGCTTTACCTTGAAGATCCATCTCAAACCAAAAACTGATTTATCTGTTGGTCTTGGGACCACTTCCCAAACATTGGTATTTACAATGGATTCATACTCTTCCACCACTGCATCAACCCATATAGGTTTCTCTATTGCTTCCTCTAAAGAGGATGGATCAATATCTACAAGCTCAGTCATTAGAGCCATGTAGCCAGTGTATTGCTCAAGTGACCTGCTCTGCTTATGAAAATTTGAAAGATCTCCCACATTCTCCTTCGCATCCTGCATAAGTCTATCATCTTCCATGTTTCTTTTCCTACCTTCTCAGGATGGTTGTGCTTGAGTGGATTTCTCCACTCTTTTCTCCTCAATTTGCGGTTGATCCACAACTTAATGAGGCTTCTCCTTTGGAGCTAAAATATCCTCCTTTGGTTGGATGTGAAGCTCTCTCTCAAGAGATAATCGCATCGCTTTAGCCTCATAAAAATTTACATCCCTTCACATAACTGTCATTTTGAGGGATGTAAATTACAAATGGTAGTTGTGAGGAGTTTCTGTGTAACCAAAAAATATCCCTAACAATGTTGTCAGCTTAAGCTTCTTCCTTGATTCTTTGGAGACATGGCAGTAAATAGAGGATCCAAAAATCCTGAAGTGCAACACATCCAAATTTATCCCAAAGAAATCCTCCTTCGATGTAATCATGCAAGGAATCTGATGATGACTTCAGTTCTATAAATAGACTATTGTGTTTCATGCCTCTTCCCACAAATGCAGTGGTAGGCCTTGGTCATGCAACATAGCCCTCGTAGCTCCCACAATCCTATGGTTCTTTCTCTCAGCCATCAAATTTTGTTGTGGGTTGTGGGGTGTTTTCAGCTCTCTTCAAATGACTTCTTTCACAAATAAATTTTTGAATTCATTTGAAATGTAATCACCTCCATTATTGCTCCTGTGAGCCTTCACTTTCTTGCCATTTTATTTCTCAACTAATGCCTTTAATTCTACAAACTTGGAGAGTGACTCATCTTTCTTCCGCATGGAGAAGATCCAACACTTCCTTGAGAAGTCATCAATAAAAATGACAAAGTATTTGTGTTTGGAAGTGGGGGTTGTCGAGAAAGGTTCATAGAAATTAGAGTGGATATTTTCCAAGACTAGATGTGCTTTGTTGTCCTAATCATGGAATGTGGATTTTGTGTACATCCCCAAGGTACATCCTTTTCAAACATTATGTTTTTCAAGTGCTCCTTTAGGGATGCCAATGGTTATTTGCTGCAAAATATTCAAGGCACCGTGATGCAAAGGGCCAAGTCTTCTGTGCCAAATTTCACCGACATCATGGCTCTGCACTTTCTCCACCTTACTACTTAATGTAGCAAATTATTCCACATCTAGCTTATACAAGTTCTTCACACGAACCCAGATATGGTTCACCTATCTTGTGGCTATGTGTCTCAAAAATGTATTTCCTTTGCTAAATATCACATCATAACCATGATCTTCCAAAACTGCAAAAAATATGAGGTTTTTCTTTAGGCCTGGAACGAACATGCCATCCTTGAGTCTGACAGGGGATCGAGACTCCCTCTGAAAGGTGACTATATCAATTTTGGTCGTGCTATACCTTACGGCGTCCCTTAACTCGATGTGTATATGGAGAAAATTCTCCTCCAGGTCACTAAAAAACTATCTACACCTTGTCCTGTGGAACGAAGCACTTGAGTCCAACTACCACACGCTCCCATCACTATGCTTGCAACACATGTGATAAGGATGAATTCAAGCTCAAAATATAAAGCCAAGGCTTCACCTGCTACTCCTCCTGAGTTCTTCTTGCTTGAATTTTTTTGTGGAAACTTCATGGCATATTTCCCGAATTTATGAAAATTGAAGCATTCAATTTTGGAAAAATATTTCTTCTTACCCCCTTGGATGGATTCTAGTTTGGTTTGACATTTATTCCCTTTTCCCTACTTTCCCTTTCCAACCAATGAAAATTTTCTTCATCCTTGCCCTTGGATGAAGTCCCAGCTTTGGTATTTCGCTTTATTTCCGCTTGTACCAAATTATACCATAAGTGTTCCAATTCATTAGTTTCTCCCCCCGTTCACCGAACCTTGGTAGCTGCTCCAGCTTTTGGGAAGGCCTAGAAGGGCTAGTATTACAAATTCATATTCTGAAACATTAAAATGAACCCCTCCAAGTTCATCACAAACTTATGTGAACCTACTCAAATACTGCAAAATAGTGTCAATATTCTACATCTTGATATTTCAAGGTTTATCCTTAAGCGCCTGTTTCCTATGGTCGCTACTTTTCGCGAACAATTCTGTTATTTCTTTCCACATTGCAAAAGGAGTTTCTTTCCCATGGATATTTGATACAATGTGATCTTGCGCTCCCTCTAAGATTATTATCTTTTCCTTGGCTACATATTTCTTCCAATGAGAAAGTTTCTACGCATCATATGCTCGTGTTTTTGCAATTTCTATCTTGACATATTCTAGAAGTCAATTTCCATCCAACATCACCTCCATGTGATCCTTACATGCAATGAAATTAGAGCTTCCTTCCCAGGAATACTCTAGCCTCAACCCTTTGAAGGTCATCTTACCGACTTTGTACAGATACTGCTACACTAAGCTACAAATTCAATCCTCCTAAGAAACAACTTCAAAATTCTTGTTCTAATGTGAATCCTATTGTTATCACTAAGATGGAACCAGTTGGGTTGTTGAAATGTAAACCTAGCACAACTATTTCAAACCACTTTGGATTGGAAGTTAGCCCTTCCAATCAGAGAGGGATATCTCAAAATAAAAATCAAATTCTCAAGGTAAAACTTATATTGCAGATGGCTAAATATTTTTGTGTTTTAAGTGATTTTGTAGCTGGAAGATTGTATGAAGGCTACCATTGGGCATGGAGTCAGCTAAGGGACTTAAATTACAAGCAAATGTAATACATGGAAACTAAGGCAATTAAGGTTAAAATATAACTTTTTACAGCAAAAACATAGTACATGAAGGAATTGGAGCATAAAAATATGAATTCCAAGTAATAAAGACACCATGAAGCTGATGAAAATATGGAAAATGGAAAGACACAAATACATAATCTCAAAATAAATCTTAGGTCTGAAAAACAACTGCTGCAACTATATACTAGCTTGATAGAAAGAAATTACACAATAGCCTTCTCATTAAATTCATCCACCCCTTAAAATTCAAAAAACCCCTCATTTATAGAGTGAGATCTCTTTTACAATGGTCTACCACCTGGGCTATACTTCAATACTGACCTAAAGACCTAATTCAAATAGGACTCCATCATATTGAGCATTAATAGGGATATTTTTTATTTTAATGAATTTTGTAATAAAAAATGATTCTATGACCATTAATAACTCCAACGAAACCTCCAACAACCCATGTGTGTCATCCCTATTGAACCAAACTTCCATGTTGAGGTGTTGGCCAACTGATACACTGGAGTTAAGATCTTATAAAACTGAGTTGATGATGAGTTGTCTAATGGATGAGTTGGCATCATGCCATGTGGAGTTTGACTTATGATCTGCCCCCTTGAACAAGTGGCACAAAAGTATTCATGATCTTATTTGATGATTCATCCACCTTTTCACTGCATTGACTGCTCAAAAACATAAAAAACACATAACCCTGGAAGAAAAATAGAGTACAAGAACTTTCGTAGCAACATCCAAAATCCGCTTTCTGCAAAATATTTGACCTTTATGACTTTTGGAGGATATTCCTTGGAAATAATGATGTAAACACAGGCTCCAAGCCATCCTTGTTCTGATATTTTTGTAGAAGTTTACCCTCAAATAAACCTACAACACTTTCATAGCAAAATCTCATCTTTAAGTTTGGGACTCGCTACAAAAGTACCTAGTTTAAGGATATTTTGCACTTAATTTTTTTTTCCTCAAAAACACTACTAAAGCTTGTACATGCATGGTATGATTGTATAAGACAAAATATGATCAAAAAATGTGTTGCCTTACCACATTTCATGGAGCACCATCATCATCTTTCACAACCATCTTAATATTCTTCTAAATTTGTACACTCCACTAGCTCAATTTCCAGAGTTTCTTGATTATAAAGATCATCCATGGTATGCAAAGGTCCTATTTAGCATATACATAGGATGATGAAGCATATTTTCAATAGGAATAGGTGGCTACAAGAAGAAATAAGGAAGCTACAAGGTCAAGTCAAAGACTTGGAATCATAGATGGAGATGGTACAAGAAGAATTGAGGAAAAGGGGTCTTAATATGGTTGTGAAAGATGATGATGGTGCTCCATGAAATGTGGTAAGGAAACACATTTTTTGATCATATTTTGTCTTATAAAATCATACCATGCATGTACAACTTTTATTTTTTGAAATATGCCAACTCCAACTTAGTTTATAGAACCTATGCCCTAGCTTCCCTTAGTTTTTGTTGTAAGAGGTCCATCTCAGTCTTTTATTGAACCCACTCTTTACCCTTTCTTCCATTGATTAACTTTTCCTCTGATAAAGATAATTCTGTTATTTCCTCCTATAATGGAAACTTATACTTTTATGGTTTCTTAGGCATCTTATATGGCATATTTCCCTTAGACAATTGTGACCTAGTGAATGGATTCCTAGGTTTAAAGATAAACCCTGAATCTTCTTCTAAAAAGTCCAATTTATTGGCCTTTTGGTTATTATTTTTAGTCTCTACTCCCTTGATTTCAACATGCTTCCTAACAGGTGTCTCTTCAATTCCAATTGCCTCTAGGATGTTTGCTAACTTGCCTCTTCCCTCAATATGACTTCTAGTAAGCCTCACGTGGTTCCTTGTGTATTTTTTTACCTGATTGTTGGTAAAAGTATTTTTTGGCACCACGGTCTCCTACACTTGTTCAACCTCCAATTCCATAGGTTCTTCCATAGGCTGTATTTCTACCTCAGGATAAACTACAGGTTCAACTCCAGACTCCTTGTTTTTCCTTGGTGTATTGGACTTGGATTTTGGTGTATTCTTAGGAGTGAGGACATCAACTTCATATCCACTCATAAAAAAGAATGTAGACCAATATATTTTTAGTTTATTCAAATATTCCACTACTAGAAATTTGATCAAAGCATGATGAAAGATAGAGGTATCACTGGTTTCAGGTTTTTCTTGAACCTTGTCTTCCATTTTGATCAAGCTCCTAAACAAATAAAAAGGAAGATCCAGTGATTGCTTACCTATGAAGTGTAGCAGCAATTTGAAGTGGTATTGATAAATCATATGGAATCTACCTTCACTGGTGAAATATTTCTGAATCACCATTAAGAACTTGGAAAAATTCTCCTTAAGGCATGTTTTAGGTGTTAGCCACCTATAATATTTTGTCAAAGAAAACAGGTGGCTAAATATGTTTCTGAGTCTTCAAGAGAAACATTTCCTTTGTAAATATATCATTCCTGAAGCCTCCATGTGTTTTCTATCCTTCAGAATTATCTTCACTGCTGTTTCCATTAATGAACCCTGTTTTTTATGAAAGAAACTGTTTTCAAAGGCCTCCATTTTCTCCATTTCACTCTCACAAAATTCCTCGTTTTTCTTCTTCATTCCCTTCACAAAAATTCCTCTGTAGACCTTCATTTCAACCTCCATCTCATCCTAAACCCCTTTTAAACCTTATATTTCCCTTGATTTGGTTTAAAAAATCCCTCATTCCATCTATCAGAACCTCCAAATTCCTCAAAAAACCCTTCAAAAATCCTATAAAACCCATTTTGTACATTAAGGCCTTAAGCCCCTTTCGACCTTAGCCCTAGCCCCTGTTCTCCATATAACCCGTGCTACGACCAAGCGCTAAGGCCTAATCGCAATCACAAAAAACTCATTCCCTTTGTTCTTTTTCCTCGAATCCACGATGCGATGAGCCCCTCTCCTCCGATCTTCCGATCTAATCTCGACCGTCGAATCCACAAGAACTGACGGTTGAGATTCAATCGCACTCCGCTCATGAGCCCATCACCTGTGCCCGCCGATTTGATCTGGACCATTGAATCCACAAGAACCAATGGCCAGGATCTCATCGCGCTCTGCCCATAGCCCTTCGTCATCACCCCACCGATTTAATCCTGACCATTGATCTCTTCCGATCCTACTGCCAGTGCTTAATTTCACATCGCAAACACAATTTTCCCTTTTTTCTTTTCCTCTGATGGCCTGATTCCCCGATTTGATCCTGACCGTCGAATACACAAGAACCGACGGCCAATATTTCATCGCACTTAGCATTTTCCTTTCTCCCTTTCACTGTTCCGCTGATCATCGATTAGATCTCCGCCATCCATTCCTACAGATCCGACGACTCCCATCTTTCTGCTCATTCACTTACCCCGTTTTCCTCTTGTTCAAAAACTCTGCTTTCTCTTTAAATCCCGACCATCTGATCCACAGATCTAACGGTCCTAACTCAACCCCACCATTTTTTCTTTCCTGGCAGCTTGCCATCCATCATGTTCAACTTGGACCGTTGGATCTCGAGCCTCAGATTTGACGGCCAGCGCACGATATCGCGTGATTTTGTGCCCGACAATTAATTTTTTAAAATTACGCGATATGGGCGGTTTTAGAAATACACAAGTCACTCACTGAGTGGAATCGCATTCCAAAAAGCAATACCGCCTTCCCCCCATTTTGCCACGCGAAAACCACTTATGGTTTTTCGCCATACCGCCTAACCCCCCGCAACATCAATTTAAATTTGAGTCACAGTCGTTGATCTCTGAGATCGAACGGTCCACGTTATATCACGACTTCATTCACCTACCACTCACCCATTCTCCCAAATGACTTCATCGAAATATACAGTTGATTTTTCTAATCCAACGGTCCATGTTCATCCTCGCACCCAAACCTTCATCTGCACCTGGTTAGCTGCTCTGCCAGGTTTTTCACCCATTTTTCCGCTGCATCCACTTATTCCCTAAATGCCCCTCCATCCTCCTGAGCCCTCTGAAGTAGCCTTAAGCCTCACACAGGTTTTAGTCAATTGGTCTGTTTTATGTTTGCAGGTTTAATGGTGGTTCTTGCCAGTTCATCCCACAGTCATAGATAAGTGACCAAAAGGTTTCAGGGTGAAGATCCTGAGCCTGAATAAATGCAGAAAGGGGACCAGCAGGGTTTTAATTCCATGTTTGTCAATGTATCCTGATCATCGACCCTTACACGAACCCTCTAGCGCCACTGCCACCTGTACGGCCGTCAGTAGAAGTATAAAGAGTATTAGAAGAAGAACTAAAGGATTAATGCCTAATGTTGAAGACTTAACGCTTATAATCCAATGTTTACAAGGATAAAGGACACAGATAAAGAACCGAAGATGATCAAGGAGGCTTAATGAAGCCTAAAGCACACATCAAGTCATATCAATGATTTAATATCAGTAGAATGTTCTTATTCCTAAGAAGGACAAATTCCCACAACATTCTCTATGCCTCATCGAGCCCATAACAATTATTATTCTGACAGAAATCTCTTGGAACTGTCAGTGCATTAGTTGCAAAGCATGGAAGACCTGAAAGGCAAATGTTCACCGTACTTGTCACAGAAGATAATACAGAGTACTACAGCCAGAAAATTACTTCAAGGAACATACCCTTGGAGTTATTATCAATCTGACAAAGACTTCTAAACCAGCCTAAAGGGTACCAACATGTTAATGCAGAGCCATTAAGGAGATTGGGCATTCGAATACTTCCTCCCCTCTGTCTTAATGAATCATTTAAGCTCATATCTACTACTCCACCTCCTCATTCACCTATAAGTATTCATTGAAAATTCATTGTAAAGGGTTGGTTGGGATTTGATTGACTTTTTGAACTGTTATTGAGGGAAGTAGCCGAGTAGTTTGTAATATAGTAGGCTGGGAAGAGAATTTTGGACTGTACAAAGCCACTGGACTCAAAGTATGTGACTGGTTTTGCACATCAATTGAACAAGCAGATTCACAGGATCCTGGTCTATATTATTGGTGATGTTTTCCTTACTGTAATTGTCTCCTTACATGTTTTTTTATACTGTCCATTATTCTCTGATAAATAATAGCAAGCATAGATTAGGACATACTATTGGAAGTACTCTAAATCTCACTATAAATCTTTATCTTTATGTTTTCCTCCGATTGTGTATTTTAGGGATAATTCTATAGAGTATAACCTGTCAATAAATGTTGGTGAGCCCATGTCTTGCTGAGTACAACTTGAAACATTGTCCTTGAAATATACTTTCATTTCATGCTAAGTAAATATTGAACTAGGGAAGTCTATGGTTATCCCTGTCCTCTAGTTTCTTCTCCAACAGTTTGTCTTGAAAGTTTCCCTGTGAGTTGGTGTCAAAAGAAATGAAGGTTAAAAGTCTTTCTCTGATCTTAGGCCTTGCTCTATGTTTAATATTAAATTTTTTCTACTGTCTGAAAGCGGTTATGAGGATTCTTGGATTTTTTTCCTTAAGATTTTGCTGAAAGCAGGCTAATTTAAAAGTCTTTACCTGATCTTAAGCTACCCTTTGTGTCTTTATCGAGAGTTTCCTTTGAAGTATATCAAAAGAAGAATAGGTTAAAATTCCTTACCTGATCTTAGGCTGCACTTTGGTTTCTTTATTTCACCCACTTCTTAATGTTCCAGCTCACCACCTATCTAAAGAGATCCTTTGGTATAGATGACTTGCCCTATGGAAACCCTTGGATAGTATTTATGTAAGTAAACCCTTTTATGACTCCATAGCCCAATGGATTATCACTTCTCTTGACCCATCTTCCCATGCTGAAACATCCTGCTACTTTTTCCCTTCTCCACTTCACATAAACCTCTCAGTTAATGATCTCCAACCAACCAAACAAACCAAAAACCGTTGTGCTCCATACCTAGCCTAATACCATAAAATGACCTTAAAGATATATCATTCTTTGCATTTATAGAGAGATCCATCTCTGGATCCAGGAGGGCTAGATCCTAGGATCCCAAAGTGGTTTGATGTTTGTTGTCTTGTCTCTTGGTCTTGCTAATCTGGCCAAAACACAGGAACCACAGCATAATGGTGAATCCACTGGGGAAGAATCTAAGTGACCTTAATTGATATTATCTGGTAATTTGTCCCATTATCATCACCAACATAATGGCGACTTTGCTTGGGAAGAAGACCAATTAGCCTCGATTTGGTATAATTGCTGATGGTGGACAATAACCCTCATTAAAACATTGAAAATCCTCCACCTGGAAACTCCACAAATTCCTAACAGACCTAAGACTCCACTGGAGGAAGAGCCTGAAATATGACTAGACATTTTAGAAGGATAGAACATTCAAGCCTGATTTGGTTTCAAGAACTCATTTTTTTTATCTACAACTACGTTCTATCCTACATTAAGCCTAATCAAGTGTACAAATATGAGATCCAAATTGATTATGGGAAATATCTCAAGCCTCAGTTTTCAGACCATGAGGAGACCTATACACCTGTAAAAAACCTAGCAAAACAAGAGCCTCATGCTGTAACTCTTACCCCTAATGAAACTTCAAGCAATCATAGGTCTGTTGTTGCACTAACTACACCCACAAAGGTCATAGAAATATATAAGCCTCTATTTTTGCCTCTTATCTTCCAACCCCTTCCTGCAGAACTTACAAATAAGCTGCCCATTTTTTATGGAGAAAATACAAAGATCACTGCTGAGCAACACGTTCAAAATCTTGAGGATTTACTTGACTTATTTGAAATAGAAGAAGATGATGTGCGTATTAGAATGTTTGCCTTATCATTACAAGGAAAGGTTAAGAGCTAGTTTAAGGACCTTCCAGCTGCAAGCATTAGCAATTTTCATCAATTCACTCAAGTTTTCCTTGATAAATGGGTAGTCCTGGGAAATGTTTTCCTCATCCTAGAAGAATACCAGAACTTGAAAAGACAACCAGGAGAGACAGTACAACACTTTTCAGCTAGGTTCAATAAGGTATACAATGCAATACCTACTAAGATAAAACCACCCTTGGGATGGGCCCTATTGCACTATCCGAGTTCTTTTGACCCTGAGGTGGAATTCCATATAAGAGAAAGAGAGCCTTCAAGCCTGGAATAAATGCAAAACATAGAAATTACTATCGAATACAACATATGGCACAAGGAGAAAAAATTAAACGCAATAAAGAACAACACAACAGAGAAAAGAAGGCTGATCTCTACAGAAACCAAGCTGGAAAGATTGATAGAGACAACCAACATCTTGATAAACATAAAGGAGGAATAATATGAGGTTGAAACTAGAAATTCTTATTTGAAAAGACCCACACCTTGTCCTCAGGAAAAACAAACCAAATCACTGCAAGACATAAACAACATGAAAAGCATGTATGATAAACAAGATTTCAAATCAGAAAATGAACTTGCAGATTATTTTGAAGAAAGACTTGTTGAGAATCCAGTAGATTTGATTGGTAACATTGCTTATAATTATGATTTTTCTATTTTTGATCTATCTGATGATGATTTTTTCCAAATAGAAGCTAATCTTGCAGGACCATCATCAGTAGATTTGTGGGAGGAAGATCATGTCCATCAACTTCAAGAAAGTAATGAGCCAATGCAGGCTATCTATGATACTGATGAAGAAAGTTGTGAAAGCCTGATAGCAGACGAAGATTCATTGAATCTTCGCTCTGCTATGTATCAGATCATCAGTAATAATTTCCATGAGGGTGGAAATCAACAACCTTTCATCTCAGAGGATGAGGAAGAAAACAATGAAGAAACTCTTGAGCAAGTTGAATATCCTGAACCTTCTCCTGAAAGGATTGAGGTAATCAAAGAAGCCCCTGCTCAAGAATATGTTAATCTTTTCACAGAGCTCAGTCCACTGAATAAAAATGTCCCATGACTACAAGAGGACAACACTGCCAAATATGATGAGTCTTCCAGTTCAGGTTACAATGAAGATGAGGAAGATTTTCTTTCTCAAAGGAATTTTTTTCCTTATCCAGTGGAAGAAGAATTAATCCTGGTTGAAACTTACCTGCCAAATACTCCCAACCAGGAAAAGGATGATTGTGCTTTCAAAAGCCACACTATAGATGCAATGATCAAAGCTGTCAAGGATGCAGGTAGCCTACCAGTCATGGAAGGCCTAAAAGAGGAACGTTTACATCATGTGTTCATTGATCCTGTGACAGAGTATATGGAGGCCCTGATTGGCTCAAGTTCCCAAGCATTAATCCTTTGCAAGAGCCAGAAACATCAGGAGTGGTCACCACCAGTGGTGGCCTTGGTTTTGAAGACCCACATTCAAAGTACCCTGCGGTTATCTCTGACAAGCAGTCACATTTTATATTCATTTTTGTTACTGCTTAACTGGCTGCACTGGCACTATTGTATCACATAAAGCATCAAAGATTCTCAAGTTAGAATAGGGTAGGTAGGAATCTCAATAAAGCTCAGCATGTGAGCATTTAGTTAGTTGTTAATTTTACTTTGAAGAAAAATTCAAAAATACAAATAATAGAAAGAGAAGGGTTCAGACAAGCTCAAAACTTGAAACAGTAAAGAAAAGAAGAAGTAGCTCTAACAAGATCAAAACCAGAGCTGAAATGAAGAAGGAAAGGTAACTCTAAAAAGCTCAAAATTTGAGTCATAAGAAGAAGGAAGGATGTTGGTGACTTTTAGATCTGAAGCCTTCAAATTTTGTTTTCAATTTCTGCAAAGTTTATCCCATGTGTAGCTTGTCTTTATGCCATGGACCCACAGCAAATCAGATAGTCTAATCCTGGTTTGTCTGTATTTAAATTTCTGTTTTAGAATGTAGAGAATGAAAATCTATTAGACAGTTTAATCCTAGCAGATATTAGTTTAGGTAGAGAAGCTATGAGTCCAACTGTTTAATCTGGTATCATGGAGAAATAAGGGTAGCAGTAGATAGGTTTATTTTCCTGTTTGTAAAATAATGATGATGTGAAAGGTCTGCAAGTGTAAGTGCACCTTGAAGAAAAAATGTTAGGACAGTAGGATGGGTAGGTAGTTGTTTGGGAAAATGTTTTCTGCTGACATAATATCCATCATGTTTGTAGCAGTTGATCAAAGAAGAAAAAGATGGTCAAGTACCAGGCATCTGGCCTACTTCCAAAGATCATATCTGAGATTCTTGGCACCTTCAAGAAGATGCCATCCCCATGTGGAGCCACTGTTAGCCACATATAATATTTTGTCAAAGAAAACAGGTGGCTAAATATGTTTCTGAGTCTTCAAGAGAAACATTTCCTTTGTAAATCTATCATTCTTGAAGCCTCCATGTGTTTTCTATCCTTCATAATTATCTTCACTGCTGTTTCCATTAATGAACCCTGATGTTTATGAAAGATACTGTTTTCAAAGGCCTCCATTTTCTCCATTTCACTCTCACAAAATTCCCCATTTTTCATCTTCCTTCCCTTCACAAAAATTCCTCTGTAGACCTTCATTTCAACCTCCATCTCATTCTAAATTCCTTTTAAACCTTATATTTCCCTTTATTTGGTTTAAAAAATCCCTCATTCCATCTATCGGAACCTCCAAATTCCTCAAAAAACCCTTCAAAAATCCTAAAAAGCCCATTTTGTACATTAAGGCCTTAAGCCCCTTTCGGCCTTAGCCCTAGCCCCTGTTCTCCATATAACCCGCGCTATGACCAAGTGCTAAGACCTAATCACAATCGAAAAAAAATAATTCTCTTTTTTCTTTTTCCCCGAATCCTTGATGCGATGAGCCCCTCTCCTCCGATCTTCTGATCTAATCTCGACCGTTGAATCCACAAGAACCGATGGCTGAGATTCAATCGTGCTCCACTCATGAGCCCATCACCCACGCCCGCCAATTTGATCTGGACCATTGAATCCACAAGAACCAACGGCCAGGATCTCATCGCACTCTGCCCATAGCCCTCCGTCATCACCCCACCGATTTAATCATGACCGTTGATCTCTTCCGATCCTATGGCCAGCGCTTAATCGCACATCACAAACACAATTTTCCCTTTTTTCTTTTCCTCTGATGGCCCGATTCCCCGATTTGATCATGATCGTCGAATACACAAGAACCGACGGCCAAGATTTCATTGCACTTTGCATTTTCCTTTCTCCCTTTCACTGTTCCGATGATCACCGATTAGATCTCCGTCGTCCATTCCTACAGATCCGATGGCTCCCATCTTTCCGCTCATTCACTTACCCCATTTTCCTCTTGTTCAAAAACTCTGCTCTCTCTTTAAATCCAACCGTCCGATCCGCAGATCTAATGGTCCTAACTTAACCCCACCATTTGTTCCGCCCCGGCAGCTTGCTATCCATCGCGTTCAACCTAGACCGTTGGATCTCGAGCCTCAGATTTGACGGCCAGCGTGCGATATTGCGTGATTTTGCGCCCGACAGTTAATGTTTTAAAATTACGCGATATGGGCAGTTTTAGAAATACACGTGTCACTCACTGAGTGGAATCGTGTTCCAAAACGTAATACCACCTTCCCCCATTTTTCCACGTGAAAGCCACTTCCGGTTTTCCGCCATACCGCCTACCCCCCCCCCCCCGCAACGTCAATTTCACTTTTAATCATAGTCGTTGATCTCTGAGATCGAACGGTCCATGTTATATCGCGACTTCATTCACCTACCATTCACCCATTCTCCCAAATGACTTCATCAAAAGATCCCTACCGTTGATTATTCTAATCTAATGGTCCACGTTCATCCTCGCACCCAAACCTTAATCTGCACCTGGTTAGCTGCTCTGCTAGGTTTTTCACCCATATTTCCGTTGCATCCACTTTTTCCCTAAATGCCCCTCCATCCTCCTGAGCCCTCTGAAGCAACTTTAAGCCTCGCACAAGTTTTAGTTAATTGGTTTGTTTTATGTTTGCAGGTTTAATGGTGGTTCTCACCAGTTCATCCCACAGTCATAGATAAGTGGCCAAAAGGTTCTAGGGTGACGATCCTGAGCCTGAATCAATGCAGAAAGGGGACCAGCAGGGTTTTAATTCCATGTTTGTCGATGTATCCTGATCATTGACCCTTACACGAACCCTCCAGCACCACTGCCACCTGTACAACGATCGGCAAAAGTCTAAAGAGTATCAGAAGAAGAACTAAAGGATTAATGCCTAATGTTGAAGACTTAATGCTTATAATCCAATGTTTAAAAGGATAAAGGACACAGATAAAGAACCGAAGATGATCAAGGAGGCTTAATGAAGCCTAAAGCACACATCAAGCCATATCAGTGATTTAATATCAACAGAATGTTCTTTTTCCTAAGAAGGACAAATTCCCACATCATTCTCTATGCCTCATCAAGCCCATAAAATTATTATTCTAATAGAAAGCTCCTGGAACTGTCAGTGCATTAGTTACAAAGCATGGAAGACCTGAAAGGAAAATCTTCACCTTACTTGTCACAGCTAGAAAAGTACTTCAAGGAACATACCCTTGGAGTTATTATCAATCTGACAAAGACTTCTAAACCAGCCTAAAGGGTACCAACATGTTAATGCAGAGCCATTAAGCAAAGTGGGCATTCGAATACTTCCTCCCCTCTTTCTTAATGAATCATTTAAGCTCATATCTACTACTCCACCTCCTCATTCACTTATAAGTATTCATTGAAAATTCATTGTAAAGGGTTGGTTGGGATTTGATTGACTGTTTGAACTATTATTGAGGGAAGTAGCCGAGTAGTTTGTAATATAGTAGGTTGGGAAGAGAATTTTGGACTGTAAAAAGCCACTGGACTCAAAGTATGTGACTGGTTTTGCACATCAATTGAACAAGCAGATTCACAGGATCCTGGTCTATATTATTGGTGATGTTTTCCTTACTGTAATTGTCTCCTTTCATGTTTTTTCATACTGTCCATTATTCTCTGATAAAGAACAACAAGCATAGATTAGGACATACTGTTGGAAGTACCCTAAATCTCACTGTAAATCTTTATCTTTATGTTTTCCTCTAATTTTGTATTTTAGGGATAATTCTATAGAGTATAACCAGTCAAGAAATGTTGGTGAGCCCATGTCTTGCTAAGTACAACTTGAAACATTGTCCTTGAAAGATACTTTCATTTCATGCTAAGTAAAGATTGAACTAGGGAAGTCTATGATTAGCCCTGTCCTCTAGTTTCTTATCCAATAGTTTGTCTTGAAAGCTTCCCTGGGAGTTGGTGTCAAAAGTAGTGAAGGTTAAAAGTCTTTCTCTGATCTTAGGCCTTGCTCTATGTTTAATCTTAAATTTTTTCTACTGTCTAAAAGCGGTTATGAGGACTGCTGGATTGTTTTCCTTAAGAGTATGCTGAAATCAGGCTAACTTAAAAGTCTTTACTTGATCTTAAGCTACCCTTTGTGTCTTTATCGAGAGTTTCCTTTGAAGTATGTTAAAATTAGGATAGGTTAAAAGTCCTTACCTGATCTTAGGCTGCACTTTGGTTTCTTTCTTCCACCCACTTCTTAATGTTCCTTCTCACCACCTATCTAAAGAGATCCTTTGGTATAGATGAATTTCCCTATGGAAACCCTTGGATAGTTTTTATGCAAGTAAACCCTTTTATGACTCCATAGCCCAATGGATTGGCACTTCTCTTGACCCATCTTCCCATGCTGAAACATCCTGCTACTTTGTCCCTTCTCCACTTCACATAACCTTCTCAGTTAATGATCTCCAACCAAACAAACAAACCAAAAACCCTTGTGCTTCATACCTAGCCTAATACCATAAACTGACCTTAAAGATATATCATTCTTTGAATTTATAGAGAGATCCATCTCTGGATCCAGGAGGGCTAGATCCTAGGATCCAAAAGTGGTTTGATGTTGTCTTGTCTTTTGGTCTTGCCAATCTGGCCAAAACACAGGAACCACAACACTAGGTATGACTGAACTCATATCCATGCCTGTATGCTCCTTTTTTCAATAATTCATCACAGTTCTGCAACTTGAATTTCATTACCTTAAACCATGACACTCCAGATCTTGGGATCTCAGCAGCTTGTGAAATTTTGTCAGGAGACACAACACAATATGCCTACTTTTGGCCCTGTACCTATAAAATTGATAGAAAAATCCTATGAAACTTGTGCATGGTACCCCTACAATTTTTGGCAAAATCGAAGGCAGACCACACTAGAAAATGCCTATGAGAAGGTGGGGTCTTCCTCGAGCATCCTCATGTCCATGGGCTCTTATCTAACAACAACTCCACCTTTGTGCAATTTCTTTTGTGATGCCATGTCTCCAAGATGTGTTGATCAACTCCTTCCTTGACACCTAATGGTTATCATGGATAACACCTTCTCTGATACCATGTATAAATTATGGTGTATAATTGTAATTTCTTATTAAATTTTAATCTAAATCACAAGACACAATCCTACTCTACTGTTTTTCAAAATTCAATTCACAATTTAGAACATCAATCAAAAACATGTAATGAGAAATAACACACATGCACACAATATTTTCCCAGGGTAAAGAAATTTGCAAAAAATGAATTCTCCCGCTTTGATTAATATGATGAATATAGATGTATTACAATTGATTTTCTCAACTAAGCCCAACCTACAAGTTAACAAGCTATCTCTCTTCTCACTGAGAATATTTGACCCGGAATTAGTTAATTTTCACCTCATCTTGAGCCCCTATTTCCTTATGCAATTCCTAAGGAAAATTAGGCCCCTATTATTTAGGAAATTCCTCCAAAATTATTGCACAATTCGCAAGGTTAATCATCTGCCTACATGCAACACATGTACACTCGATACTAGTGTACAAATGATGTTACACTTCCTTGGAATTGGAACCACAACTGGGGAACTCAAATTATCTTCATGCACTAGCTATTTTGCATTGATTGATAATTTAACTAGATTATCACTGAGTTAGACTAAAGTTCTACTGCACAACTGACCTTCCACTAGTTCCTCCAATAGTTAGAACTAGTTTAATTGAAAACAAATTGAAATAAATGACCTTGATTTCTAAAAATTAGCAATCACACATGCTCAACAGAACTCTAACTCCTCTGACTTGAATTTACTGAGATAACTGGGTGAAAAGAGCCATGTCACACAAGTTAACTACATCCAAGTTTTATGTTGGTGTGGAAATTCATTTTTTTTCTCAATTTAACCAAGGAAAAATAAAATTAGGAATTTCTTGCTACATTTTTCAAAAGATACTACCATTATATAAAATATTTATATTTTTTCCTTTGTAGTTAATTCCAGATACAATATAACTTCTTTTATGGTAGGCTTTACCTCTTACAAAGTTATAATATCTATCCTACACTAGATAATATAGAACACTAGGAATTACCACTTAGTTACACTAAGGATTGATACAAACTTAAGTGGTGGATATACTTCTTACATACGTTTATCAAAGTCCATTATGTTAACATGCCATTCACTAGACAATATAACAAGGTCCATATTAGTTTCTTGGATAGAGATATCAATGATTGGGCTAAGAAACAAGGATACCTATACACTCATTTGGGTGTTGTTAAGTTTTGCTCTATAATACTAGTATGTCTTCCTTACATTGTGTCAACAATACTAGACATAGAGAGTTTTCTAAAGTTGATCTCATTGGTGGATTTGAAGCACCTCTAAATGATTGTCTTACCTTTGCCAAAATTTAACCCAAACAACTAGTAGCCCTTGAAGATCCATACTTATGATTGATTGAAATACTATATCCTACTAGGTGGGTTTGACATGAACACAAATTCTCATAGTATCCAAATCTAAAGCATGGGCATTGTATTCTTTGAAAATGAAATACTTCCTTCAATAAGGTATAAATCCTTGACTACCTCAACCCCACATAAAGTGATAGATTATTACATATCCAAATAGTTTTATCTCATCACCTTAGCCATATTGAAAGAGAAATAAATAATCATCCTTAGGAATCCATGATCTATTACCATTTACCTCTTGATGATGTTGTTTTTTATTACTTTGAAGCTATTTAACCTTCCCACTATATTTGGTGTTCTTGTGGAAATTATTCTCAATGTGCCCTAGTTTGCTAAAATAGTGACAACATTTTATCCTTTTTGACATTTATTCATTCATTATCAATACCATGATATCTAATATTCTCATGATATTTGTGATGGTTTCATCTATAATTATTCTCCTTGCCTTTTCCTTTAATAAAGTGATCATGCTTCTTATTGTCAATCATTCACTATATAACAAACTCCTCCTCCTCAATAAATAATTAACAAGAAGAATAAAAGATGAATTCCTTACCATCTCCTTTCCTTGTAATGCTTATTCCTCAAAATGTGATATAAAATACATCAAAGGGTGCTTTAAAATTCATAAGAACAAGCTCTATGCACTATCCTCCCTTCTAAAATTATTTTCCACACTTGTCTATTTTTAGTTGCAACATTTTAACATGTGAAATGTCATCTTCAATATTCAAATGAGTGTGGGTCAATAGTAGTAAGTTTTTTCTCAAGTAAGTAAACTCAATTATCACTAACCTTATCAAATAGAACCTTCATATACCAATAATATATGATGGATATTGAAAAATACCCTAAATAATACACCATATCATCAAACCATGATACATCACCTCTAGATGAATCTCAAGAACTCTAAATTTAAGTATACTCAACATGCCTCTAGAGGAGAGAAATCTCATTCTATACATCACAATGACCATATTACATCTCCCTTTATATTATATGGTATTCCAACTATTACGTCAAATTATGAAGTAGGGCCCCTCAACATTATAATTTTTATATATGTTAGAAACCTTAAGCACAACTAAGAAATGGGTGAATCAACAACATGTCTTGTTATATATTTTTACTAATTTAAACTTCTTAAATGATTCACAATGTATTAGCAACAACTTATTAATAATTAGCATATCTATGCATAAGCATAACCATAAGTAGCATATTAATTTACATAATCATCAAAGAAAATAACCATGAGTAGCAACATGAACACAAAACATGCACACATAGAGACATACAATATCTGGTGGAAAACCCCCTCTAGGTAGAAAACCACCCGTTTCTATTGCTACTACTCTACTCAAAATTCATTAATCAAAAAATCATGTTACATCAATATACCTGGCTACAACCAGCAAGGAATTATTTCTCTTACAAATCGACTTTATGGACAACCATTTGCTGGAAGCCTCCACAACCAAAAATCCTTGCCTAGTTACTACTGGACTATGGAGATATCACTCCCTCTACTGATTTTCCGACCACCATAATAAAGGAATATCCAACCCTTCTTTCACCAAGCTACCACAATCTGTCTATCCTCTAGGGCCATGATTTCATTCATTTTCAAACTATACCCCTTAGTAGAGCAATGAAAACCTTTGCGTTAAATCAACAAATATGTAGGCATATTTTCATCCCATTTTCGAACTTGACCCACAATAGCAATCTAATTATAAGAACAAATTTGAATACTTTCTCTCCAAAAATAAAATCAGCAACACAGACTTAATCAAAACATTAGCCCATCAACAAAATGAAAACTACCAAATACATCAAACCCTCAGTATATCAATAACATAAAATCATTATGGCACCCTACCATATGCATTGAAAACCCTACAAAATAAATGTTAAATATACAATAGGCTTACTGCTCAATCCATGATCTCCAACCAATCTCTACCATGAATCTGATGTGAAAATTGATGCTCTGCTTTAGTACTCTCCTACATGCTTAAGATATTCTCACTTTAATACCACCTGCAATCGTACAAAATGAATATATACTCACTAATATGTATGAATCATTATTCCTCTTCTACATCCCTCCCATAAAAACTCAATCACTCAACCAACCATTTCTCAGATCAAAAATGAATTATATGTAATGTGTTGGGTGAAATCCCCTTTTGGACTGAGATCCTGTTGTGACCAGCAACAACCCCCCTTTTTATTTAATATTAGTAATAATACTAAATAAATGGGGACCCTTAGTTAAAAATCCAAAAAAATCAATTAGGATTTGTTTTCCTTTTCAAATAAAACTTTCTATCGTAAAATTAGGGAAATCCCTTAGAAAGAACCTTAAGAAACACTTAAGTTTATGATAGATTACAATAAAATTGTTCTTTAAACAAAATAGCGCATCCATCGCAAAATGATAGATATCTTTTGAAAAACTGAAATTGCGATTTTGCGATTTTGCGATAACGCGATCCCAAAAAGCCTATACAATAAACATATTGGTCGCAGATCGCATAGCGCAGAAAAGAGAAATGTTAAACGAATACCTTTTGCGCTATTGCGCTTTTGCGATATATGCAATGTGTGCTTTTGCGTTATTTGCAAAATTGCGATGGTTACGTTTTGCGATATTGCAATATTGCGACATTGCGATATTGCGATATTGCGCAGCAAATCGCAGATCGCAATGTCGCAGATTCATAAAAGCGCGTTGTTCAAAGAAAATCTTCCCATATATCAATATCTGCTATGTGCTTTAATGATTGGATTAAATGAATGGATTGTCAATTAATGGTAAATGAGATTTTGTTTTGATTGAAAGTCGTTTCACGATAAAATAATATATTTCATCCACCTTTGCATTTAAAACTATCTCATCACCTTTCTTATGCCATTACTCTCATTTAACTCGTAAAACGCAGGCACGAAGGAGCAAACGTCTATACAAAGCTTTCACAGAACATAATGGGTAAGAAAGAGAAGAGCTCGAATTCTGAAAACAGAGAAATGGCTTCACTGTATGCAGACACCGGTTGCAATAAGGATGCCGGTATAACCACATGGGAAAGAATGTATAATTTGCTGGAAGAAGAAAATCCTGTGGTGTTGAAAGTTGCGGCTACAGCAGGTTCCAATAATACGTCTGAGGCAACTCTTAAAGAACTGGCTTGCTCATTTTTGCATAGGATAGCGGCAAGGCCGAGGATTCTCCCATATACGGACATGGTGAAATGGGTGCTGGACAGCACCGATATTTTAGACAGGCAATTTAGAACTCCATCTCAAGAGCTAATCGGGTCATTCACCATGGAAGATTTGAGGCTAATGTATAAGTTGCCGGAACCTCAGGCGACTTATAATAAGCAATTCATGGAATATTTTTCTAGAGAACATGCGAATTTGTCAGATGCACACAGGAGTGGACCAAAAGAGATGAACCGTTGAAGAAAAACAAACACGGGCGGATAGTACCAAAAAGGATGTTTTAGACGCTGTTCACAAGTTCAATATCCAAGTGGGCGATTTGACACAGTTTCTACCACAAGATAGGGTATGTGAGTTTGCCAAATTATCCCCTATAGAGCTTTTAGAAGTTACTGAAAAAGCTGTTGGAGATCAGGAGCTCTTAGGGAAACATAAAGCTCTTATTGAGAAAAGTCGGGAGTTGAAGAGACTTGAATAAATGTAAAGAAAAATGAGGAAACATTGACCAAATTCAAGGCACTTAATGCTGAGCAAGAAAAAGATGTGGAGCGTGTTCAGAAAAGAGAAAAACTACTACGAAAGGTCGAATCTATAAAGAAGAAACTACCTTGGCTGAAGTATGATATGAGAAAAAGGAAAAGGAGGAAATGGAAATGGCGAAGCGAAATTGAGATGAAATTGCAAAATTAATAGCAGAGCGAAAATCTCCAATAGAGAAGAATGCACAAATCAGAAGAGCAGAAAAGGTAGCAGAGGAGGCGGCTATAGCGGCAAACACTCTTACTGATTGTGTAAATGATAATTTACACAAAGCTAATTTGATTTCAGAAACTGTTCCAGGATATCTCCCACAAGCACATCAACTACAAACAGAATGGAGGCAAAAAGCAGAAGAAAGAGCAAGATCAATCCAAGGGCTGAAAAGATTAAATTGGAACTCTTACTGGATATACTTAGTGAAGCCACACAGTTAGCACAGTGCGCTTAATTGTATCATCAATTCTACAGAGAAGATTGCGCCTACACTTTCCGACTCTGTCTTTTCAGGACAGTTGAATTCTGAAGTCGGTCAACCACATCTTCTCAAAACTATGCTAGATGCCTGCAAGTTTAAAGATCAAGTTCATAAATAGTTAGTTAATAGTCTTTATTTTTAGATTTAGTTTTAATTTTACTGTATTTTAGCCTAGGAAAAGGATGGTCATTAAACCGAATCCTTAATTTTTTGTAATAGACTATTTTTAGATTTAGCTAAGTAGTATTTAAACCCTTCTCATGCATTTAGAGAAGGGTCCTGGATTATTATATTTTTGACTTGGAGATTACATTTCTGTACTCCACTGACTTTTATATTTTATAAAGGATCACATCTGGTGATTTTATGCGGAATTATCTTTAAAGTGTTGCATTTATGTACCTTGGATTTGATTTTGCATCAGAATTACTGGATTAGAGTATCAGATTTCATTTGAAAGCTTTCAAGATGAATAAGGTATTTCTATCTGTTCACTATTGATTTCTTTTGTCTTATGATATTCGCTTTAAAATTTGCTATCATTTATATATATTTGGTTTTCACAACGTTTCTTTTTATATATCATTTCGGAGTATAATTGAAACGTCTCTTTCATAAGTATATGTAGATGATATGTTATGATGAATGCAATATGTTAATACAACTCTATTTAATTTCTTAAATAGAGTTATCTTTATTTGTTTCTGCACATTTCGATTTAAATGATAATACATTTTTATGGTTATTGTTAAATTGGAATAATCTTAAGTTGTATTCACATATAATTGCCCGGGTTAGTGTTAGAATTTCTTTATCAGTATTTAGTTTAAATTAGATAAGTTTTATTTCAGTCAATTTAGTCCCATTTACACTCATCCAAATCAACCCGTCACCAACCCATTAGTTATAAGGAAACAGGTCCTTTAAATCCAATCAGAGCCACCATACCAAACGGAAAAGGAGCTGTCCTAAGGTCCCGACCGGGTGGTTTTCCCCAATGTTTGAAGCAGAGATTTTCTAGGCTTCAACATTTTTGGCGCTAAAAGGAGGGCATGAGCTATGAATGGCAAGTAAATCTTCACCCACAAGCCACTCTGAGAGCAAAACACCCTCATCAACTTCTTCAATTTCTTCTTAAATACAAAATCCTATAGAAGGAATTGAGAAGAATATTCATACACCCACTACCAAAATCTCAAAACATTTAGACAATCAAAATCCTGAGTCTCCTAAAGTTCAAGATTTAATTCATAAATTGAAAGGAGTCTCATTATCTCTAGATGAGTCTGAAATATCTGAAGGTAGTGTAACTTCAAAATTTGTTTCTTCAAAACCTCTTACTAGGCTTCAAAGTGAAAAACTTGGTATTTCTTCGAAAGAATTCCCTTTGCCTAGTAGAGTCAAGACAAGAAAAACTCAATCGGAATCAGTAAGTGATATAGGTTCTTCATCTAATATTCAATTACCTGTTTCCGAAATCCCAACTCAACAAAGTACAGTTGTTTCCACATCATCTCCTCAATCATCATCTATCTCAACATCATCTATTCCAACAACCTCTATTCAGACATCACCAGCTTCTACTACTCCTCCAATAGTTGTTCCAATAATGGCTAGACCATGGGCTACTCCAGGGGCTGTCAACATGCCTGCACCTTTACATGATTTACCTGACAATCCTGGAAAATGGCTTCCAAAGTTCAATCCAGATCTTAACATTCAAGGTGAAGAACATATCAATAACTTTATGATGGCTGCAAATTTGAATGGAGTCGTACATGAAGATGTGGTAGTCAGACTATTCCCTTATACTCTTCGAGGGGCAGCAGGAACCTGGTACTTTTCATTACCTTCAGGATCCATAACAAGTTGGGCCATTTTTGCAGATCATTTTTTAACCAAATTTGGAGATGACAGATCAATAGCTACTTTAATCAACGATCTCTCAAATTTGAAAGCAGAACCCAAGGAACCCATTAAAGATTTCAAAGCTAGATTCAACAAACTCTTGAACAAAATTCACACAGATTCAAGGCCTAGTGAACAAGTCAGAAGTGAATGGTACATAACTGCCTTACCCTCAAACATAGCAATTTTTGTAGATAGAGCTACAAAACCTACATTAGACGAAAATATGAAAGAGGCTATTGCAGTAAAAAAACGAATTATTTCTCTAGAAAAGAAAAATGCTATTGAGGAAAGGAAATCAAAGAAAGTCAGCTTCAAAGATGATTCAAAGAAAAAGGCCAAAGACCCATACGACATGGAAAGTTTACAGAAATTTCTTAAAACCATGTCAAATGAAATGGTTGAAATTAAAAAACAAGTAGCTGAAACTTCTACCAAAAAACCATTCCGAAATTTCAGAAGAAACTAAGTTGAATCTAAACCTCCTAATGCAATCTCTAATGCAGAATCAGAAGAAGAGGAAGAAGAAGAAGATACATCTTTAGTATCAGATGAGGAAGATGAGAATGAAGAAATAGCTGAATTGCATGGAATGTGGGATTTTATTCTCCCTAATTCTAATAATGAATAAGCTATGCCTGTAAGTACTAGGAGTAAATCTATATCGGAACCAGTGCAAACAGTTCCTAAAAAGAAAATAACAACTCCAAGTACCAAAGACAAATCCCCTGTAAAGAAAACTTCTCCATTACCTACTCAAAATCAGCCATCCTCTTCTAATCCTCCTACATCAACAACAAAGACTTTAGTGGTGTCAGATCCTATGGAGTACAACATTGTCAAAGACATGAAAAAGATTAAAGCCAACATTTCTTTACATGAACTCAACAAACTAAAACACCAACAGAAGTTGCTATTGAAAGAATTAAACGCTACACCAATTTCTCTTTTACCAAGTGGTGTAGTTGCAAATGCAGCTAGGGGAGCTGGTAAGCCACCAGATAAGGTAGATGCTACTGATACAGTGCTCATTGAAGAAAAATCAAATTCTCAAACTCCTCCTTTTCTTTTGACTTATGAAATGTACAATAAGAATCTGCATAATTGTTTGATTGATTCTGGAGCTTCCTCTAATATAATGCCTACTTCTGTTTGTGCCAAATTGAATATCGAACCACAGAAATTGGTAGTTCATATTGTTCAATTGGATCACTCTAAAGTTTAAGTTGTAGGAGAAATCAATTCAGTTACTATCAGATTAGCTTTCGATCCTAGGATTGTCCAAAGAATTGATATTTTGATTGCAGATATTCCTGAATTCTATGGATTAATTTTAAGAAGAGACTGGTCTGCAAAACTTAATGGTTATATCTCAACTGATTATTCACATATGTGGCTTCCCTACAAAGGGAAACCAAATCAAATCAAAGTTGAACGAGAAAAACATATGACACACACTGTCACTGAATTTGAACAACCTAATGAGCCTGTGGCATTCAACAACAATATTCTTGGAGGTTATTCTGCTGAATCATTTATTGGAAACTTCAAAGCACCTCAATCACCTTTTTCTGTAAATACTTTTGTTTCTCAAATAGAAAATTTTTCACAATCTGATCCTTCCAGAATTGTAAATATTTTTGATGTAATTGTAGATAATTCAATAGATAAATCTTTATTTTGGTCGTTATATTTTGATGGATCAAAGTCTAGTGATGGAGCTGGAGCAGGATGCATCTTAATTGATCCATATGGAGAGAAAACCATGCTGTCATGTAGGTTAGAATTTGAGTGCACCAACAATACCGCAGAATATGAAGCCTTGGTTCAAGGACTTTATAAAGCTATAGGTTTAGATGTTAAATACTTGAAATTCTTTGGTGATTCCGAAATTTTTATAAAACAAGTTAGGAATACTATTCATTGCCTTTCAGGACATCTTAAACACTATCAAACCCTAGTACAAGATCTTACCACTCATTTTTTAGCATTCAATATTTCTCCTATTCCTAGGAATCAAAATACATCAGCTGACTTGTTAGCTAATGTTGCATCTAAACTCCTTCCTGCTGAAGATTGCAGTCCTGATAGGTTTTCTGTAGAATTGATTTTTCGCCCATCTGTCCCAGATAATGTCACAAATTGGAGAGTTTTCTATCATGATCAAGATATTTTAAATTTCATGACTTCAGAGAAATCATATGATGAGAAAATTATTGATGATAACGATCATGATTTACAAATTGCTTCAAAAGGTAATGAAAATCCCATTCCAAAATCTGTTGTTAAATTAGAGGATTTATATGACATTAAAGACAGATTCAAGAAAGTCACTAATGCTAAATTTCAAAGTTCCACTTTGAAGTTTGAATTAGTAAATCTTGGTTCTAATTCTAAACCTAAAAACATTAATTTAGGACTCAATTTAACACCAGAGGAAAGGAATGCTTTCATTAAACTCTTGAACATATATAAAAATGTTTTTGCTTGGAATTATGATGATTTAAAAACATATGATACTTCGGTTATTCAACACACAATTCCAATGCTTCTTGATATTAAACCTGTTCAACAAAAGTTAAGGAAGGTTCATCCAAATCTCGAAGGACAAATCAAATCAGAACTTAATAAACTTTTAAAAGCCAAAATCATTTTTCCTGTAAGGCACTCCAATTGGGTTTCCAATATGGTACATGTAAGGAAGAAGAATGGTGATATAAGAATCTGTATTGATTTTAGAAACTTAAACAAGGCATGTTTAAAAGACAATTTCCCATTGCCAACCATGGAACAGATACTTCAAAAGGTAGCTGGTTCTGAACTTATGTCCTTTCTTGATGGATTTTCAGGCTATAATCAAGTTTTAGTCCATCCAGATGACAGATTGAAAACAACTTTCAGAACAAAATGGGGAACTTATGCTTATCAGAAAATGCCTTTTGGTCTAATAAATGCTGGAGCAACTTTCCAAAGAGCCATGGACATAGCATTTAAAGGTCTGATCAATAAATCAGTTGTTGTTTCTCTTGATGAAATAACAATATTTTCAAAAAAGAGAGCCAATCATCTACATGATCTAAATCAAATATATGAAAGATGTAGAAGGTTTGGTATTTCCTTAAATCCAAAGAAATCTTTCTTTGCTTTGGATGAAGGAAAACTCTTAGGATTTTTAGTGTCAAAAGATGGTATATATATTGATCCAGATAGAGTCAAAGAAATTTCTGATATTTCTTTACCTCATAACAAAAAATCCATGCAATCATTTCTTGGGCAGATCAATTTTGTTAAAATATTCATTCCTGATTTTTCTTTAATTGTTTTACCTATGCAAAATATGATCAAGAAGAATTCAGTATTCAAATGGGGGCATAAAGAGAAAGAAGTCTTTGAGGAAATCAAACAAACGATCATTAATGCACCAGCATTGAATACCCCAGATTTTTCTAAAGATTTTACTTTGTATACTTTGGCCACCAAAACATCTTATGCAGCTGTTTTAACACAGCTCAATGATCAGAAAATTGAGGCACAAATTTCATTCTTTAGCTCAAATCTGCAAGGAGCTGAGCTTAATTATTCCGATGTTGAAAAACAAGACTTTGCTATGTTTAAATCAATCAAACATTTTAGACCTTTTCTCTTGAAAACACATACAAAAATCATTGTCCCATTCTTTGCAGTGAGGCAATTATTAATTCAAAAAGAAGTAGGAGAAAAGAGAGCTAACTGGGTAACAGCCTTGCAAGAATATGATATTGACATTAAACCAGCTAAGATTGTTAGAGGACAAGGTTTTTGCAGATTATTGGCAGGAGCTCATAACATACCAGAAAATCAAGATTCAAATCAAGATATTCAAGTAAGTCAGATAAGTGTTACAGATTCTGAATCTCAGTATGCTGATCTTATCTATTACTTGAAAAATGGGTATGCTCCTTCTAATCTCAGTTATAAGAGTAAACGCGCTTTAAGGTTAAAGGCTATTAAATATGAGATCATTGATAATGTGTTATTCAGGAAAAATTATGATTCAATCTTATTAAGATGTCTTGAAAAGACTGAAGCTGAAAAGGTTTTGCAGGAATTGCATGATGGACCAGCAGGAGGTCATTTTGGAGGTGATACCACAGCTCAAAAAATAATTCATGCTGGTTATTACTGGCCTACCCTTTTTAAAGATACGCATGATTACGTAAGGAAGTGCAGAATTTGTCAAACTGCAAGTGGAAGACAAAGGAAACCAGCTTTTCCTTTGCAACCAGTGAGTATTGAGCAACCATTCGAACAATGGGGGCTTGACATTATTGGTGAGATAGTACCTCATTCTTCCAAACAGCACAAATACATCCTTACTGCAACTGATTACTTTACAAAATGGGTAGAGGCAATCCCGTTGAAGGTAGCCAATTCTGATGCAATTATTGATTTCATAGATCAATTCATTATAACCAGGTTTGGTGTACCTCAAGCTCTTGTTTTTGATAATGCATCTTACTTCTCTGGAAATAGTTTAATATAATTTGCAGTCAAAAGAGGTTTTAAATTAAAATATTCAGCAAATTATTATCCACAAGGTAATGGTTTGGCTGAATCCACTAACAAAAATCTTATCAAAATCATTAAAAGGACCATTGATCAAAATCAAAATAATTGGCATAAGTCTTTAATCTTTGCATTATGGGTTGATCGTATCACTAAAAAAGCTTCAATAGGAACTTCACCTTTCAATTTAGTTTATGGAAAGGAAGTTGTGATACCATCAAATTTAACTCTTCCATCATTAGCCCTAGTGCGATTTATTAAAGAAAATCCTTCTTCATCCATTCAATTGAGATATGATCAAATCCTTAAACTAGAAGAAGATAGAGATAAAGCAAAAATTATTCATAAAAAACATCAACAGCTTGTAAAATCTTCTTTTGATGCAAGTTCTACCGGCTCAAATTTTTTTTTAATTGGTGATCTTGTTCTGAAATGGGATAAAGCACACGAAGAAAAAGGTAAACATACCAAGTTTCAGAAAATGTGGCTTGGACCATTTCAGATCGTTGAAAAGATAGGCTCAAATACATTCATACTCCAAGATCTAACAGGTAAGAGATAATTTCTTCCTGTAAATGGGCTTATCTTGAAGAAATTCTTTTCATAAGGAGGTAACCCCTTCTTAAACTGTACATATTACTTTCTGCAAAGTTTTTTTATTGTTTTTGCAAATAAATGTTGTTAATAAGTCTATAATTGACTGTTTACTATTTAGGAAAATTTCTTAGGAAAAATATTATAAATATTTATTTTGTGTAAATAAGAATTTTTAAAAGAGATAATCACAGTTTTTGGATAATTTAAAATAAGATGTTAAACTTTGAAAGATTATTCCAATCATTTGCATGATCTTTTGAAAACTTGAGGAGAATGTAAATCATTATAAGTTTATTGAGCAAAGAAAGGTTATCTATAAAAGTAAAGATTTTTCAAAGTCTTGGTACTCAAGAAACTCTGAAAATTGTCATCCATTGATTTTTAAGGATAAAACTATTTCACCCCATCCATTTAAGTTGTGATTTTTTAGAATGTAATTCTAAGAAATTATATGAAAATTTAAGAGATAAGAGGTCTCATTATGAGTCGACTTACCATGTTCATAAGGAGTAATAAAACTGACATTACCAATACTGCATACCAAAACAGGGTAATGGCTTATAAATATAAGACAAGGGGTCTCATCACGAGCCGGCTTGTTCAGTTTAATTATAACTAGTGAATGGCATTGTTATTAACTAGCTACCAAACCAGAACAATGACTCTTAAAAATAAAAATAAGTAAAAGACAAAAACATGAGATAATAGGTCTTATGAATTTATCTTTTAAAAAGTCATAATTTTAGTTGGATGGGACAATGAATGGTTAATGGTTTAAAGGTAACCCTGTCGAGACTATGAACGTTTGCAGGCAACAAAGGCAATACATATGAAAATAGAGTATATTATAAAACCAAAACTTGGAGAAATCCACTTACTTCATTATTAACACCAATCAAAGCTTGAGATAACCCAAAAATATTTGTGTTCTTAAGGAATTAGAAAGAAATTGTGAATGATTTTTATTTCTTTTTCATAGTTAGATTTTATTTAAAATATCTTAAGATAGTTTTCATTATCTTTAAAAATCTTTATTTACTAGAAATATAGTGTTCATTTTATTTTTTCAGAGATAACTGTTTCTTTCAGTGAATCGCCAATTGTTGTGACCAGCAACAACCCCCCTTTTATTTAATATTAGTAATAATACTAAATAAATGGGGACCCTTAGTTAAAAAATCCAAAAAATCAATTAGGATTTGTTTTCCTTTTCAAATAAAATTTTCTATCATAAACTTAGGGAAATCCCTTAGAAAGAACATTAAGAAACACTTAAGTTTATGATAGATTACAATAAAATTGTTCTTTAAACAAAATAGCGCATCCATCGCAAAATGGTATATATCTTTTATAAAACTGAAAATGCGATTTTGCGATTTTGCGATAATGCGATCCCAAAAATCCTATACAATAAACATATTGGTCGCAGATCGCATAGCGCAGAAAATAGAAATGTTAAACGAATACCTTTTGCGCTATTTACAATTTTGCGCTTTTGCGAGATTTGCGATGTGCGCTTTTGCGCTATTTCACAATTTGCGCTTTTGCGCTATTTATAAAATTGCGATGGTTTCATTTTGCGATATTGCGACATTGCGATATTGCGATATTGCGCAGCAAATCGCAGATCGCAATGTCGCAGATTCATAAAAGCGCGTTGTTCAAAGAAAATCTTCCCACATATCAATATCTGTTATGCGCTTTAATGATTGGATTAAATGAATGGATTGACAATTAATGGTAAATGAGATTTTGTTTTGATTGAAAGTCGTTTCACGATAAAATAATATATTTCATCTGCCTTCACATTTAAAACAATCTCATCACCTTTCTCATGCCATTACTCTCATTTAACTCGTAAAACGCAGGCACGAAGGAGCAAACGTCTATACAAAGCTTTCACAGAACATTATGGGTAAGAAGGAGAAGAGCTCAAATTCTGAAAACAGAGAAATGGCTTCACTATATGCAGACACCGCTTGCAATAAGGATGCCGGTATAACCACATGGGAAGGAATGTATAATTTGCTGGAAGAAGAAAATCCTGTGGTGTTGAAAGTTGCGGCTACAGCAGGTTCCAGTAATACATCTGAGGCAACTCTTAAAGAACTGGCTTGCTCATTTCTGCATAGGATAGCGGCAAGGCCGAGGATTCTCCCATATACGGACATGGTGAAATGGGTGCTGGATAGCACCGATATTTTAGACAGGAAATTTAGAACTCCATCTCAAGAGCTAATCGGGTCATTCATCACGGAAGATTTGAGGTTGATGTATAAGTTGCCGGAACCTCAGGCAACTTTTAATAAGCAATTCATGGAAGATTTTTCCAGAGAACATGCGAATTTGTCAGAATGCACACAGGAGTGGACCAAAAGAGATGAACCGTTGAAGAAAAACAAACACGGGCAGACAGTACCAAAAATGATGTTTTAGACACTGTTCACAAGTTCAATATCCAAGTGGGAAATTTGACACAGTTTCTACCACAAGATAGAGTATGTGAGTTTGCCAAATTATCCCCTATAGAGCTTTTAGAAGTTACTGAAAAAGATGTTGGAGATCAGGAGCTCTTAGGGAAACATAAAGCTCTTATTGAGAAAAGTCGAGAGTTGAAGAGACTTGAAATAACTGTAAAGAAAAATGAGGAAACATTCACCAAATTCAAGGCACTTAATGCTGAGAAAGAAAAAGATGCGGAGCGTGTTCGACAAAGAGAAAAACTACTGCTAAAGGTCGAATCTATAAAGAAGAAACTACCTTGGCTGAAGTATGATATGATAAAAATGAAAAGGAGGAAATGGCGAAGCGAAATCGAGATGAAATTGCAAAATTAATAGCAGAGCGAAAAGCTCCAATAGAGGAGAATGCACAAATTAGAAGAGCAGAAAAGGCAGCAGAGGAGGCGGCTACAGCGGCAAACACTCTTACTGATTGTGTAAATGATAATTTACACAAAGCTAATTTGATTTCAGAAACTGTTCCAGGATATCTCCCACAGGCACATCAACTACAAACAGAATGGAGGCAAAAAGTAGAAGAAAGAGCAAGATCAATCCAAGGGCTGAAAAGATTAAATTGGGACTCTTACTGGACATACATAGTGAAGCCACACAGTCAGCACAGTGCGCTTAATTGTATCATCAATTCTACAGAGAAGATTGCGCCTACACTTGCCAACTCTGTCTTTTCAGGACAGTTGAATTCTGAAGTCGGTCAACCACATCTTCTCAAAACTATGCTAGATGCCTGCAAGTTTAAAGATCAAGTTCATAAATAGTTAGTTAATAGTCTTTATTTTTTAGATTTAGTTTCAATTTTACTGTATTTTAGCCTAGGAAAAGGATGGTCATTAAACTGAATCCTTAATTTTTGTAATAGACTATTTTTAGATTTAGCTAAGTAGTATTTAAACCCTTCTCATGCATTTAGAGAGGGGTCCTGGATCTTAATATTTTTGACTTGGAGATTACATTTTTGTACTCCACTGACTTATATATTTTTTAAAAGGATCACATCTGGTGATTTTATGCGGAATTATCTTTGAAGTGTTGCATTTCTGTACCTTGGAATTTGATTTTGCATCAGAATTACTGGATTAGAGTATCAGATTTCATTTGAAAGCTTTCAAGATGAATAAGGTATTTCTATCTGTTCACTGTTGATTTCTTTTGTCTTATGATATTCACTTTAAAATTTGCTATCATTTATATATATTTGGTTTTTCACAACATTTCTTTATATATCATTTTTTAGTATAATTGAAATGTTATCTTTCATAAAGTGTATATAGATGATATACAATGATGAATGCAATATGCTAATATAACTCTGTTTAATTTCTTAAACAAAGTTATCTTTATTTGTTACTGCACAATTTCAATTAAACTTTAATACATTTTTATGGTTATTGTTAAATTGGAATAATTTTAAGTTGTATTCACATATGATTGCCCAGGTTAGTTTTAGAATTTCTTTATCAGTATTTAGTTTAAATTAGATAGTTTTATTTCAGTCAATTTAGTCTCACTTTCACTCATCCAAAATCAACCCATCACCAACCCATTAGTTATAAGGAAACTGGTCCTTTCAATCCAGTCGGAGCCACCATACCAAACGGATAAGGAGCTGTCCTAAGGTCCCGACCGGGTGGTTTTCCCCAATGTTTGAAGCAGAGATTTTCTAGGCTTCAACATTTTTGGCGCTAGAAGGAGGGCATGAGCTATGAATGGCAAGTAAATCTTTACCCACAAGCCATTCTGAGAGCAAAACACCCTCATCAACTTCTTCAATTTCTTCTGAAATACAAAATCCTATAGAAGAAATTGCGAAGAATATTCAGACACCCACTACCAAAATCTCAAAACATTCAGACAATCAAAATCCTGAGTCTCCTGAAGTTCAATATTTAATCCATAAATTGAAAGGATTCTCATTATCTCTAGAAGAGTCTGAAATATCTGAAGGTAGTGTAACCTCAAAATTTGTTTCTTCGAAACCTCTTACTAGGATTCAAAGTGAAAAACTTGGTATTTCTCCGAAAGAATTCCCTTTACCTAGTAGAGTCAAGACAAGAAAAACTCAATCGGAATCAGTAAGTGATATAAGTTCAACATCTAATATTCAAATACCTGTTTCCGAAATCCCAAATCAACAAAGTACAATTGTTTCCACATCATCTCCTAAATCATCATCTACTCAATCATCATCAATCTCAACATCATCTATTCCAACAACTTCTATTCAAACACCACCAGTTTCTACTACTCCTCCAATAGTTGTTCCAATAATGGCTAGACCATGGGCTACTCCAGGGGCAGTCAACATGGCTGCACCTTTACATGATTTACTAGACAATCCTGGAAAATGGCTTCCAAAGTTTAGCCCAGATCTTAACATTCAAGCTGAAGAACATATCAATAACTTTATGCTGGCTGTAAATTTGAATGGAGTCGTACATGAAGATGTTGTAGTCAGACTATTCCCTTATACTCTTCAAGGGGCAGCAAGATCCTGGTACTTTTCATTACCTTCAGGATCCATAACAAGTTGGGCCATTTTTGCAGATCATTTTTTAACCAAATTTGGAGATGACAGATCAATAGCTACTTTAATCAACGATCTCTCAAATTTGAAAGCAGAACCCAAGGAACCCATTAAATATTTCAACGCTAGATTCAACAAACTCTTGAACAAAATTCACACAGATTCAAGGCCTAGTGAACAAGTCAGAAGTGAATGGTACATAACAGCCTTACCCTCAAACATAGAAATTTTTGTAGATAGAGCTGCAAAACCTACATTAGCCGAAAATATGAAAGAGGCTATTGCAGTAGAAAAACGAATTATTTCTCTAGAAAAGAAAAATTCTATTGAGGAAAGGAAATCAAAGAAAGTCAGCTTCAAATATGATTCAAAGAAAAAGGCCAAAGACCCATACGACATGGAAGGTTTACAGAAAGTTCTTAAAACCATGTCAAATGAAATGGTTGAAATTAAAAAACAAGTAGTTGAAACTTCTACCAAAAAACCATTCCGAAATTTCAGAAGAAACCAAGTTGAATCTAAACCTCCTAATGCAATCTCTAATGCAGAATCAGAAGAAGAGGAAGAAGAAGAAGATACATCTTTAGTATTAGATGAGGGAGATGAGAATGAAGAAATAGATGAATTACATGGAATGTGAGATTTTATTCTCCCTAATTTTGATAGTGAGGTAGAACAAGAAGCTATGCCTGTAAGTACTAGGAGTAAATCTACAGTAGAGCCTTTACAAACAGCTCCTAAAAAGAAAATCACAACTCCAAGTACCAAAGACAAATCCCCTGCAAAGAAAGCTTCTCCATTACCTACTCAAAATCAACCATCTTCTTCTAATCCTCCCACATCGACAACAAAGACTTTAGTGGTGTCAGATCCTATGGAGTATAACATTGTTGAAGACATGAAAAAGATTAAAGCCAACATTTCCTTACATGAACTCAGCAAACTAAAACACCAGCAGAAGTTGTTATTGAAAGAATTAAACGCTACACCAATTGCTCCTTTACCAAGTGGTGTAGTTGCAAAAGCAGCTAGGGGAGCTGGTAAGCCACCAGATAAGGTAGATGCTACTGATACAATGCTCATTGGAGAAAAATCAAATTCTCAAACTCCTCCTTTTCTTTTGACTTATGAAATGTACAATAAGAATCTGCATAATTGTTTGATTGATTCTGGAGCTTCCTCTAATATAATGCCTACTTCTGTTTGTGCCAAATTGAATATCGAACCACAGAAATCAGCAGTTCATATTGTTCAATTGGATCGCTCTAAAGTTCAAGTTGTAGGAGAAATCAATTCAGTTACTATCATATTAGCTTCCGATCCTAGGATTGTCCAAAGAATTGATATTTTGATTGCGGATATTCCTGAATTCTATGGATTAATCTTAAGCAGGGACTGGTCTGCGAAACTTAATGGTTATATCTCAACTGATTATTCACATATGTGGCTTCCCTATAAAGGGAAACCAAATCAAATCAAAGTTGAATGAGAAAAACATATGACGCACACTGTCACTGAATTTGAACAACCTAATGAGCCTGTGGCATTCAACAACAATATTCTTGGAGGTTATTCTGCTGAATCATTTCTTGGAAACTTCAAAGCACCTCAATCACCTTTTTCTGTAAATACTTTTGTTTCTCAAATAGAAAATTTTTCACAATCTGATTCTTCCATAATTGTAAATATTTCTGATGTAATTGTAGATAAGTCAATAGATAAATCTTTATTTTGGTCGTTATATTTTGATGGATCAAAGTCTAGTGATGGAGCTGGAGCAGGATGCATCTTAATTGATCCATATGGAGAGAAAACCATGCTGTCATGTAGGTTATAATTTGAGTGTACGAACAATACCGCAGAATATGAAGCCTTGATTCAAGGACTTTATAAAGCTATAGGGTTAGATGTTAAATACTTGAAAGTCTTTGGTGATTCCGAAATTGTTATAAAACAAGTTAGGAATACTATTCATTGCCTTTTAGGACATCTTAAACACTATCAAACCCTAGTACAAGATCTTACCACTCATTTTTTAGCATTCAATATTTCTCCTATTCCTAGGAATCAAAATACATCAGCTGACTTGTTAGCTAATGTTGCATCTAAATTCCTTCCTGCTGAAGATTGCAGTCCTGATAGGTTTTCTGTAGAATTGATTTTTCGCCCATCTGTCCCAGATAATGTCACAAATTGGAGAGTTTTCTATCATGATCAAGATATTTTAAATTTCATGACTTCATAGAAATCATATGATGAACAAATTATTGATGATAACGATCATGATTTACAAATTGCTTCAAAAGGTAATGAAAATCCCATTCCAAAATCTGTTGTTAAATTAGAGGATTTATATGACATTAAAGACAGATTCAAGAAAGTCACTAATGCTAAATTTCAAAGTTCCACTTTGAAGTTTGAATTAGTAAATCTTGGTTCTGATTCTAAACCTCAAAACGTTAATTTAGGACTCAATTTAACACCAGAGGAAAGGAATGCTTTCATTAAACTCTTGAACAAATATAAAAATGTTTTTTTCTTGGAATTATGATGATTTAAAAACGTATGATACTTTGGTTATTCAACACACAATTCCAATGCTTCCTGATATTAAACCTGTTCAAAAAAAGTTAAGGAAGGTTCATCCAAATCTCGAAGGACAAATCAAATCAGAACTTAATAAACTTTTAAAAGCCAAAATAATTTTTCCTGTAAGGCACTCCAATTGGGTTTCCAATATGGTACCTGTAAGGAAGAAGAATGGTGATATAAGAATCTGTATTGATTTTAGAAACTTAAAAAAGGCATGTTTAAAAGACAATTTCCCATTGCCAACCATGGAACAGATACTTCAAAAGGTAGTTGGTTCTGAACTTATGTCCTTTCTTGATGAATTTTCAGGCTATAATCATGTTTTAGTCCATCCAGATAATAGATTGAAAACAAATTTCAGAACAAAATAGGGAACTTATGCTTATCAAAAAATGTCTTTTGGTCTAATAAATGCAGGAGCAACTTTCCAAAGAGCCATGGACATAGCATTTAAAGGTTTGATCAATAAATCAGTTGTTATTTATTTTGATGAAATAACAGTATTTTCAAAAAAGAGAGCCAATCATCTACATCATCTAAAGCAAATATTTGAAAGATGTAGAAGGTTTGGTATTTCCTTAAATCCAAAGAAATCTTTCTTTGCTTTGGATGAAGGAAAACTCTTAGGATTTGTTGTGTCAAGATATGGTATATATAGTGATCCAGATAGAGTCAAAGAAATTTCTGATATTTCTTTACCTCATAACAAAAAATCCATGCAATCATTTCTTGGGCAGATCAATTTTGTTAAAAGATTCATTCCTGATTTTTCTTTAATTGTTTTACCTATGCAAAATATGATCAAGAAGAATTCAGTATTCAAATGGGGGCATAAAGAGAAAGAATCCTTTGAGGCAATCAAACAAACGATCATTAATGCACCAGCATTGAATACCCCGGATTTTTCTAAATATTTTACTTTGTATACTTTGGCCACCGAAACATCTTATGCAGTTGTTTTAACACAGCTCAATGATCAGAAAATTGAGGCACCAATTTCTTTATTTAGCTCAAATCTGCAAGGATCTGAGCTTAATTATTCCGATGTTGAAAAACAAGCCTTTGCTGTGTTTAAATCAATCAAACATTTTAGACCTTTTCTCTTGAAAACACATACAAAAATCATTGTCCCATTCTCTGCAGTGAGGCAATTATTAATTCAAAAATAAGTAGGAGAAAAGAGAGCTAACTGGGTAACAGCCTTGCAATAATATGATATTGACATTAAACCAACGAAGATTGTTAGAGGACAAGGTTTTTGCAGATTATTGGCAGGAGCTCATAACATACCAGAAAATCAAGATTCAAATCAAGATATTCAAGTAAGTCAGATAAGTGTTACAGATTCTGAATCTCAGTATGCTGATCTTATCTATTACTTGAAAAATGGGTATGCTCCTTCTAATCTTAGTTATAAAAGTAAACACACTTTAAGGTTAAAGGCTATTAAATATGAGATCATTGATAATGTGTTATTCAGAAAAAATTATGATTCAATCTTATTAAGATGTCTTGAAAACACTGAAGCTGAAAAGGTTTTGCAGGAATTGCATGATGGACCAACAGGAGGTCATTTTGGAGGTGATACCACAGCTCACAAAATAATTCGTGCTGGTTATTACTGGCCTACCCTTTTTAAAGATACACATGATTACGTAAGGAAGTGCAGAATTTGTCAAACTGCAAGTGGAAGACAAAGGAAACCAGCTTTTCCTTTGCAACCAGTAAGTATTGAGCAACCATTCGAACAATGGGGGCTTGACATTATTGGTGAGATAGTACCTCATTCTTCCAAATAGCACAAGTACATCCTTACTACAACTGATTACTTTACAAAATGGGTAGAAGCAATCCCGTTGAAGGTAGCCAATTCTGATGCAATTATTGATTTCATAGATCAATTCATCATAACCAGGTTTGGTGTACCTAACGCTCTTGTCTTTGATAATGCATCTTACTTCTCTGGAAATAGTTTAATAGAAATTGCAGTCAAAAGAGGTTTTAAATTAAAATATTCAGCAAATTATTATCCACAAGGTAATGGTTTGGCTGAATCCACTAACAAAAATCTTATCAAAATCATTAAAAGGACCATTGATCAAAATCAAAATAATTGGCACAAGTCTTTAATCTTTGCATTATGGGCTGATTGTATCACTGAAAAAGCTTCAATAGGAACTTCACATTTCAATTTAGTTTATGGAAAGGAAGCTGTGATACCATCAAATTTAACTCTTCCATCATTAGCCCTAGCGCGATTTATTAAAGAAAATCCTTCTTCATCCATTCAATTGAGATATGATCAAATCCTTAAACTAAAAGAAGATAGAGATAAAGCAAAAATTATTCATAAAAAACATCAACAGCTTGTAAAATATTCTTTTGATGCAAGTTCTACTAGCTCAAAAATTTTGTCAATTGGTGATCTTGTTCTAAAATGGGATAAAGCACACGAAGAAAAAGGTAAAAATACCAAGTTTCAGAAAATGTGGCTTGGACCATTTCATATCGTTGAAAAGATAGGCTCAAATACATTCATACTCCAAGATCTAACAGGTAAGAAAGAATTTCTTCCTGTAAATGGGCTTATCTTGAAGAAATTCTTTTCATAAGGAGGTAACCCCTTCTTAAACTGTACATATTCCTTTCTGCAAAGTTTTTTGATTGTTTTTGCAAATAAAGGTTGTTAATAAGTCTATAATTGACTGTTTACTATTTAGGAAAATTTCTTAGGAAAAATATTATAAATATTTATTTTGTGTAAATAAGAATTTTTAAAAGAGATAATCACAGTTTTTGGATAATTTAAAATAAGATGTTAAACTTTGAAAGATTATTCCAATCATTTGCATGATCTTTTGAAAACTTGAGGAGAATTTAAATCATTATAATTTTATTGAGCAGAGAAAGGTTATCTATAAAAGTAAAGATTTTTCAAAGTCTTGGTACTCAAGAAACTCTGAAAATTGTCATCCATTGATTTTTAAGGATAAAACTATTTCACCCCATCCATTTAAGTTGTGATTTTTTAGAATGTAATTCTAAGAAATTATATGAAAATTTAAGAGATAAGAGGTCTCATTATGAGCCGACTTACCATGTTCATAAGGAGTAATAAAACTGACATTACCAATACTGCATACCAAAGCAGGGTAATGGCTTATAAATATAAGACAAGGGGTCTCATCACGAGCCAGCTTGTTCAGTTTAATTATAACTAGTGAATGGCATTGTTATTAATTGGCTACCAAACCAGAACAATGACTCTTAAAAATAAAAATAAGTAAAAGACAAAAACATGAGATAATAGGTCTTATGAATTTATCTTTTAAAAATTCATAATTTTAGTTGGATGGGACAATGAATGGTTAATGGTTTAAAGGTAACCCTGTCGAGACTATGAACGTTTGCAGGCAGCAGAGGAAATACCTATGGCAATAGAGTATATTATAAAACCAAAACTTGGAGAAATCCATTTACTTCATTATTAACACCAATCAAAGCTTGAGATAACCCAAAAATGTTTTTATTCTTAAGAAATTAGAAAGAAATTGTGAATGATTTTTATTTCTTTTTCATAGATAGATTTTATTTAAAATATCTTAAGATAGTTTTCATTATCTTTAAAAATCTTTATTTACTAGAAATATAGTGTTCATTTTATTTTTTCAGAGATAACTGTTTCTTTCAGTGAATCGCCAATTGTTGTGACTAGCAACAACCCCCCTTTTTATTTAATATTAGTAATAATACTAAATAAATGGGGACCCTTAGTTAAAAATCCAAAAAAATCAATTAAGATTTGTTTTCCTTTTCAAATAAAACTTTCTATCGTAAACTTAGGGAAATCCCTTAGAAAGAACCTTAAGAAACACTTAAGTTTATGATAGATTACAATAAAATTGTTCTTTAAACAAAATAGCGCATCCATCACAAAATGATAGATATCTTTTGAAAAACTGAAATTGCGATTTTGCGATTTTGCGATAACGCGATCCCAAAAAGCCTATACAATAAAAATATTGGTCGTAGATCACATAGCGCAGAAAAGAGAAATGTTAAACGAATACATTTTGCGCTATTGCGCTTTTGTGATATTTGCGATGTGCGCTTTTGCGCTATTTGCAAAATTGTGATGGTTATGTTTTGCGATATTGCGATATTGCGACATTGCGATATTGCGCAGAAAATCGCAGATCGCAATGTCGCAGATTCATAAAAGCGTGTTGTTCAAAGAAAATCTTCCCATATATCAATATCTGTTATGCACTTTAATGATTGGATTAAATGAATGGATTGTCAATTAATGGTAAATGAGATTTTGTTTTGATTGAAAGTCGTTTCACGATAAAATAATATATTTCATCCGCCTTTGCATTTAAAACTATCTCATCACCTTTCTTATGCCATTACTCTCATTTAACTCGTAAAATGCAGGCACGAAGGAGAAAACGTCTATACAAAGCTTTCACAGAACATTATGGGTAAGAAAGAGAAGAGCTCGAATTCTGAAAACAGAGAAATGGCTTCACTGTATGCAGACACCGCTTGCAATAAGGATGCGGGTATAACCACATGGGAAGGAATGTATAATTTTCTGGAAGAAGAAAATCCTGTGGTGTTGAAAGTTGCGGCTACAGCAGGTTCCAGTAATACGTCTGAGGCAACTCTTAAAGAACTGGCTTGCTCATTTCTGCATAGGATAGTGGCAAGGCCAAGGATTCTCCAGTATACGGACATGGTGAAATGGGTGCTGGACAGCACCGATATTTCAGACAGGCAATTTAAAACTCCATCTCAAGAGCTAATCGGGTCATTCACCACGGAAGATTTGAGGCTGATGTATAAGTTGCCGGAACCTCAGGCGACTTATAATAAGCAATTCATGGAAGATTTTGCCAGAGAACATGCGAATTTGTCAGAATGCACACAGGAGTGGACCAAAAGAGATGAACCATTGAAGAAAAACAAACACGGGCGGACAGTACCAAAAAGGATGTTTTAGACGCTGTTCACAAGTTCAATATCCAAGTGGGAAATTTGACACAGTTTCTACCACAAGATAGGGTATGTGAGTTTGCCAAATTATCCCCTATAGAGCTTTTAGAAGTTATCGAAAAAGATGTTGGAGATCAGGAGCTCTTAGGGAAACATAAAGCTCTTATTGAGAAAATTCGGGAGTTGAAGAGACTTGAAATAACTGTAAAGCAAAATGAGGAAACATTCGCCAAATTCAAGGCACTTAATGGTGCGCAAGAAAAAGATGCGGAGCGTGTTCGGCAAAGAGAAAAACTACTGTGAAAGGTCAAATCTATAAAGAAGAAACTACCTTGGCTGAAGTATGATATGAGAAAAAGGAAAAGGAGGAAATGGCGAAGCGAAATCGAGATGAAATTGCAAAATTAATAGCAGAGCAAAAAGCTCCAATAGAGGAGAATGCACAAATCAGAAGAGAAGAAAAGGCAACAGAGGAGGCGGCTACAGCGGCAAACACTCTTACTGATTGTGTAAATGATAATTTACACAAAGCTAATTTGATTTCAGAAATTGTTCCAAGATATCTCCCACATGCACATCAACTACAAACAGAATGGAGGCAAAAAGCAGAAGAAAGAGAAAGATCAATCCAAGGGATGACAAGATTAAATTGGGACTCTTACTGGACATACTTAGTGAAGCCACACAGTCAGCATAGTGTGCTTAATTGTATCATCAATTCTACAGAGAAGATTGCGCCTACACTTTCCGACTCTGTCTTTTCAGGATAGTTGAATTCTGAAGTCGGTCAACCACATCTTCTCAAAACTATGCTAGATGCCTGCAAGTTTAAAGATAAAGTTCATAAATAGTTAGTTAATAGTCTTTATTTTTTAGATTTAGTTTTAATTTTACTGTATTTTAGCCTAGGAAAAGGACGGTCAGTAAACCGAATCCTTAATTTTTTGTAATAAAATATTTTTAGATTTAGCTAAGTAGTATTTAAACCCTTCTTGTGCATTTAGAGAAAGGTCCTGGATCTTAATATTTTTGACTTGGAGATTACATTTCTGTACTCCACTGACTTATATATTTTTTAAAAGGATCACATCTGGTGATTTTATGCGGAATTATTTTTGAAGTGTTGCATTTCTGTACCTTGGAATTTGATTTTGCATCAAAATTACTGGATTAGAGTATCAGATTTCATTTGAAAGCTTTCAAGATGAATAAGGTATTTCTATCTGTTCACTGTTGATTTCTTTTGTCTTATGATATTCGCTTTAAAATTTTCTATCATTTATATATATTTGGTTTTCACAAAGTTTATTTTTATATATCATTTCTAAGTATAATTGAAACGTTATCTTTCATAAGTATATGTAGATGATATGTTATGATGAATGCAATATGTTAATACAACTCTGTTTAATTTCTTAAACAGAGTTATCTTTATTTGTTTCTGCACATTTCAATTTAAATGATAATACATTTTTATGGTTATTGTTAAATTGGAATAATCTTAAGTTGTATTCACATATAATTGCCCGGGTTAGTGTTAGAATTTCTTTATCAGTATTTAGTTTAAATTAGATAAGTTTTATTTCAGTCAATTTAGTCACATTTCCACTCATCAAAATCAACCCATCACCAACCCATTAGTTATAAGGAAACTGGTCCTTTAAATCCAGTCGGAGCCACCATACCAAACGGAAAAGGAGCTGTCCTAAGGTCCCGACCGGGTGGTTTTCCCCAATGTTTGAAGCAGAGATTTTCTAGGCTTCAACAGATCCAAGGTGAAAAAATTTGACAAAATCAATCCATAACCATATCTACCTGTGCATTTAAGGAATTAACACACATTGGAGGAAATTTTCAACCATGTTTGAAATTATCCACTTAATTTCAAAGCCTATAGGAAATACTAAGTTGAATTTCTCTTGATGTGCATGAGGAGTGTGGAGAAAACAAAGTCTACACAGGGTAATGCAGGTTTTTCCTTAGGGAAGGGCATTATTAAGAAGGATAACATGGGTTTTATGTGTAAGAACCAAGTTAAAACACAAGTTTTCTTTGGAGGACCTGAATTACCCATTTTTCAACCCAAAAACTTAGTCAAAACTGCTTCAAAACCTCTTGAACTTGACCATATTTTTCCCTAAACATTTCCAAATCATGTAGAGCCTATGTAAGCTCATGTAAATGCTATAAAACATCACATAAAATCCTACAACCATGTATAATTGATCAACATGCCAAGACCTTATACACCTACTCACCTTGAACACTTATGCAACAAGTCTGTAGAAACTCTATAGCACATCAATAACATCATCATGAGCCCAAACACCTTTGTAACAAGTCATGAACATAAAGATGAATACCTAGTCTATCATAGTCCTCAACATGGATCAACATCACTAACACCTGAGAAACCATCTCTAGCACCTGTATATCTGCATACGAAACATGTCAATGCAATCATATAGACCACCATGAGATTGACATCAAGCATCATATAGGTCCACACGAGGCATCACAAGGTTGAAATCAATGGCAACACAAACCATCTACAACCATATGATCCATAATGCCTACAATATATGTTTTTATGTAAATTGATGTTTTATATTTTTCCAGGTTGCTTATATTACATAGTTTACTTTTCTTTCATTTCAAGTATCTTTGTAGCAAGGAGATATGGCTGTTTCATGAAATCTTCATGTTCCTACAATGGATGATTTGGTAGAAGATGTTTGAGGTGCTACATCACTTTGTTTAAATTATTTTATATCAGGTTTACTTCAATTATAATATATATATATATATATATATATATATATATATATATATATATATATATAACATCTAGCTCTATTATTGCCAGATTTCATTCTATTTCCTTATGTTCCATCAAAACATGTTTCAATGAGTCTCCCTCTTTAGTGAGGTATTTAAGGAGAATTGGATCAAGTTATTCCTTGAGTTACTATTTTTAGGGAGCTCCTACGACTTATTAGGGTAATTTATTGCATTTATTTAGGAGTGAAGTGAATTGAAGCCACATGGAATGGCTAGAAAGGTGATAGATAAAACTTTTTAATGAGGGGCTCTTTAGCTAGCTTAGTCCCTAAGGCCAAACTTCAAAATTTTTGGGTAGGGATGTCCCAAAGGCAGAACATTCGTCTTCTTCTGTCGGATAGCTCCTCCCTATGAGGTGCATGAACTAAACTCTAGGGTAAAGTAGAATAGTGCCTTATCTATTGGTCTTATAGAGTGAAAGTTAGACTATGGAGTCAAAAGGTTGTTTATAGTGGGTTTTCATTTTGGATTTATGAAGATAAAACTTTGAAAACTACAAATGTATATGGTCAACAAGTATTGGGAAAAAACTCATTCATGTTGCAGTCCCTTTAGGATCTCAATATAATTAATGGAGAAGGCCACTAGATTATTGTTGAGTCTCAAAAGTGTCTTCCATATTCATACATATTTCCATTATGTCATAACCATTTAGCTCTTGTTTCATAACCATTTGACCTAAAACCCTACATCAAGTAACCATTTTCATAAATATATGGGTTAGGATCCTTGTTTTCCAAAGTTATTTATTTTATGTATTTTAAGTGAATTTATGATTAGAAACTAGAAAATTAACATAGTTTCATATATCTATATATGTGTTATGAGTTTTGTGACATGTGTAGGTCAAAAGGAGACTTCCAGAAGACCCTTATGTGGCACTCTAAGGCCAAATTCGAATTTGGTTGGAGAAGATTATGGGATCAAGAGGATATGTGTCTCACTTCCTTGTTGTATTGAAACTCTAAGAGGATATGTGTCTCATTCCTCAAGTTGTGTTGAAATTCTAGAAATACATGTGTCTTATCATTTCCTATTTTGATTATAACTCTAGAGATGGAGGGAGAGATTCATGGACTCCCATTAATGAGATGACTCCTCATATTTTGTATAAATAGGAGAAGCTTTCTCCTATCATAGGTAATGAGGAAGTAATGAGGAAGTAGATTTGTAACTAAGTTCAAGATGAAATGGGATGTAGATTTCTGAGTTTTTTTTAATAGAGAAATTCAGTTCTTTGATGTTGTTTTGATTACAACTTTAAGGAGCTGAAGGACTTCACCAAATTGGTAGTAGAGGGCCCCTGCTATCCAAGGAGGCTTTTACATGTTTTCTAGATAAGTTGCTTTCAATTCTGTTTTGTCATATTTCCTTACTTAGATTGCTTTCTGAAATCATAGCTTTTAGCATAATTTTTAGCTTTTAGATTACAGTAGGCAGCCCGGGCATTTGCACATAGTTTTATAATGACTAATGACATGGAATCAATATTGTCCTTCTGCTGATTTCTTTTTCTTAGTTTTTGTTTAATTCCAGCACTGTTTTGTTTATTTCAGTCTTGCACATTTGCTTTAGTAGTTAGTTAGATATTAAACTGTTCATGTCATTTTCAGTTACCTCCGAAAGCCATAGCTGGACTAATGGCGAGGGATTGAAGTATGAGTGTGTAGTTTGATATTAGTTTACTTTTCTGCAAGTTAGATATATTAAATTGCTCATGTCATTTTCAGTTACCTCCGAAAGCCATAGCTGGACTAATGGTGAGGGATTGAAGTATGAGTGTGTAGTTTGATATTAGTTTATTTTCTGCAAGTTAGATATATTAAATTGCTCATGTCATTTTCAGTTACCTTCGAAAGCCATAGCTGGACTAATGGTGAGAGATTGAAGTATGAGTGTGTAGTTTGATATTAGTTTACTTTTCTGCAAGTTAGATATATTAAATTGCTCATGTCATTTTCAGTTACCTCCGAAAGCCATAGCTGGACTAATGGTGAGGGATTGAAGTATGAGTGTGTAGTTTGATATTAGTTTCTTTTTTTGCAAATTAGATATCAGGTTGCTCAAGTTGTTTATGGTTACCTCCGAAAGCCATAGCTGGACTAATGGTGAGGGATCATAATATAAGTTGATGTAATTTGATTTAGATTTAATTTGTTTCAATTCTTAGATTTCTTTAAGCATAGTTTCTTTTGTATTTGGACAGCAGCAAGGATAATGAGTTTCATGATCAGTAGTTCACTGTTTGTTTGACTAGAATAGTGATGCAATTTCATTTTCTTTGAAGAATTAATTTTGTCATTGTGTGTTTTAAAATTCTTTTGAAGTTTGGAAAATCATTAGAAGGACATCATTGTCTTGAATATTTGTTTCCATACTTGTCTTTTAGAATTTCATAAAAATCCAAAAACGACAAAAAGTAAGAGATAGGTTATCTTGCACATATAGTGCGCCACACTTCGTCAGCTTACGAATCCTTGGTTGATAATTTATGTTAGCAATTTAGGACACACTAAATTGACCAAACATTTTGGCGCCGTTGCCGGGGAAGTGTAACTAGGTAGCCTTATTTCTTACATCTAAAAAAAAAAATTAATAATTCTTGAATATGCTCTCCTCCTGCACTTTGTGTGATCTGGAGGATCAGAAAAAGGATTGTTATGTAAAAAAAATTTAATAATTCTTGAGTATGCTCTCCTCTTGCACTTTGTGTGATCTGGAGGATCAGAAAAAGAATTGTTATGTGAAAAAAAAAGAAAAAAAAAAGAGGAGACAAAATAAAACTTCATCATTTCAATTGATTCAACAATTTAAAAAAAAAAAAAAAATGTTTTCATGAAAAACTTTGATTTCAATAAATTGTTTTGTTTAATGAATATATATGTGTATTTTTAAATTTTTGAAAATATAACATACATAATTTTATTAAACAAATCAATTAAAAAAAATGAAAAAAAAAAAAAAAAAATTAAATTGTTTTGTTACTAAGGTATATATGTATATTTTTATTTTTGAAAATATATATATAATTTTAATAACAAATCATTTAAAAAAAAAAAAATTGTTTTGTTTAGTAAATTACATATGTATATTTTTAATTTTTCAAAATATAACATGTGTAATTTTATTAACAAAACAAATAAATAAATAAATAAATCATTTTGTTTAATAAAATATATATGTGTATTTTTAATTTTTAAAAATATAACATATAGTTTTATTAACAAAAACAAATTTAAAAATAAAAATAAAAAAAATTGAAAAACAAAAACAAACGCAATAAGACAATGCAACTCTCCTCGATAAAAAATAAAATCAAGAGGTCCATGGTGCATGAAAAATTGAAGCAAGAGAAGAAGTTAGAAAAGAAGAAGTAGACCAAGTCTCGTGATGCTGCAGAGAAAAGAGCTTTGGAGCTTGGAGAAGAGCCTCCAAAACCAAAGGTTCCCCACACGATTGAAAACACACGGGAGGCTGGTGAGACTGTTTGGCGGCCTGATGGTGAAGAGTTAAAGCTGATGATGAATTTAGTGCACATTTCAGCTGTGTTCAAACACCAAAAGTTCTGATCACGACCTCACGCTTTCGGTGCACTAGAGGGAAGCCAAGGGAAACAAGAAATTTACGGCAAAACTGAATACATAATCATTTAACAAATCTGTGATTTAGAGAGACCGTTCTTCAGGAAGCCAAGTTGGTTTCAAATTGAACTCAATTGATTGATGCATGTGGCAATTAGCAAATAATTTCGTTCACCAGAAGTCGTATTTCATTCCCAGAAAAACGCAACTGTATTTGAAACCTGATTTTAAAACATAAATTCGGAGCAAACTAAGGCGAATTTCAAAAAACTGAGACATGGGTTTTTTCCGGGAACAGGGGCAATTAGATAACCCAGAAATCATTTTAAGAAATTCGTGGCGGTCTGGGAGAATTTTTCGGTTCTTCAAAGCCCATTTTTGCCTGCCGCGTGAGGAAAAACGGTTTTATGTTTGCACAGTGGAGAGTTTGAACGACACTCTGCATTGATTTCACCCATAATCTGAAGAAGAAAAATTTTAAATGAAATCAAATTCTATCGTGGCATTCAATCCACTCATTCGTGGCAATCAGATAAATGAAATCAAGAGCCGTAATATCTAATTACTGACTAATTCCATGAGAAAAGCTTCTGATACGTTGTTCTATTATGGGTCTCAATCCTTAAAATAATACTCTTGTTAATATTTGGATGGTCTTGCGCTACTTCAAGTATCTTCGCACAGAAACGGGTGACTCATCCTCTATCAAGCGGGTTTGGTGCTTCAAAATTTCATTGAACTAACGTCATATGGCACTTAGGAAACCCATATCGGTTTACAGGCTTCATTTGCAAGCAAAAGCAAAGAGGATTATGTTACCTTCGGATGGCACTAACTCGTTTAGGCCCCAACCAAGCCAGACTCGAATGACTGGATTTCGTAGAATGTTTTGGTGCGTTTGGAACTCTGCTATTAATTATAGGAATAAGGGAAAAACCACATATTCCCTTCGATTTGGCCCTTGAGAAATTTTATGTCCTAAATGGCTTCATATATGCTTACTATCTGCAATATAGCAGAGCCACAACTACCATATTGAGTCTTGCTCGACTTTGTATGGATAACCCAACTTCAAATGAGTCGACGAATTCCAAGATTACAAGGCTCAAGACATTCGGTCTGCCTTAGCAGGCCTTCAAACAATTTTGCACTAACTCTGAAAGGGTTCTGTTCGCCTTGCACCCAAGAATCTCGATCTATTTAGGATATGACGATGCCTCAGGAAGTCGTCTTCAAAGAAATTGTCGATGCTGGCACCCATTCGTTTTTGTTTGCTGTTATGTTTGGTGATTGGGACATGGCCTATGTTTATTGTTTGCTTATTGTGCTCATTTGTAAATTTTTTTTTATTTTTTTTTTTTTTTGGACGTCAAAAACTTGGGGACATTATGGAGATGGCATTTGCAGAGCATTATGTTCTTTTAATAATGGCATTCATGTTTTTAGTTTTTATTTTTAATTTCCTGTTTTGTTTAATAAAATTATATATATATATATATATATATATATATATATATATATATTTTTAAATGTAACATATATAATATTTAAAAAAAAAAAAAAAATGCATTTTTATTTTTCAATTTTGTTATTAAAAAATAAAAAAATAAAAAAAATTGCATTTCTCTTTTGTTGTTTAAAAAAAAAAAAAAATTGAATCAATGAAATGAATAAGTTATTTGCTCACTTTTCTGAAGGTATTGATTAAATTTGGACTGATGATGAAGATGAATGGCTAACTTTTTATTCAAGATTTTTAGCTACAGAAACTGTCGACATTCTGCAGCTAAAGTCCAATTCCGCAGCTGTTCTCCAATTCTGCAGCTAAAGTCCAATTCCGCAGCTGTTCTCTAATTCCGCAGCTGAAAAACCTCATTGTTAAAATCAACCTAACTTTCTCATACAAAATCAGATTTTGATGATTTAAGTATCGTTGGAAAGGTCTCAACAAGATCTACACAATGAGAAATCCATCATTAGAGTTTGAAATGGTAAATAATGAAATAAATTGCTGAAAAGAAGCTACATTCAACTTGAGACACTAATTCCAAAACATGTATAAATTCTTTTGATTTTTCCTTTGAGAACTTGTTTCATTAATACAAATTCTTAGTTTTGTGTGTAAATATCATAACTAGAGAGATTGATCACCTCTCTCCTTTGATAATCTTACATTCCATTGCAGAAGAAGTATTAGTTTTTTTTGCAGGTTCCAAGAGGAAAGACAAATAACTACAAGAGAATGGTGTCTCTCTAAGAGACCAATTTGTTTCATAAGAGGATGATCAGCAACAAAGAGGAAATATGCTGATGTAAAATCAGATCCAAACACTTGAAAAACTTTCAGATACCATTGTCTCCATCACATCCATACCTCATAATAAACCATTCACCTCATTTCACTTCATGTTTTCCATTTACATTCACATCCACTTTTCATTTCTTTTTGTCCATTCATAACCCACAAATAAAAGCAAGAGGCTCATTCACATGCTTATTGCCCATTTCAATTTTCATCTTCCATTTCCATCTTCCATTTCTTGTCATTTTCATTCCGCAAATAAGCCCTGCTTCAATGCAAACTATTGAGTCTATAGTCCTTTGAGTCTAAGTTCTTTGTAAAACACCTTGAGGCTTGCATGCCTTAATGACAAGTTCTCATGCTGACAAAAAATGGGAATACATTAATGTCTCTTGTTCGTCAGATCTTCTAGGTGACTCGACATCAGCAAAATCATTCGTACCTAGCAAGATGTGTTTGGGCATCTTGACTCCCATTGTCATCAATGGTGAGAGTTCTCGTGTTGACTAGTGGCATCCATTAATGGCCACTAAGTCAACAATTTCCTACTATGTTCGACATCAGAACATCTTTTCACATAGTAGGAATTATGCTAATGAGTTTTGAAGACATGAAGACTATTATTTTCAACATTTTGGAGCAGATTTCAGCAAGTTTTAGTAGAAGCAATAAAAAGTCATCTCATCTCTTTATCCATGACTCCTCTTGTTCAGCCACTTGAAGAAGAATATGATCATAATTTTGTAGCCACCACACATACACAACTCATCCACATTTAAGGTAAGTGAAGGTATGTTGTTTTCTAATTTTTAGTCATGTAATTCATTAGAATGCTAAAATTGTAACTTTGGAAAAATTCCTCACTCCCTTTTCCACATTGTCATATCTTTAGTTGGGGGGGAAGGAACATCATTTCATATCCACATGTCATACACCATCATACATTTTCATTTCATATCCACATGTCATACACCATCATACATTTTCATTTCATTTCCACCCACATATACTTCCCAACCAACTATTGTTGCAACATGATCCAAAAGATTATATGCCTTGCAAATGATCAATTCATTGATGAAGAAATTGATTCTAAATGTTTTCATGAACTTTGATGCAACAAAGAAAATAAAGCATTGTTAAACAATAACCAATGCTTCAAAAAAAAAAAAAAATGGTTGTCACACAAGAACCAACCATTGGAAAAAAAAAATGTTGCAATCAAATGTATTATACTTTGCCAAAAAGGAAAATATCAAGAAGCAAAGTTTGGAATGAATCTATATGAGTCAAAACTCATAAAAGATCAACTCATGGACAAATGAATCATTGCAATAGTTGCATGAGGATATGCAACAACTTCAGTTGGGGGGTATGTTGAGTCTCAAAAGTGTTCTCCATATTCATACATATTTCCATTATGTCGTAACCATTTAGCTCTTATTTCATAGCCATTTGACCTAAAACCCTACATCAAGTAACCATTTTCATAAATATATGGGTTAGGATCCTTGTTTTCCAAAGTTATTTATTTTATGTATTTAAAGTGAATTTATGATTAGAAACTAGAAAAATTAACATAGTTTCATATATCTATATATGTGTTATGAGTTTTGTGACATGTGTAGGTCAAAAGGAGACTTCTAGAAGACCCTTATGTGGCACTCTAAGGCCAAATTCGAATTTGGTTGGAGAAGATTATGGGATTAAGAGGATATGTGTCTCACTTTCTTGTTGTATTGAAACTCTAAGAGGATATGTGTCTCATCTCTTAGTTGTGTTGAAACTCTAGAAAGACATGTGTCTTATCATTTCCTATTTTGATTGTAACTCTAGAGATGGAGGGAGAGATTCATGGACTCCCATTAATGAGATGACTCCTCATATTTTGTATAAATAGGAGAAGTTTTCTCCTATCATAGGTAATGAGGAAGTAATGAAAAAGTAGTAGAGAAGTATTTTGTAACAAAGTTCAAGATGGAATGGGATGTAGATTTGTGAGTTCTTTTTAATAGAGAAATTCAGTTCTTTGATGCTGTTTTGATTACAACTTTAAGAAGCTGAAGGACTTCACCAAATTGGTAGTAGAGGGCCTCTGCTATCCAAGGAGGCTTTTACATGTTTTCTAGATAAGTTGCTTTCAATTCTGTTTTGTCATATTTCCTTACTTAGATTGCTTTCTGAAATCATAACTTTTAGCATAATTTTTCATGGCAGCCCGGGCATTTGCACATAGTTTTATAATGACTAATGACATGGAATCCATCTTGTCCTTCTGCTAATTTACTTTTCTTAGTTTTTTTTTAATTCCAGCACTGTTTGTTTATTTCAGTCTTGCACATTTTCTTTAGTAATTAGATATATTAAACTGCTCATGTCATTTTCAGTTACCTCCGAAAGCCATAGCTGGACTAATGGTGAGGGATTGAAGTATGAGTGTGTAGTTTGATATTAGTTTACTTTTCTGCAAGTTAGATATATTAAATTGCTTATGTCATTTTCAGTTACCTCCGAAAGCCATAGCTGGACTAATGGCGAGGGATTGAAGTATGAGTGTGTAGTTTGATATTAGTTTACTTTTCTACAAATTAGATATATTAAATTGTTCATGTCATTTTCGCCATCTTAAGCCATAGCTGGACTTACGTAGGATTGAAGTATGAGGTAGTTTGATGTTATTAGTTTACTTTTTATGTGTTGTATATTAACTATTGTACTATTATCGCCATCTGAAGTTACAGAAGGACTAATGGCGAGGGATTGAAGTATGAGTGTGTAGTTTGATATTAGTTTACTTTTCTGCAAGTTAGATATATTAAGTTTCTCATGTCATTTTCAGTTACCTCCGAAAGCCATAGCTGGACTAATGGTGAGGGATTGAAGTATGAGTGTGTAGTTTGATATTAGTTTACTTTTCTGCAAGTTAGATATATTAAATTGCTCAAGTTGTTTATGATTACCTCCAAAAGTCATAGCTAGACTAATGGTGAGGGGTCAGAATATGAGTTGATGTAATTTGATTTTAGTTTTACTTTACTTGCAATCTTTTCTTTGAGTACAGTTTCTTTTGTGTTTAGACAGCAGCAAGGATAATGAGTTGCATGATCAATAGTTCACTGTTTGCTTGATTAGAATAGTGATGCAATTTTCATTTCCTTTTAGGAATTAATTTTGTCATTGTGTGTTTTAAAATTCTTTTGAAGTTTGGAAAACCATTAGAAGGACATCATTGTCTTGAATATTTGTCTCCATACTTGTCTTTTAGAATTTCATAAAAATCCAAAAACGACAAAAAGTAGGAGATAGGTTATCTTGCACATATAGTGCGCCACACTTCGTCAGCTTACGAATCCTTGGTTGATAATTTATGTTAGCAATTTATGACACACTAAATTGACCAAACAATTATCTATCAATATCGACACATCATCACTACGTTGGAGGAGAATAGAGGTGGAATGAGAATACCATATTTGGACACATTATACTTTAATGAGATATTAGAACACATGTGCCTAGTAGATCTAGATACAATAAATGTATTAAACACATGTAATAATAGTCATGGGATGATTGAATTAGATTTAATCTACACTAGATCAATCATTTATTTCATAATCCATTTCACTATCTAGACTTCATTTGGAGGCCACCATCCTCACTTTATTTGGTTTACATCTTTATTTCTTCTTCCTTAAACTAGATCTAATGGAAATCGTAAAAATATCAATTTTCATTTTGAAGAATTTTGGCTCAATCATCCCTCCTTTATAGAAAACATGGCATCATGGTTATAAGAAAAAAAACCATCTAGGGAACCCCCATGTACTTATTTTAATAGTTCCTCAATCATATTAAATATTGAATCAAGAAATGGAGCAAGGAGGAGTTTGGATGCATTTTCAAAGTTGAAATTGATATGAATAAAAAAATGTAGTTGGTACGAATTTCTTAGGCTATAATGAATCACTTTTTGTAGAAAAAACATCTCTTCAAATCTAATTATAGGATTGAAACAAACATTAAGAAATTATTTAGAAGAAAAAATCAAGAGTTAAATTTCTCAAACAGGAAATCACTAATTTATTTCATAGAATGATGATTAAAATCCATCACTGCAACTACATCTTTTTCCTAAAATACAACCTTGGAATTAAACCATCTTGTCTAAATCCCAACCATATCGATGCAACACCATTCAAAAAATCATCGAAAATGTCTCCCGAGTTGTCACACAAGAGTAAAATTCTTCCCTCCTATAAGATGTCACCTTATAAGAAGTAGAGCAAGTGATAATGGATATTAGAAAGGAAAAGCCTACTAAGCTCTATGGATTCACTACTAATTTCTTACATGGCTACTATAATATAATCAAAATTTTGATCTTGGAAGTAGTTTAGGACTCATAAATTTTCTTATGTGCCCCATACCCTCAACTCTAACTTCCTCGCTCTCATAACTAAGAAAGAGAAAGTGAATGACCCTAGTAAATTTTGACCCTTTTCCCTCTACATTGTAGCCTACAAAATAATTACGAAGTTTATAGAAAATCTTCTCAAGCCTCTTTTTTGTAATTTAATATCCCACAAACAATAGACATTAGAGGAAATTTCAGCCTAAAAGCGCCCATGAAATTTTCACATAATTTCCATGTCATAATATGTAAACCAAACAAAATCCTTTAAATTTAAAAAGAGGTACATGTAAATATTTTGGATGCAAAATAAGAAACTATTTTTTTAATTGTATTTTTGACTTATCTCCTTATAGGTTTACTCAAATTTAAATTGTAGACACTCGTTGGATGTCGAATTAAATTTCAAATCCAATGAGTGCCCATTATTCATACTTCTTAGAAGACCCACAATGATATAAATTGAAGATACATTAAAATTTAAGTGTGTTCAACACACTTTTTTAATGTATATTCAATTTTTCGCAATGTGGATATTCTCATAAGTATGCATAATTGGTACTCATTGGATGTGGAATTTAATTCAACATCCAATGAATGTATATAATTGAAATTTTAGTAAACCTATAAGGAGATAAGCTAAAAATACTATTAAAAAAGTAGTTTTCTTCTTTTCCCTCCAAAATTCATAAATTATTTTATTATTTTAAATATTATTTTATTATTTTCCTTAGGAGGCCACTTTTAGGCCAAATTTTCCTCTAATGGCTATGTTGAAAGCGGGAAAATCCTAAATGACACAATTCTCACCTAGGAGATGATAAATTATTTTAAAACGTCTAGAAGAGAATGGATGCTTATAAAACTACATCTGTCAAAATATTTTGATAGGTTGGGCTAAAAATATATTTGATATATCTTTTGGCCTTGGGATTCTCAAAATAGTGGATTGGTTTGATCTTATCTCTTACCTCATTGAACTTCTCCCCCCTCATTAACAGATCCCCATCTACCACCTTCTCTCCCTCTTGTCATACAATATATTTTATAGTGCGACCCTCTGTCTCCATTTCATTTCATCTCAATGGTTGAACGAGTCAATTTCTCCCTTAATCTATTAGTCATCGACAATAAAATTAAATGCATTAGATTTTTTGGTGATAATATTGGACCTTTGCATCAACAATTTGATAATGACACAATGCTTATTGGAATTGCCATAGTTTAAGAAGAAGAAACTTTCAAGAAGATGCTCAGAGATTTTATGGAAGCCTCATGCACTTCTATAAACCAAGGTAAGTCTCAAATTTTCCTTTTTAAAATAATTTCTACCATCCAATTTAACATTTCGACAATGATTAGTTTTCAACAAATTTACCTTTCATCCAAATATTTGAGTGCCCCCATGGTGGATAATTTCATCTATAATGTCACCTAGGAGGCTCTCCTCTTTAAAATTGAGAAGAAAATAGCAACTTAGAACTTCTTTTCTCTAAAAATTGTATAATGACTCATTTTGATCAAACCGATTCTTCAAGTAATGGCTTTGTATTTACTTTATGTAGTAGCAGTCCCTAAGTTTAACCTAAATAGTACATGTAATTTGCAACACTTCTTCCTTTGGGGAGGAGCCATTAGAGATAGAAAATTGGCTCCAATTTCCTAGTACAAACTCTTCCTTCTAAAATTTTCAAGATGCCTATTTATGTGAGGTCTTGAAAACTTAAGTTCAGTCATTGGGGATAAAACATTTTGGAATTATATTTAGGGTGGAAGAAAATTATCGAAGAAGATATAGTGACAAAATTATGGATCTAATCTTATTGAATCTATCCTCATTAGAATGGAAGAGGAAAACAATGGCTCCTTGATATGAATGTAGCTTAGAAGAATCAAAACCTAGCTCTGAATCATTGTTTTTGGAGATTTTGAGTGGACACCACACCTTATTTTGGGGTGATTCATGGTAAAAAATACCCATGTGGAAGGATGACCATGAATTTTTAGCACTTAAGAAACACATGATCAACTACAAAAAAAATCAGATACATCAATATTGGACATATTCAAATATGGATAGTAAATGGAGGTATTGAATGCCTAAAGAATAATGGCACCCCCTACGACTAACCTTAATTAGCACAAATTTCGAAAAATATCTTATAGAAATCAAACAAAAAATCCACTACAATAAGGAAAAACATAAAAGGGTATACAACCCAAAAGGCATATCAACTAGTAGCTAGGCTTTTAAATACTAAGAAAGCATATTAACTAGTAGCTATCCATTATCTCCTAGCACATAAGATTTGAGATAACTTTGGGAAGATAAATATATCCTATCCTCCTATCCCCTTTATTGTCAAGAGGAGAAAGCTATAGAAAATCTACTCAAACTCAACTCTTGTTCCTTCGCAACCTCCCTTTGTTACCAAGGTGATTCATCCTTTGGGCAACCTAATTACGATAGGTCTATTTTAACAAAGACCATAGTTCATTCGTGAGCTAAGGAATTCAACGACATAGTGAATTGAGCTTAGGAATATTCCCAAACATATTATTATGAAAATGTTTGAAGGAAAAAAACTATAGAATCTTAAAATATTTCCATAAAAAGGTCCATCATACTTGGAAAAAGATCAAATGGGGTGTTTAAGAAATGGTCCTAATATCCCCATGGTTAAACCAAGACTACAACTACTAATAGAAAGATACCCTCATATTAAAATCATTCAATGAATTCGAGCCAACATATTCTCTTCAAACTCAAGCTACCAAAACCCCCATGCACTTAGCTCCAAATAAATGAACTCCTTCACTATCGTTTTCTTAAACATAATTCCACCCATTTAACATATGATATTTAAAAATTCCTTCATTGATATCTTCAATTTGTCTTTGCAATTTTTTTTCCATGTCCTCCTCCTATGAGAAAAAGTTTTTACCATAAATTTTATACACATATATTGCAATAAAGGGTGAATTGATGTTTTTTTTTTTTTGGACGAAGAACAAATAAACTTAAATTTTCAATTTTTCTTTTAATATTCCCAGGGTTGTTGCATTTTTGGAAAACTACGTCGGTGAAATTTTCAAGAAAGTCACATATTAGTTATCGTTTCTGACACGATATTCATCGGATGTCCAACAACATCATTGGATATGATATTTTTCCATCGGATTTATGACACATAATTGTCGAAAAAATCTCGTCAGATTTGTTACATACCCATCCTATCTCTAACACCATATCGTCATATTAATCCTATTATATTTTTTACTTGTCTATCAAATTTTCGACTTCAGATCATCAAACAACTCTCGTCATATTTTGTACTCTCTTACACCTTATTATCGAACAATTCTCATCATATTTTGTAAATACCATCAGATCTCTGACACTCTATCATTGGAAAACTTGTAGAAATTTAATCCAATATATGTATTTCCTGGATTCTCCTAATCTAACAATTATATGCCACTATTAAATACATAATCGCTTCTACAAAATCTTTGTAGAATTTAAAACACAATTGCCAATAGCAATATCATGAAGAAAGATCAATCACACATAACATAGATAATTTTCTTGGGGAAAGCACATAGCTAAAAACCCCATTATCTTCTATTATGTATTATATCATGGATCATGAAAAAATTACATACAAAGCTCCAATCCAAGAGCTCTCAATACAATAGTTAACCATCTCACACTGTCATACAAAAATTGGCAAGTTCCTTAGCCAATTTACTGTCTCTAGACAACCTACCTCCATTGCGCAATCCCAACTGATAGAAATCCCTAAATGAATGGAATCTTGCTTGCCTTGACTACGCAATCCTCATGAGCACATCCAATGTGTGTGTGGTTGCATGTGTGCAACTGATAATGTCACAACTGATAGTAAATATGTCCCTTTCACCTACATCTCAACTAGGTCTCCACTGGATCTGACATGCATGTAGTTAATAGTAGTAAATCTTCAGTTGCATCTGAGGCAACTGATGGTAAATTAATTAATAATTGATTCAATTGATCTCTCACTAGTTTATCTTCAGTTACATTTAACACAACTGAGTTTAACTCACTTAACTGAGTTAAACTAATTTACAACTTTCATAACTACACTTACAACTCTGTTACAACTTCAAATCACTTAGTTACAAATATGTCCACTTGCATGTCCCACCAACCAACCACTCAACTCAAAATTCCTATAGCTAACTGATTTGCCACTTTAGTTAACTATTTCCATGTTCTCATTGAGAATAGATTATTGTTTATTGTCCAACTAATATTAAGGGATAATAATATTTGACATGCATCTATAAATAGACATGCAATCTATAAATAGAACATGCACATACATCTATAAATAGATATCATCTATAAATATAATTTTCTCATGCATCTATAAATAGAAATCCACCTAAAAATATCCTGAGGCTCCATCCTAGTGTAGGTGCATAATTTTTACTAGGATCTTCTTATTGAATTTCAACACTCCCTCTAAAAAAGAAAGGGATTATTCTTCACCCCGATCCTGTCTCTATGGTATTCGAATTTGCTCCTAGTGAGCGCCTTCATCAGAATAACTGCATATTGATCTTTCATAGGAATGTACTGAAGAAACATGATCTTCCTCTGCACACAATCTCTGATATGATGATATCGGATATCTATATGCTTATATCTATCATGAAACACAAGATTAATCAAGATTTTAATGAAACTCTAATTATCACAATGAATCACTGTCGGCTCTAAATGAGAACGAAACAAACTAGCCAAGATCTTTCTCATCCAGATAGCCTCACATGCATCTTGACTCGTATTTTTCTTCTATTGAACTGAGTACCACAGGTCTCTGCTTCTTGCTGTACCAAGAAATAGTTGTAGATCTAATGCTAAATATCCCCCCTAATGTGCTCTTTCTGTCTGATGGGCTGCCTGCCCAATCTGCATCCATGAAGACATGAAACTTCACCTCATCCATCTATATGTACCATGGAACATACTTAGAAGTGCCCATTAGGTATCTCAGGACATTCTTGCCCGCCTTTCAAAATAACTTGGTAGGCTTAACCATCACTTGACTCAGCTGGCTAACTGCATAACAAATGTACGATCTCGTGTTCACTAGTTACATTAGCAAACCCACTAATTGTCGATAGATAGTAGCATCCACTACCTCTCCAGAAGTAGCATCCTCTTTCCTCCAGTTTTTTGGAAGAGGAGTATCCATGGGTTTGAAACCCTCCATGTGAAACTTACCCATTATCTCCCTTGCATACTTTCCTTGAGACACAAAAATTTCACCATCTTGCTGCCATATTTCCAATCCAAGGAAATAATGAAGGAGGTCCATATCCTTCATCTCAAACTCTTTTGCAAGGTCCTCCTTGCATGAGTGTATCATTTTCTCATCACCAGTCAATATTAAATCATCAACATAAAGAACAATGATCAAAATCTTACCCTCCACCACAATTTGGTATAGGTTTGCATTCCCTTCACTTTTGGTGAAGCCCAGTCTGGTGAAATAGTTGTCTATCTGAGTGTACCAAGCACGTGGTGCTTTCTTCAGCCCATAAAACGCTCTTTTGAGTCGGCAAACATGCGACTTGCTGCTGAAAATATCAAATCCTTGAAGTTGCTCTATGTACACCTCTTCCTCAATGATCCCATTGAGAAACGCAATCTTCACATCCATATGATGAATGTGTCGGCCCATCTGTGCTAAGAGAGCAAGGATGTTACTTATGGAAGAATACCTTGCGACATGTGAAAAGGTTTCTTCATAATCTATCCCCTCGATCTGTGAGAAGCCTCGGGCCACAAATCTGGCCTTGTATTTCTCAACACTCCCATCAGCAACTTGCTTTACCTTGTAGATCCATCTCGAACCTACCACTAATTTATCAACTAGCCTTGGAACAATTTCCCAAGCACTGTTTTTGACAATGGAGTCATACTCCTCCACCATTGCATCTACCCATGTGGGCTACTGCACTACTTACTGGAAGGAAGATGGCTTAGTCACAGTACATTTTCTCATGAGATCCATGTATCTAGTAAATCGGTCAGGAGACTGTCTTTGTCTACGCTCTGAAGTAGGGGCTCCTACATTTTGTGCATCATCAAGTATTAGCCTATCAACTTCTATGGTATGCCTTCTGCTAGTTCTGATGGTTGGCTCCGCGTGAGTGGACTCCTCCACTCCATGAACCTCCTCCTGTGGCTGATCCACATCTAGAGACTCATATTTGGGAACCAACAGTTCCTCCTACGCATGTAAGTCTAACTCCCTCTCAAGCGACAACTGCATGGCTTTCCCATCATCAAATTTTATATCCCATCGCACCACAGTCATTCGACTACTTGGAAAATACACACGATAATTATGGGGTGTTTATGTGTACCCCACAAATATCCCAACTTTAGCAGTCGGCTCCAGCTTCTTCCTGGTGTCCTTGGTCACATGCACATAAACAGATGAGCCAAAAATATTAAAGTGTGAAACATCTGGTTTCTTACCAGTGAAAGCTTCTTCAAGTGTACTCATGCCAAGTACTTTATGAGGACAAATGTTTTGCACATAAACCGCAGTGTTGCATGCTTCCACCCACAAATGCATTGGTAGGCCCTAATCATGCAACATCACTTGTGCTACACCTAATATTGTTCCGTTCTTCCTCTCCACGACCCCATTTTGTTGTGGGTTATGAGGCGCTATGAGTTCTCTTCTAATTCCTTCTTTTCTATAGAAGTTCTTGAATTTGTTAGAGATGTATTCTCCACCATTATCGCTCTTCAGAGCCTTCAGTTGCTTCCCTGACTCTTTCTCAACCAATGCCTTAAACTCATAGAACTTTGAGAATGTTTGATCCTTCTTCTGCATGAAGAAGATCCAGTGTTACGAGAAAATTCATCAACAAAAATAACATAGTACTTATGCTTTTTTGTTGAGCAACCGAGAATGGTCCACACACATCTGTGTGAACTCTCTCAAGGATCCTCGAAGCATGGTTCTCCTTTTCATGAAAGGTGGAATTTACATACTTCCCCATGGTGCAACCCTTGCACTGATATAATTGAGCAAGTGTTCCCATTGGAAGTCCAGTAGATATTTGTTGCATGACTTTCAAGGCTCCATGATGAAGATGGCCCAATCGCCTGTGCCATAATAAGCCCTCATCCTGTCTCACCACTTTTTCCGCCTTTCCCATCATGGCAGCGCAACCATCTACCTCCAGCTTTTAGATATTCTTAACTCAAATCCCTATCCTCTTGGCTTGACCCATTTTTTTATGTCGCAGGAAATATTTTCCATCGCTGAAAACAATTTCATAGACTCTGTCCTCCAACATTGCGACTGAGACCAAGTTTTTCTTCAGACCTAGAACATGCATAACATATTTCAATTGAAATGGTTTACCTGAATCCCTCTGAAAGGTAATGGTACCAATGACAGTTGCATTCTATCATCCATCATCACCCCTCTATATATGCATCTAAAGATATTTCTCCTCCAAGTCACTGAAAATCTCCTTATCTCCTGTCATGTGAAAGGAAGCGCCACTATCCAAATACCACACTGATACCAATTCACTTGACACCATGCATGCGATCAAGGAGAATTCAAGTTAAAATTGCGAGGCAAGGGCCTCACGAACTACAATTCCAACAACCTTCCTGTTATTCTTCTTTTACGGACATTTAGTAGCAAGATGCCCATGTTTGTGATAGTGAAAACACTTCACCTTGGACATATCCAGCTTCTTGCCTTTAGACTCAGATTTAGAATGAAATTTATTCCCCTTCCCCTTCTTCGCCTTGGCAGCCAAAGCACAATCCTCTTCATCATCATGCTTTGATGAAGAGCCATCTCTTGTGTTCCGCCTGAACTCTTCCTATACCAGATCTGACCACAATCATTCCCAATCCGAAAATTTTTCTTGTTCGTTGACAAAGTCTTCATAACTATGCAAACTCTTAGGAAGTCCCAAGAGAGCCAAGCTCACCAAATCATCATCAACAATAGTTATTCCCACACTCCCCAGTTCATCCCGACATTGGAAAAACTTCGTGAGATACTTTGGAATGTTGTCGCCCTTTTCCATCTTGATCTTCTTGATTTTATCTTTGAGTGCCAATATCCTATGGTCGCTGCTGCTTTGGAAAATATATGTCAAAGCCTTCCACAGAGCATATGGTGTGGCTTTCCCATGAAGGCTTATGACAATGTGGTCTCGTACTCCTTCCAACAGAATCTTCCTCACCTTTTCCACTTTCTTTTTCCATGCATCAAATAATGCAGCATCTGTTGAAGCAGGCTTAGGAACATCATTGTCAATGAATTCCTTCAAGCCATTATCTTCCAACACTGCCTCCATCCTGTCCTTCCAAGAAATTTAGTTTGAGTTTCCCTCGAGTGCATACTCTAACCTCAAGCCATTGAAATCCATTTCGATGTTAAATCAGTTATAGCACCAAGAAAGTATTTTTGCAAATTCATATTATTTCCACCAACAAACTGAGCTCCTTCTTCACAATTTCTATCTCCTATGCTCTGATACCATGTAGAAATTTAATACAAAATATGTATTGCCTGGATTCTCCTTATCTAACAATTATATTCCACTGTTAAATATAGAATCACTTCTACAAAATCTCTGCAGAATTTAAAACACAATCGCCAATAGCAATATCATGAAGAAAGATCAATCACACATAACACAGATAATTTACCCGGGGAAAACATATAACTAAAAACCACACTATATTCTATTATGCATTATATTATGGATCATGAAACAATTACATACAAAGCTCCAATCCAAGAGCTCTTAGTACAATAGCTAACTATCTCACACTGTCATACAAAAATTGGCAAGTTCCTTAGCCAATTTAATCTCTCCAGACAGCTTGCCTCCACTGTGCAATCCCAACTGATAGAAATCCATGAATGAATGGAATCCTGCTTTCCTTGATTTTGCAATCATCATGGTCACATCCAATGTGTGTGTGGTTGCATGCGAGCAATCGATAATGTCACAACTGATAGTCAATCTGTCCCTTTCACCTACATCTCAACTGGGTCTCCACTACATCTGACATGCATGTAGTTAATAGTAGTAAATATACAGTTTCATGTGAGTCCACTGATTGTGAATTATTAATAATTAATTCACTTGATCTCTCACTAGTGTATCTTCAGTTACAACTAGCACAACTGAGTTTAACTCAGTTAAACTATTTTTCAACTCTCATAACTACACTTCCAACTCTGTTACAACTTCAAATCACTCAGTTACAACTAATTCCACTTGCATGTCCCACCAACCAACCACTCAACTAGAAATTCCTATAGCTAAGTGATTTTCCACTTCAGTTAACTATTTCCAAGTGCGCACTGAGAATAGATTATTGTTTATTGTCCAACTAATATTAAGGGATAATAATAGTTGACATGCATCTATAAATATACATGCAATATATAAATAGAACTTGCACATACATCTATAAATATACCTCATCTATAAATAGACATCCACCTAAAAATAGCCTGAGGCTCCATCTTAGTGTAGGTGCATAATTTTCACTAGGATCTTCTTGTTGAATCTCAACAAAACCCTCGTCGTATTTTGTACTTATCTGTTAGAGTTCCGAATCCATATCGTCAGATAACTCTCATTGTAATGTGTACTCTCCATCACCCTATTTTTGGATAACACCCATTGGATTTTTCACTTATCCATCAAATCATTGTCGTCGTATCATCGGATAACTCTCACCGGATTTTGTAATTATCTGAAAAATATTTTGTAGAAAATATATAACACAACTATAATACCATGTATAAATTATATCAATGGACTCAATCTGATCATGCAATGTAATAAGAAATATGCTGAATCCTTCTGCAATATTTGTGGAATATAAATCACGATCATCAATCACATGTAAGTTAGAGAAAGGAAATTATCAATCACACAACACAAGAAGTTCTTAGGGAAAGAACCTACTCAAAACCCCTCTATCATATATTGTACATAGTCAAAGAATAATTAAACAATAAAATTTTTTCTAACACCAAGAAAATCCTGCACTATCCTGACTATCTCACTCTGATCCTGCTCAAAACTATCTAACAATTCTTAGGAAAAATTGACCAACACTTGGCCAATTCTCAGCCCTTCCTTAGCCCAGCCTTGCTCACACAATCTCTAGGCAATAAATCCCTATTAAATAGGATAATTAGCCTTCCTTTATTACATAATCCCTACGGAGACATCATTTGAATTTATAACTGCACTTCGACAGTTCGCCAAAAACACAACTGATATTTTACTTGTATTTAAACTTTGTCTCAACTGGGTCTTCATCAAAATTGATATGGATGAAACTATTAATAGTGAATCATCAGTGACTTGGTATATCACTACTTTTGAATTTAAATCTAATTTAATTCACTTGATCTTCCACTAGCTCATCAATCAGTTAGAATTAGATAAACTTATTTTAACTCAATTAATGTGATTTAATTGATCCCACTCACACCACACTAGTGCTAAAAATGCAAATGGACCCTGTTAATAATATAATCATTCTACATGCCTATCCCTTGACCCTCAACTCGAAATTCTTGAGCTAACTAAGTCTATCACACTTAGTTAACTATTACAAGTTGTTATGAGATAATATTACAATTAATTTTCCAATTTATTTAAACATTGGTTGCACACTAATGTGTCACTAGGATCCATCACTGTGTGACTTGTGATCACACACTAGTGTGTGTGTGAATTTTAATGTTGTTTCTGGATGCCAATGTCACTGTTTCTTGTTGCAAATTTCAACACTCCCTCTCAACAAGAAAATAATCAATCTATCCCGATCTGGTACCTTTGGAATGTTCTTGCATGCAACACTTCCTAGTGTTGTTCGCACATGAAACTCTCCTGAAACTAAATAGCCTCCAAAAAATTGAACCAATATAATGCATATGTCATCAGAGTCTTCCAACTGCTACTAGTTACTGCACATGTCTACTAGACTCTCTGCACTGCTACTAACATCCGCATTTGTGCTCTCTGCACTGCTGCCAACTGTGATCTGCACTCCAGTATCTGACACCTATCACTCTGATTTCTGTCCTCTTGACATATGAATGCATCAATATAACTGATCCTTCATGCTACTTTTGTACTGTGGGATCCTTGTAGCTAGATTCTATCCATGAGACACACAATCTCAATGGAAACTACCCAAATTTATTCTTGGGATCATATCTGTACATCATCCCACCTCACGCCTAGAGGTATAGCTGCATGTACTCCCTCTGCCCATCTGACTCAAAATTCCCCCCTCCTGGAGGTCTCTGCTTGAGTGGACTCTTCCACTCGGTCTCCTCTCTTCTTCTCTAATTTTGGTTGCTCCAAAAAATTCTGAGACTGCTGTTGAGGCTCCATGTTGAGAGATTATTTCTCCCTCTCAAACACCAATTCATTAACCACTGCTTTGCTCCTCAAATATTTGCATGCATCCTCAACCTTGAGAGCATATAGGTTCTTGACTCTTGAACCAATCTGCTTCACCTGTCCTATGGCTATGTGTTTAAGGGACACCTTTTTTTTTCTAAACATCACCTCATAACCACGGTCTTCCAATACCACTATGGAGACAAGATTATTCCTTAGTCCCGGAACATACCAAACATATGCTAGTCTGAGAGGGGAGCCAGAATCCCTCTGAAAGGTAATTGTACCTATGTCGGTCGTGTTATACCTCCCATCATCTCTAAAATATATGTTCTGCTGGAGGTCCTTCTCCTCCAAGTCACTGAAGGGATGTCTATTCCCCATCATATAGAACGAGGCACCACTTTCTAGATACCACATGCATCCCATTTCAGTGTTGTCCTTGCATGCAATGAGAGTAAAATCAAGCTCGAATTTTGAAGCCAATGCTTCACTTGTTGCAACTGCAGGCCCCTTCTTGCTTGCCTTCTTCTATGGACAATTCCAAGAATAGTTCGCATGCTCGTGATAGTGAAAACATATGATATTGGACAAGTCTCTCTTTCCCTCTTTGCCTTGGGACTTATTTCCCTTGGCTTTCTTTCCTTTTCTGACTCGCGCACATTGTAATTGTCCCACCGTCGCAAAATTTTCTGAAAAAAAAAAGAGTTGATTTGAAATTGATGATATCTCCCTCCTCCGAGCTCCGATTCGACCAAATTTGTTTTTTCAATTTGGGTATTTTTTCACAAGGAATCCAAATATGCTATTTTTTTTTAAAATTTTGCATCAAAATTTTCACATATTCTCTGCAATACTCACCGCCCGAAAATTTCCTTCTCTGATATCATGTATAAAATCTCTAACACAACTATAATACCATGTATAAATAATATCAATGGACTCAATCCGATCATGCAATGTACTAAAGCAAGATATTGAATCCTTCTACAATATTTGTGGAATGTAAATCACGATCAATCAATCACATGCAAGTAAGAGAAAGGAAATTATCAATTACACAACACAAGATGTTCTTGGGGAAATCACCTACTCAAAACCCCTCTATCATATATTTTACATAGTCAAAGAATCATGAAACAATAAAATGCTTTCTCACACTGAGAAAATCCATTCCTTAGCACAACCTTGCTCACGCAATCCCTATTAAATAGGATAAGTAGCCTTCCTTGACTGTGCAATCCCTATGAAGCCTTCCTCTGACTTTATAATTACACGTGGGCTGTTCGCCAAAAATACAAGTGATAATTTACTTGTATTTAACCTTTCTTTCAACTGGGTCTTCATCATAATTGACATGCATGCAACTATTAATAGCGAATCATCAATTACTTAGTAGATCAATACTTGTGAATTTAAATCTAGTTTAATTCACTTGATCTTCCACTCGCTCATCAATCATTTAGAACTAGTTAAATTGATTATAACTCAATTAATGTGAGTTAACTGATCCCAGTCACACCACACTAGTGCTATAACTGCAACAAGACCCTGATAATAATATAATCACTCTACATGCCTATAATTTGACCCTCAACTCAAAAGTCTTGAAATAACTAAGTCTATCACACTTAGTTAACTATTACAAGTTGTTTTGAGATAAGATTACAATTAATTTTCCAATTTATTTAAAAATTGGTTGCACACTAATGTGTCGCTAGGATCCATCACTGTGTAACTTGTGATACCACACTAGCGTGTGTGCATTTTCATGTTGTTTCTAGATGCCAATTTCACTATTTCTTGTTGCAAATTTCAACATCTTTGACATGGTATCACCAAGCGACGCATCAACTATTTGACATGGATTTGTCACATTACACTGTAAGATCTTATTAGATTTCCAACAATATTCCATCACATTACATTGTAGATACCAATTAAGCTTCTGTTGGAGATATGACAATTGGTTCATCCCCTTTATGTTGGTTATCTATTGAGGGATGTGTGTCATATATATTACAAACATTTTTTTAATTAAATTTTTTGACTAATTTTCACTTATGGAACTGAGAAACGAGTTCTATCGGAGTGATGAAAAAATTCCATCTAATTACCAACGAAATCCATCATATTTTAGTGCACTATGCAGTACTGGGTGGATCTTGTACTCCCAAGACATGGGATTGATTCCCACAAATACCACTATAACCTCTAGTTGAGCATCAGGTAGGTGGGACATCCACGAGTTTCCTAGTGGTTACTATTACTCAAGGAGTGCCTTCACATGGCACCCATTCAGAAATTGTTCTACACCTAGTGAGCTATATTTTTTTCATTTTCATATTAATTCAAAAAAATAATAATTTGATAACTTTTTATTACTCATAGAGGAATTCCACAGTTCAATATGTGGGATATGCAGTGTTGGTTGTAAAATGAAATATTAGGTTAAAGTATAGTAATAAAACATAATGTAGAATAAATTTAAAAAATAAAAATAAAAATAAAAAGTAATAAAAATATTAAATCGATTTAATTAAATTTGTTATACTGCATTTTTTTTAATTAATAAAAACTACAAACAAATTTTTCGATACATAAATCATAATACATATATAAAATTCAAATAAACATAAATAATAATAAATAATCATTCATATATCTATTTAATTATGATATTTTAGAACATATAATTAATAAACATATAAAAACTTAATAAATTTAATAAATAAACATATAAGTAAAAATAATGGTATTTTTTTATATAGATGTGAAAAATATATAAATATGAATAGTATGTATATTCTAACAAATGCATCCTTCCCAAAGAGTCAGGAGTTGGTGCATGTCTCTAGAATAGCTCTAGAATTACTAATGTTACGTGAGTAGTATATCACCATAAAAGAAACTATAACTAATTTAATGAGTTGTCAATAGTTTCAAAACCCTAATTAGTTCATACTCACTCATGCAAGGCTTAATATTTGAGAAAAGAATATGACTACTACTAGGATCAACTAGGTAACTAGTGTTCCAAGAGATCCTTGTTAAGGGATTTATATTGCACTCATTCTAATTATCAAACTCTATGAGTTCAATATTGTTATTTATTGTCACTATTTCACATTCTTAACTATTTAAAATTTATATAAATATAAATAATATTATTAAAAACAAGTATAGACCCATCTTAACTCTAGATGAAATCAAATTTTTAGAAATGTAAATTTTTTCTTGATTTTTTACTCAAAAAAATTTAAATTTTAAGAGATTTAATCTCTCAACACTTGGTAAATATAGAGTTAAAATAAATATATGATGATATTAGAACTACAATAACTAGATTTTATAAAATGCAAATTTAAAAAGGAAAAAATAAAAATCAATATACATTTTAAAAAATTTAAATTTAAAAAAAATAATAATGATTATAGTAAATTTTAAAAATTAAAGAAATGATAAAATATAACTAATTTATGCAAATAAACAAATTGCAAATTATAAATTCTTAGTACATTTTCAACATCTTTCCACTCTAAATTATTGAATCCATAAGGTATTATATGTGCCTCTACAATATATTCTATATGCCTCTACAATCCTAAGACCTCGTTGTGCTATTGCATGGTGGGTTTGATATAGGGTCTTCGGCCTAATCAAATTAAACTTTGATAAATTGGGTGAAATAGTGATCATCCTAATTTGATTCAAGAAATGTGAATGAATTTGAAGAATAATAAAATGGATTCATGAGAAAAATCTATCATTAAATAAATAGATTTTATTTTTTCATGAGTATATATATAATAAATAAATAGAATGTAATATTAAAAAATTGTTAAATTTTCAAATTATTAAATTTTAAAAATTTACATCAATATTAATAATCATATTTAACTAATTGAAAAGAAATTTACTAAAATTCAGAATTAAATCATTATTGTAACAACCATTCTAAGCTATCCCTACATAATAATTATCTTTCTCTAGATATAATTTTTTCCAATTCTTATGATTACATCAATATTAATAATTATATTTCACTAACTAATTTTTGTTTACTAAATTAAAAGCTAAATCATATATATATATATATATATATATATATATATATATATATATATATATATATATATATATATATATATTCTTTGACTTTATTTAAAAAATTAAATATTAATATATTACAAAAGTTATTAATGTAGGACCCAAAAAATTCTTATTTACAATTATATCACTTAACTATTTGAAGCAATCCACCAAGTAATATGCGTTCTTAATACATATAAAAACAAATTATTTTTCATATAACATAAAAAATTAAAAATAAATTATCATGATGAAGATCAGTCAGCTTCAAACTTCCATAAAAATAAAACTCTAAACATGCATCAATTTAATTTGACTACTTTTAGTTCGTTGATAGTGGACAATACTTTTTACATAATGATTTCCTTTGTTTTTTTTCATTCCGGTCAGAGTGAAACAAAAGTTATCGAACCATTTTTATTTCATTCTTGTTTTTTAATGATTCTTGATTTATTAAAAATATGATACTTGATTTATTTCATTCTTGTTTTTTAATGATTCTTGATTTATTAAAAAATATGATTCTTGAACACTTTGGAATGTTACGATATTTGGGAACACTTTCTAATAAAGAAAATTCTAGAAAGCAATTTGTAGGCTGAGATAAAGAAGAGCATTAATAACACACTCGATGAAAGGGAAAAAAAGCATCTTGAAATAATTATAAAATTAAAATTAATAAATAATTAAAGAAAAAAATTAAAATACAAAATATGTATTCTAGACAACAATGAGACATAAGGGTAATTAAGGAAAATCTTCAAAAATTTGTTGATTGAAATATAGATGGATTAATTAAGGGGAAGTTCAAGTGTGAAAGCATGTGAAAATTAGTTGAAACAACAAATAGATTGTTTAAATAATTGTTTAAATAAGTAATAGAGATTGTATAAGATAAGCTTGGCATATAAGACCAATTAAGAAAGATTTTTAAAGGAATTTTTATTTTTTTTAATGAAATAGTCTCTTGGAGTTTGAGTGTGATAGTATGTGGAAATTAGTTGGAAAGGTGTGCCTGATAAATGAACAATAAAAGTGTAATGATATTGATTCAAAATGAAAGGTAGCTAAATAGATAGTAATATATCTAGGCAAATAAAAAGGAAATTGAAGCAACACTTATGTGGACAACGAGTTATATAGGAATATAAATAACGATTGCACTAGATGTTGCAAAGGAAATGTCGTAAGGCATAAATTTGAGAAGCATCATGACATATAAAAAAACATTTAAGATAAAAATTAGTAAACGAAATGTCATTCAAAGTTAGAAGATAAAGATAAATCACTTACTTTATGCCAAAGTGACGGATTATATAACCTTTCCAACATAGATTGTCTGTTGATATTTAAAGATGGTCTTTCAATTTCCAATAACAAATATTTGATATATTTTGAAAAAATACAAGTAGTAGATGAGATAAACTAAATAAAATAATATTAATTCATGAACAATATGATGGCTATCTTCCCAAATCTAAATTTGCCTCACAACCTCACAAGTTTCATATGTCATCATCTATTAGATGAAAATCAGCCAGACATCAGCTCCCAATTATTGATAACTATTGGTGTAAAAATTTGCAACTTTGATGGGAAACTCTAGTGCAGTGCATTTGATGATGTTCAATATCTCCAATGTTTCCTCTGACAACATCATCTTTGAAATAGTAAAGAAACATTTTGAATTGACCTGACACTAGAAATAAAGTATTTTAGTATTTTGCATTCCCCCCTCAACATTACAGGGTTTACATCTCTTGGTGGCAAAAATTCTAATCTGTATTATATCTTCATGTATATATCATCGATTTATATTAACAATTGCAATATACCATTGTAACAGTTTACATGGTGAAGAAACCTCTACATGGTTGAAGACATTGATTAATCACACAATCCAATAAACCACCAACCACCTATAGCTTGACCTTTATTCCAAATTTGCCTTAACTAATCAACAAAAACTGATTAAAAACTAAAAACCCAGATTTAGTAGTCTAACGAGTATGGCAATTATTGTCTATTATTTTTAGGCAACGATTGGCAATTAGTACCACCTACCATTGATAGCAAATTGAATCTAATTGGTGCTTCTTATTGTGTGAGTCTACTATAATCGTTTACATGTTGAAGAAACCTCTACATGGTTGAAGACATTGATTATTCAAACAATCCAATAAACCACCCACCACCTATAACTTGACCTTTATTTCAAATTTACCTTAACTACTCAACAAAAATTGATTAAAAAAATAAAAACCTGGAAGTAATCTAACAAGTATGGAAATGATTGTTTATCACCTTTTGATAATGATTGGAAATTGGGACCATATGTTAATGATCAACAGTCAACTTTGACTGGTGATTCTTATTATGTAAATTTGCTATGTGTATTGCTTTATGTGTGGTGTTGTATGAACTGTGGTTTCGTTGGGGTACATGTTGTGTAACTACAATTCCATACAGACAACCCTGTAGGGTCCATCTCGTTCAGGTAAGTATTGAAACCAAGGGTCCATCTCTATTGTTTGGTGTTTAAAATGAAAATTCAGAAAGCACAAAGCAAGAGAGAACCAGGTAGGCATGAATGTGTAGTTAACATACCTAGGTATTTAGCTTAAGTAAGTAAGAGAGATTAAGAAATTTAGAAAAATGGATTAACATATTTCATGGAAATTTTGTTTAATAAAAGGGACACACGGTTGTAATAGGAAATGGGATGAAACCATGAAAAAATAACCATTAAGAAATTTATTGCAGTAAAAAATAAATAAATAAACCCTCCATATGAAATTTTAGCTTCAAGCTCAAGTATACATACTAATTTCAGAAAACATAGTTTGCATTCAAGAAAAATGATTAAAGGAGGGGATATTCTATAGTATACCTAGGGGGGATAATATGAGGTATTCCTAGGGGGGATCATATGGGGTACAGAGGAAGGCACCTAAGGAAATAATGTAATATAATGATAATAAATACATGGGCCATAATTAATAAATAAATTGGTTAACCCACATTATGCAAGGGACCACAAGTAGTTAGGAAATAATGTGATAAGCCCATGATATGAGATGTATGACCCATGGTAACTACCCATGGTATTGTATGTATGAAGTCTATATAGAGGCTAGATACTCTCCATTTACAATGTGAAGGATTATTGTAATGACAAGCATATCACTTGTGGAGTGATCCCCTTCCTTAAGGAGTAGTTGTATGGTGTTTCCCTACCTCGAGAGTTTTGGTATTAATAAAAGAGTTGAAGTTCTCTATCTTGTTCTTATGTTTCTATTGGATTATTTTAAGCTATAGGGTATATTTTATATTTTATTATATTTTCAGGGTAGATCTATTTCAAGTGGTATCGGAGCACTTTCTTGGGCAGAGTTGGGGAGGTTTATTTTTCATTTTTGTAGGAAATTTTTGGGCAGTGAGTTTGCAAAACAAATATAAAAATTTTGGTGAAATTTTTTTAGAAACCAATAATATATCTGGATTTCTAGTGAAAAAATATCTAATTTAAAAAAAACAATCAGTCAAATTAGAGTCCGGATGAGGGAGACATCACTAATTTAAAATCAGCAGTGTGCAAAAATATTTATGATGACAATTCGTCGACGACGACTCTCCTCGCATTTTTTGCAATTTTTGGTGCATAATTTTAGACAAATAATTATAGATCTGAGCTCCCCTTCAAAATTCACCATATTTCAAAAAACAAATCGGTCGAATCGGAGTCCGGATGAGGGAGTTATCATTGATTTAAAATTAGTCATTTGTTCAGAAATTTTGTGACAGCAGAACAGTTGCAACGTAGATCTGAGATTCTCGAGCGCCCAGATTAGGATTTCAGTCACATGTGAAGATGCAGAATGACTGTTCCATTTCTAAAAACATGCTATATTAAGGATTTTGAGCACTATTGACAGAGTTGTGGTCATTTTAATTTTTTTCCCAACCGTAAGTAATGTCTAAAAACCGTCACTCTCTTTTTATGGGTTCTAGAAAGAAGTTTACAGGAAAAGGTGGTGGCCCTACTTTTGAAGAATTTATACAATCTCTGAAGATTGAAAGCCTAGTGATTTGGCACACCTCCATAAAGTATTATGTGGAATATGAGTTTGCTATATGGTGGAATTCACTTGACGGTGAGTTTCTGACGTTATTTCCTCATGAGAAATTGAAAACTCCTTTTGGAAAAGTGGTCTTAAGCGGGAAAGAAGGGCACTAAGATCATGGAAAAGTGGTCTCAATTTGGAAAGAAGGACACTAAGATCATGGACAAGTGGTCTCATTCTGGAAAGGAGGACACTAAGATCATGGACAAGTGGTCTCAATTTGGAAAGGACAGTAAGGGCCCTAAAGGCTTATTTTCTACTAATATTTCTATACTACAGGTTCATGGATGTATTCAATAGAAGCAGATAATTGTGTCTATCAATCCTAGTTGCAAGAATAATTTTATCAATGTTAATGTGGCAAGATAATTACAATTTTTAGCAAAACACATTGCAAAAATGCAGGTTGATAAGGAGGAGGTGAAAATTTATAAAGGTTTGAAGATTTCTATGGATAAGTATGTGTTGCATTTTGATTTTTATACTTCAGATATGGATAATGTGGATGTATTTTTGGGATACCCTTGGATGGAATCAGTTGGTACTGTCAATATTAATGTACAGAATAAATTCCCGAAGCTCTGGTATAAAAACAAGAAAATTGAATTACAGGATATTTCCATTAGAAACCAGGCAGAGAATGGGGAGGTAGAAGCAAAAATATCTAATTACATTGACACATCAAATGGTAAGCCTTTGATGGTTGAAAATCACACTCATACATCAAACCAGGTACCAAAAAAAGCACTAGGCATCACTCAAATACCAATAGTGAAGGTACTAGAAAAAGCACCACACCACTCAGGCACCAATAGTAGAGGAATTAACTAAAGATCCTCGATTAGTTCAATCTTCAGGATATAACCACCCGTGTCACCTAGCAAGAAAACAACCAACAAGATGGCAAATAATTAGCAACAAGGATAGCAACCGATGACCCACCCACAACACATCAATGCAGAGTAACCACCAAAACCAACATCCATCTCAAGCAAGCGAGGCACTAACTAGATCGAGTGTTCACCTTACACTAGGATGGCTCGATGCACGCGCATGGTACCAATGGACTACTCTTTTAAGTAGATCTTATTATTTGTGTTCTTCTCATGTTTCAGGGACGAAACATGCTTAAGTGGGGTGGAATGTAGTATACATAGGGGGGATAATATGAGGTATTTCTTGGGGGGATCATATGGGGTACAAAGGAAGGTACCCAAGGAAATAATGTAATGTAAGGATAATAAATACATAGGCCATAATTAATAAATAAATTGGTTAACCCACATTATGAAAGGGACCAAAAGTAGTTACTAAATAATGCGATAAGCCCATATAGAGGCTATAGACTCTCCATTGAGGATGTGAAGGATTATTTTCATGACAAGCATATCACTTATCAAGTGATCACCTTCCTTAAGGAGTAGTTGTATGGTGTTGCCCTACCTTAAGGATTTTGATATTAATAAAAGAGTTGAAGCTCTATATCTTGTTCTTGTGTTTCTCTTGGATTATTTGAAGCTATTAGGCATATTTTATATTTTATTATATTTGCAGGTTAGATCTATTATATTTGTAGATGGTTGTTTCCATAATTCAAAATATGTGGCGGCCTTCAGTGCTTCATTATTTATTTTAATTGCTTTGTACCTAGAAAAAATATTTGGTTGTGATGTGCCCTGAGTAACATATGACATAGGAGAATCTATGGTGATCTCCTCAATCCTTGGAAAGGTTGAAGTATGAAAACCTGTCAACACCATTGTTTCCTAATATTGTGAACTTTCCCCTTCTAATGGCTCTTCATGAGTATTGGTCTTCTTCCTCCTCTTAAAAACTATGAAATTTGTCTCTTGAATCACTGAAACTGTAGGAGACAAACTCTATCTTGACCTCTTAGTCTCATTTTCTTCAGAAATTGGAGTTTGTAAAGCTAGTTAGGTAACAATTTGTTCCTCTCCCTCTTGTAATGTGTTCTCCTACCACTCATTTTTATTTGCATATTTTTCTATCTTTGGCATAGTTGTGTGTGCATAATGTGTAGTATTTTGTTCAACTCTTAACTTTGAAATAATCCCAAAGGAATCATAGGACCAGGTAAATCTCAATTTGAACCTCATTTTTTTCAATAGAATATTAGCCTCCTTTGCTACTGCACTAGTGTTGACAATAAAAGGGCCAATCTGTACTTTTAACTTAAATTGAGATTTCTTCTTGCTTGATATCCATGTTCATCATTTTTTTGATGTATTCCAATGAGAAAATTATGATTGGTACAAATATTGACAATTTATAGGGAGGAAGCTCACATCCATATATCTTAATTTCTGTGTAATTCTAGTAGAGGTACCAGTATCCAATATTATTTTTCTTAGTGAGGTGAATGATTCTTCCGATTTTAGTTGAAATTATAGGTATATCATCACTGCTAAGAATAATCATTGAAACTGATTTACATAGTCATTGAAAGAATACTCCTCTATGTTCTTCCTTACTAAGGAATTCCAATGAACGATTGACTCTGTGCATCTAACTTCTGTAATGGAAATTTGAATCTATCTGCTTGATAAAATAAAATTAAATACAAAAGGACTGATTGATGATTAAAAGCATCTTCAGTAGAAAATTTCAAAAATTAATCATGAATGTTGGTTGCCAAAAGCTGACTATAGTTGAAAATCAATAATAGTTTATCATATGTTGAGAATAATGATAAAAATGCTAATATTACCTCATCATCCCACTGATCACTAGGGTACCTAACAGACAAGCAACCATAGAGATGAATTTCCTAGACATTTATGGGAATATTGTAGGGTGAATTGGTTCTTGGTAAGTCATAATTCTTAGGTAAAAATAACTCAAATATTTGGATCGTTGAGGAAATGTAAGTTTTTGGTAAATTTCCATGAGGGAATCTGTAGAAAAAGGGTGCAAAGGGGCTATAGGCTTGATCTGGAGATATTTCCATTTAGACTCGGGAGTGATGGTGAATAAGACTTCATTGCTTTGGGAAATTACAACCCCCTGACTAGGAAGGTACCTAAGGTGACAACAGGTAACAAATTTAGGGAAGAAATGAGTTTGGAGGAAGGTAATTTGGCGTAGGAATGATTCCCATATGCTTAATTCATCATTGGCATCTAAAAATTGATGTTTTTCCCAGTTGTAGAGTTCATAAAGATCGAACACACTCTGAGTTTTAGAGATTTTATATTGTTTATCTATAAAGTAAAGTTGATATAGATTAATTATAGGTGGTAGCATTGGGATTTCTACCACTACTTTTGAATTTCCTTTAGACGAAGACATCGTAACAAAGAATTACAAGTGGAGGTTACAGAATTACGAGAGAATTGTCGATTACTGGTGTAGAAATTGGTTGTGAGATGATAAAATTTGAATCACACCTGTGTTTCAACAAGAAAATGGGAGAAAGGTATTATGAAGGGTATAAAAATGATTTAAAGGGGTTTTGAATGAATTAACCATTTTATGCACGTCTAGTTAATTTACTAGACATTGGCAGGAAGAATTAATTAGGGAACGATTATATAAACATTTGGCAGGAGCATTTTAAATATGTAATTGTTAACCAACGTGGACGAATAGGATGAGGAAAAGTGGCAGTTTGCAATTGGAGGTTGAAAGTGGTGGCAGGTTGCAATTGGAGGTTGAAAGCGGTGGCAGAAGTGAAGTGGATGTGAAAAGTGGTTTTCGGGGGGGTAGGTAGTTTGTGGTTTTGGATAGGGGGGGCCCGAAAGTGTTGTGGTAGTGTTGCAACATTTTAATTTGTGCGGTTACATTAGGGATTTTATATTTATTTTTTATATGTATTTTTATATCCCCCTTTTTTTTTTTATATTCAATCATTTTTATTTATTTCTTTTTCTATATATATATATTTCTTTTCTTTTCTTTTTTCAACATAAAAAAATGAAAATGTAACTATGATGAAAATAAGTTTCAATATCAACTCCATCTGAGGATTTCTTCCCCTTGCGGGATGTAGATAACTTGCAAATCCATGCGCCTTCTCCTTGGGCTATAGAGTCTTTGCCACAGAAAACACATTTTGATACTGAAATTTTAAAGGACACCGAAAATTTACAATAATGAAGATGCAATAACTCAATACTGAATATAGTGCTTGAGGTATTTCCCATTGACTAATAATGAAGAATACCGTCCTTTGAGGTTCTGCAAAATAAATGTATTGTTACCTTTTACTTCAGCAATGTTGAAAGGTCTGAACCACAAATTGTCAAACTTTCCATGCTTGCATCTTTCTTCTCTTCCAACATCCCATCTCAATACTAGGTCTCCTTGTTTGAAATCCCATTCTCTAGCTTTCCTGTCAAACAAGGTCTCCATCTTCTCTTGATATTGTCAAATTGTATACTGCACTTCATCTCTGTATTGATTTAACTCAATCATTTTATTTATTCTCCTATCAAAATCAACAGCTTCTTCATATGACGCTCGTAAGAATTTGATAACTGGAAATGCTAACTGTGTTGGAAAAATTTCTTCAATCTCATATACTAGTTGAAATGGAGATTTACCAATATATATTTTAGGTGAAACTCTATTTTTCCATACTGCATATTTGAGATGATTGTCCCAACTTATTTTGTGATCTTCTAATACTTTCTTAATAACTTTAACCAAAATTTTATTTGATGATTCTGCCAACCCATTACCCTGAGGATAATAAGGTGTAAAATGATGTAATTTTATCTGATATTTTTGAAAAAAAAAATCATTTTAATATTATTGAAAGCTTGAGAACTATCTCTAACAATTTGTCTTTGGAAACCAAATATGGACAAAATGTTTTCTTCAATGAACTTTATGACCATTGCATCTATTAAATTTTTGAAAGGAATTACCTCTACCCACATGGTAAAATAATCAGTGGCTGTTAAAATACATCTATGTTGATTACTTAATGTTGGAACTATTTCTCCTATGAAATTTAATCCCCATTGTAGAAAAGGAGCTTAAACTAAAACTGGAACAAGGGGAAGTGCTGCTAGCCTTTGTTTTCCAACAAATATCTGACATGGAATACAACTTCTTACTTTTTCTCCAACCTGTGAAAATAGTATTCACCAATAGAAATCCACCCTAAAATTTTATATGTAGTTGGTTTCCAAGTATAATGTCCCCCAAATATGCCTTCATGAAACTGCTCAATTACTCCATTAGTTTCATTCTCAGTCAGACATAATAAAATCATGATATTCAAAGGATATTTCCAATACAAATTGGAATTTATAATACAATAATTGATTGCCTTAAGTCTCAAAGATTTGCACTGATTCTTGGTTAATTCGAGAGGATACTTAAAATCATGAATATAATTTACTATGTCCTTATACCAATATGATAGTAATATTTTTTCATCAATATTTAAAGGAAGAGGAGTAACATCTTCAATGGAGGATGGTTCTTATGGATTATCCTCTCTTGAAATATGCATAACATTATTGATACCAAGTATTTTACAATTTGATTCAGATAGAAGTTTATCTAAGCCTTTTCCTTTCACCAATTTTGTAGGTCTGATATCTAAATCAAACTCAAGTATCTTAGCAATCCATGTTCCCCTCTTTCTATCTGTTCTAGGCTGAGTTAGAACTATATTTACTGCATTGTTGGGAACATAATCAATTATAGGAGAATGTAAAACATACATCCTAAATTCTTTTAAAACTTGTACCAAGGAATAATATTAGTTCTCTATGATATCATATCTTAATTGAGCATCCCTCAGAACCTCACTAAAAAAGGAAATTGACTTCTCTTGTTGATCATCATTTGTTTTCAATAAAACAACTTCTAAGGTAGTATCTGAGACAAAGGAAAAGATATTGAACAACTTTGTGTAGTCTGGACTGGCTAGTACTGGGGCTTATAAAATAGCCTTTTCAATTTTTTAAAATGAATAACGTGCTTCCACTTTCCATTTAACTTCTTTATCCTTCTTAAGCATGTCAGTTATATCTTTCACAATTTCAACATAATTAGGAATAAACCTTCTTAAAAAAATAATATTTCCTAAAAATGCTTGAGTTTCCTTTTTGTTTCTAGGTAAACCAATTATCTGAATTGCTAAAACTCTCTTTGGATCAATAACAACTCCTTCCTTTGAAATAATGTGTCCTAAAATATCTGCTTCTTTCATTACAAAAAGTGAATTTTTAGGATTCAGTGAAATTCCATAGTTCCCACATCTTTCAAAAAAATTCCTCAAGTGTTTCACATGCTTTTCATCCGAATTAGAAAACACAGTTAAATCATCGATATATATGACAATAAATTTATTTATCTTACCTACAAATTCCAGATCCATTGATCATTGAACTTATTCTCTCGCATTAATTAAACCAAATGAAATTTTAGCATACATGAATGTGACCCATGGTGTAATGAATGTTGTTTTTACTTTGACATCTGGACTAGACAGAATCTGGTTATATCCAAAAAACTCTCTAAAATTGAAATTATATTTGAACCTGAAACTCTCTCAAGTAATTGATCCATTTTAGGTATGGATAATTATCTTTTAACGAAAATTGTTCATATTCCTAAAATCAACACATGACCTTCTCTCACCAATTTTCTTCCTAATGGGAAATAGGTTGGCTATCCATTCGAAATATCTTAAGGGGATAATTATTTTTTCATCCAATAATTTATTTACTTCTTTTTCCATGACTGGAAGAAAAATTAGATTTATTCTTCTTAATTTTCGTTGAAATGGTTCTTAATTTCCGTTGAAATGGTTTAGCTTCTGGTTTGAGAGGAATTTTATGTTAAATAATGGTTGTATCATAGGTTTTCAATTCTTCATATGACCAAGAAAATACATATTTGTAATGTTTGAAAATATTTATGTATTTATTTTTAATTTCTCGAGGCAATGATGCTGAAATTTTAACATTTATGTTCTCTTCGGAAGTACCAATATTGCAATCTTGAACCTCTTCTTGTTGTGAATTTAACATTGAAGCTTTTGAGGCATCATTATGGTAAAAAAATATTTCGAGAGGTACCAATACTTTTGGGATATAGTTATTTGATAGTTGAACGATATCATGGTCAACAATTTTATTTTTTAAAATTTAACCTTGATCATTTTCATTTGATTTTATTTCATTGAATTGTTCTCCTTCAACTTGTAAAGCAGACAATTCACTTATCACTTGTAAAAAAATGTCAAATGTTCATCATCTTCAAATACTTTCCAATGTTTGACATTATTAGAAATGGAGGGCCTATATTTCACTTCAATCTAATATTGTAATTGCAATGGATCAAGAATTTTGAAAGTGTTAGCAGAAATTTCCAAAGCATCAACATGGATGTTTTCTTCTCTTGGGATTGATATGATATTAAAATATTGAAAATAATTTTCAATACAGTCCCATACTTCATTCCTATAAGCTCTAAGCCTGAGATGTCTAGTTTAACAACGATTTCTAATTTTTTTTACAATCAACTCTGAATCCCCATATACTACAAAATTTTGAACTTTCAGATTCTTAGCTAACTCCAATCCTAAAACTACGGCTTCATATTCTGCCACATTGTTTGTGAATTCAAAATCTAATTTGAAGGATTGAGTTATATTTATTTTATTAGGAGATATGAGTACAATTCTCTCCCCAACCCCATCTTTAGAAGATGTTCCATCAAAGTACATTTTCCAAACATTAGTATTCGAAATGTTAGGTGTATTAACTGATTAATAAATTCTAATTTGAGGATTGGAATTATCATTAGAAATTAATGTAAATCATCTAAAATATTGATCAATTGCATAAATTGGATGATTAATTGCTTTTTTTTCTTTACAAATTGTATTGATAAATATTACTTCTCTGTATAACCTTAAATGTTCACCTCCATAGACTAGTATTGTAGCAAAAGACATGTCCATTTTAAACTCTCTCCCTAATTTGCACAACAAGATCTTGATAATAACATTCCAAACATTTGAGGAATTTCTGTAATAACTATGTCCAAGACTATACTCTTGACAGGGATTTGAGCTAGTGTAATAACTAAGCATTTAATTAATCTCAAACAAGGTACTTTATTTGAATCAAAAGTGTACAGATCATGATATGGTCAGGTAATTTGCAGTTGAAGTTGATCCATGATTACTTTAGGAATTAAATTATGGGAGGCCCCATAATCTAACATACAATTATATAAGATATAATTATGAACTCTAAATGTGAAATAACAAGGATGAACACTTTCATCAATCATATAAGAACTAGGACAAAAAAAAACTAAAGGTTTTTCATCCTGTAAACTTATAACATCTCCCTCTACATCTATACTGGAGTATTAAATCCATTTAGAATTTTTTTTTTAATAAAATTGATTATTAGATAGTTCAGATAAAGGTATTGGAATCTTAACTCTTTCTAATAAGTTTTCAACATTAAAAATAGATGGAAAATATTTTTCAATAGTGAGTTGTTCTTGTAACTGACTCTTTGGTTGGATTGATGATGTTTGTGTCTCATAGGATTTTACTTGAGGTTCATCAAAGGTAACCTTTTTGACTGGTATGCCAAGTCCTAGTCTTGGTCTCAAGTCATATCTCCTATTTAATTCAACAATGAGGAATTCAAAAAAACTTGATATTTTGAAACTTGAGAGTCTTCTTGATTTTGAGTAATTTATTGATCTTGATTGGCTGGGATAATTTCGTTCTGAGATGAAGGATCTGCAAAAATTTGATATCATTTGTGACAAAAGGAATAGTTTCTTCAGGAAATTGATCATCAATCATTAATGGAGGTTGAATTTTCTGGTCAGTATTTGGCCTTTACAAAATTTGAGGTTGAAAATTACTTATATACTGTACTTGGGATCTATTTGCAACTTGTTGGGATACTCTAGGCTAAGTTTCCATCCTAGAGATTATATTACACAAATTTCTAAGTATAGAGGTTATTTCGTCAATTTTATGTTCTTCATCTTTATTTTTTGACAATGAGGTACCTTCTTCTCTATATTTCATTATTTTTTCATCCTTTTTAGCCTTAGCTTTTAGTTTTAAAAAGGCTAATCTATTAGCTTCAACTTCAATTCCATTAGTTTGCATGTCAGCTAAGGTTTATATTTTATTTCCCTAAGCATTACAACAAAAAAATATTCAAAATATTTGGAGAACCTAACCTCAGTAAGAGTTACTGGTAGTTTACAATTTGGAGGCATTTTATTAAAAAGTTTATTAAATCTTTAAATGAAATCAACACAGGTTCACCAGAGTTTCTTTTCAAGTCTTCAAATTTACATCCTTTTTTATTCCCCATTGATTTTTGAAATTGTTAACTAGATCAACCCATGAATTAATGGAATTAGATTGAAGTTGTTTAAACCATATTCTAACATTTACTTCAAGTGATTGAATAAAAAGTATAGTATAGACATCTTCATGGTTAATATTCATGTTGTCAGCAAAATCTATAAATGCATCTAAATGATCTTCAACGGATGGCCTTGTTTCTCCATTAAATCTAGGCAAATGTTTTAAATATCCATCAGGAAAAGCATGGAGTTGGGTTGCAAGTGGAAGAACTAAAGTTGCATAACGTGCTTCCACAATTGGTTGAATACCAGCCATTTGATATTGCGATGGAACTGATATTTTAGGGGTGAAATTTTTACTAGATTATGGTTGTAATGGAGTTTTAGGTTTTTGGAAAAACAATGAATTAATGACTAATTTTTAAACTTCACAATCCTCTTCTTCCAAACCTTCAAAAGCTATAATATTAGTATAAATACTAAGTTCCTCTTTAAATTTAGAAAAAAATGAAGGGAAAGTATGTACCACAAGAGATATAAAATCAACTGGTTTGAATTTAGGAAGGGTAATTTTCAAATATTCTTCAGTATCAGGTAGTTCAAGGTGAGGAAAATTAACTTCAAAAGCCTCAAGTTGATAAACTAATAATGCAGATTCTAAATCCACTCCTTTAGAAATGAGTTCTAGAACCTTAGGGGGAAGATATGATGATTGAGCATGAATTGGTTTTATATGAAAAGGGTCATATTATGAAGGCACATCAAGTAAAACAGAAGAAGAAGCAACAAGATAATCCTCCAACCTTCTTTTAATAGATGCAATCCTTACTAGTTTCTCTGGATCTGACAAGGCATAGAGAAGCTATGAATCTTATTGTGATCTAGTATGCACGTGTGAAGCCAGATTTAAAATCTCGAAGTCTCCAGGTGAATTATTTTAACCTACAGACCTCTTATTCACCATTAAGAGATAGGATTAATCATTTTCCCAGGGAAACATGAATTTCAATCCCCTTTATTTGACAACGATGCAAATATAATGTTGTATTTTGTAGACAATTATAGGCTAAGGAATTGTTCCAAAGCATCTAAGTTGAGTTTTTTATTTTTATTTTCATTGGATGACCAATGCTTTGAAATATAAATAGATTTAAACCTTAAGTATTAATGAGAGAATAGAAGGGTTGATTCTTCACCCTTAACAAAACTAATCTTGAATTTATTTTGAAAGGAATAATTTAAGCAGATATATAATTATTTAAACATTCAAAATGAGTATTTAAATAATCATATATAGAACATATGCATATAGAAAATTTTTGCATCCAAACAAAACACATTCATAGATGACAAAAGGCAACAATTAAAATATGCAGAGAAGCTATCTTCGACAAATTTTACAATAAACTAATCTATGTAAATGATTATAACTTTGCAGGGGATTTCAAAAATATTGAAACTCAATCTATTCTTACCCAGAATCTCCTATGTTACTTTGAATATGTGAAAGAGAAAAAAATTGAATAACTGGAATAACTCACAAAGATACACAAGATGCTTCTAAAAAAATCCATAATCCTTCTATTATCTTCAAAAATAACTTAGAAGTTTACAATCATATTGAGGGTCAACACAAGGGTTCAACCCGTTATCCTTCATATTAAAAAATACTTATATATTTTCATTCAAAATATCTGAACTTTGAATAAAAATTTATGACAAAATATATTATCCAAACTAGTTTGGATTTTCACAAAAATAGAACTGAAAAAAAAATTGAAATCTGAACTATTTGACATCTTGCACAGATTTCGAAGACTGTTGCTGATGATTGATGCTACAAATTTGTTGTTCTATTTATTGTTCCTAGAAATCTATTGTTTTCTCCTGAAAATATGGCATTATGTGGCTGAAAATATGTTGTCTCTCATTCGATGAGCTCAAACAATTGGTCCCATATATTGAGTAGGTAAATCCCCTCTGTGGATAGAGGCAATCCCTCTAGCCCTAGAGTGGGTCTAGAAACAAGGGAACATGCTGGACTTTCAGACTCCTAGCCTATAAATGAAACGAGTTAGGATAGATGACCTACCTTGGTCCAATGCTCTTGTTGTAACTTGCAACGATGATCCTCTAATATTTGTCTCCACACATCACTATCCTTCAGTGATAATGTATGTGTACCTGCACAAGGATCAAGTGAATGGTGACAGCATACGAAAACATACTTTCATTTTCAGCTATTCGATTGGTCAAGGAGAATAATTTTTTTTTCATTTTATCGAACACAAAATTGGAACCAAAAAACAGTCATGTATTAATGATAGAGAAAAGAAGTTTACAACCTTAATTCCTTGACGTTGCAACCTCCTTCGACGGGTTCAGTCAAGCATGTCTTAAGAATTCGTCGGGGATTAGACTTGGTGAGGAAATGGGCCTAAAATCTCTCTTGACAATGGATTCCTCTCTTCCTTATTCTTCACACCAACTATAGTAGGATTGTTTAGCTAGATGCACCAATGTGAGAAGGAAGTATTTATAGGAGAGGAGAGGGTGGTTTGGGATCCCTCATAAGGTGGAAGAGAGGTCTTATCCCTTTGGGGAATTACAAAATTGTAGGAAACAAGAAGCCAAAGGGAGGATTTCAACGTTATTCAGTCGAAAAAATCATGGTGACTCAGCTCAGGAAGTTGATAGGCATGGAAACTTCGTTTCTATTTAAAAAAAAAAAAATCCAAAAATAGCTCGGCGCGGGTGCCCCACTGAGATAGAGTGCCAATGGGGATGGGGCCCAGTGTTAATTTCTTTATAGGCATGAGGCCATAACTTCCTACAAGTGTCGACCCAAAATCACATATTTTTAAGAGTCTACTTGAGAAATGATCAACAGAGGAAATGTTCCTGACATGTCAAGGGACACAATGATACTTTTAGCAAGGTATGAAAATACACAGAAGTCATTAAAATGGTCCTCCAATGTTCAGGATGAGGATTGTACAGATGGTGAAAAAATTGTGTGTAATAGATGCCCCCTAAAGCATGAGGTCCGAGAGAGAGGGAGGGGGGAAATTCTTTATGAGAACATGCCCAAACCAAAAACCATCGTCGAAAGGCCTGTAAGAACAAGTAAAACTGATATCTCTTATACATAAATATGTGGTATGGGCGCAGCCATCCATAATAGAGTACATATAAAAATAAGATCCAATGTATGGCCGAAGCCATCCAGTAAGGAGGATCATCAAAATAGACTTAGGTATGGTCGCAACCATCGAATCAGAAGAGTCATGCATGTAGTCATGATCAACCAAATTGTCTCGCAACCTGGATTTCATCAGACAAAACCCAAGGTCTTGCGCTCCATCTCGACCCAAACAAGTACAAATTCAAGAAAGCGAATGAGTGGGTTGAAGTCAAACATGCAAGAAAGTCACCTGATTACCAGCCAATGACTAAAGCTATTAATAGGCACGAAAGAAACCACCAATAATGGAAATGGATCTCAAGGTACAACCAGTAGAGTCCGCAAAATGTGAACAGTGAGATTGCATCAAACACCTGTGGAATCACTCGATTGAAGGCCAATTATGAGAACCTATCATCGAAATGCGAAGAAATTTCCATTGAGGCATGCAAGCTCCAAGGTACCAGAAGGGAGTCTCTAGATCAACTTCCTATAAAATTAGTTGAAGACGACAGGAAGTGATCTGGTCGAAGGAGGGTCATAATGTTTCCCACATCATCGACATGATATAATGGAACAAGATGATAGTGAATCAGGACTAAACAGAGGATTAGAGGTTGAGAATTGCAGAAGGAAACTTCTCTTGAACATATTGATGACACGACTCTAGAATTTGGCATTATTTGACATCAGGGGATCTGAGGTCATGATGATGTGGAAAAGAGGAGATGAGAGGCAAAAATAGATAACCCAAACCCATGGAGGCAAAAATGACAAAATGGGATGTCCCCAACCCGATACGAATTGCAGGCAAGTGTCATGTTCAAGAGTGACATACTGCCAAAATGACTAAGAACTGGTTCCATTTTCCCCCACCATTTCTAGTGAGTACCCCAATTATTTTTGGAAACAATATTGAAGGGGATAGCATATGATTTTCATATAAGTTTTTCCTTTGGAAAAATCCATCCTAGTACATTTTACGAGCCCTAGGAAGGAGTAACTTGGTTACTTCATAGTGACGATGTCTGATGTCATTTAAGTTTTAACAAGCTTGAAAAAGGAAGAACTCGACATATTTTCATGTTTAGATAGTTTGAAAAGAAGCGGAAAAGAAAACTCTAGCAAGTCCTTTTTCGTAGGTAGTCTCACAGATCTGAAAAGGTAGAAAACCATATCTGAGAGAACCTCTTAGTCGTGATAGGCTAAGGTATTCCTTTTTCGTAAATAAGCTATCCCAACCTGAAAAAGGGGTAAACGTATACTGGGCAGATGAGGTTTTGCAGCCTTTAACGAGTTCAAAACGACAAGAAACTTGGCAAACTTTTCATGTTTTGAGAGTCAGAAAAGAGCTGAAAGTTGTCTCCTCCTAGAGGAACGAGTGGTATTAAGGGTAGCAATTAGTTCTGGTGATGGTGGAACTGCTCAGAACAAGTAAAGGTCAAGAAGATTTTTAACAAGACCACTCATTGCAGATGTTCCTCAAGAATGGGTAAAAAAATCAAGTGAGGGCATATGATCGGCCGAGCATATGATAACGATGGAATGAGAAAACCAAGGCGCATCTATCAAAACAGAATGATAAAATGGAAATCACGAGAGGTAAAATAAGAATGGTTTCATTTTTACACAAGTTTGAAACAAAGATAAACTATTCTTGAAAATGTTTACATGCCCCCAGCATGGTGACTCAATTCGAGGTACATGCCCCCAGGCTTCAGTGCATTCACCGGAGTAGACTGCTAGTTACTAACAGGTGGATCGAGTGAAGGTTCAATTACGAGATCAAGAGAAATACTCGACTGGGATCTTACGAGATCTGATCAAAGACTCGAATTGAAAAGGGAACATGTTTCATTTTTTTAATGAGGTTGACACGGTAAAATAACTATCCTCATAACTTAATTCATTTTTTAATGAGGTTGACATAGTAAACGAATTGTCCTCATAAGATCTTGTTTCATTTTTGAAGGAGCTTGACACAAGAAAGCGAACTCTGTTCTGAAAGAAGCTTGTTTCATTTTTTAAGGAGCTTGACACAAGAAAACGAACTATGCTTCGAAAGAAGATTGTTTCATTTTTAAGGAGCTTGACACAAGAAAATTAACTATGCTCCGAAAGACTTGATCAATACATACAAAGATTCATGGCTTCCAAAAGGTTCTCATCTGATGGGAGAACAACATCTTGGAAATTTTCACCCAATGTCCCCAGTACATTGTCTACTACCTCACTAAATGAATCATCAGTGGACGCGGACATGGAATAGGTGGCCACATAATTGACCTATGGCGGGGAAGATATCACTGGCAGGTAAGGACTAAGAAGGGATGATGGTAGACCAGATGTCACGTCAGGACCAAAGAATAAAAGTTGATCAATGGTCACGATCTAACCTTCATGTGGAAAATAGATCACACGAAAGAGGGAAGACACAAGTGAACCCATGGCATAAGCATAGTCGTGCCCCGGGAGTAAATTAAAATCCAAGGGACCTTGGACCACCATAATGTCTATATAGACAGTTTTAACTCTGAAAGTAATAGGCAACTTTGTAAGGATCCCTAATGGCTGACTTGTTCCTCTGTTGAAAGCCAACAAATTCTGAGTAACAGGCACAAGCTACGAAGAACCAAAATCTTGTCATGTAGTTGAGGATAGAATAATAACCGAGGTGCCTTCATCTATAATTGTGCTCGGTATGACCATATTTCAGGCCTATAAAATGATCTCAAAGGGCACGTAATAAGGAAGACGATATCCTGTAAATCGAATCCAATCAAAGGAAGCAACCAAACTACATGGAGGGGGTGCCATAAGAATAGGAGGATTATCCCCTTGTGTTACAGGAGCGGAAATACCATCCTTCTGGGCTCTAGGAATGAGAGTAGGAGGATCACTTTTGGAACTGCAGTGACAAGAGTCAGAGGATCACCCTCCTGGATCATGGAAACCGGAAGATCACCCTATTATCCTAAGGAATCAAAGGAAAAAAAAAGAACCTAACTAGGATGAGGCCCACTCTCAACAGAAAAGACCTCATGGATTGTAGATAGAACCAGGTCAACTTTTTTCTCAACCAATGATTGGTTGGGAATGGACTCGGGAGATTGAATTTCAGGGAGATTGGAATTGATCGAAGATGAATCCCGATCAATGATGTGATAAACTATCGGAGGACTCAAAGAAAACTTCTGGTAACTGATGGGAAGACAAGACTCAGTAGCCGAAAGGGTATCCAATACTTTATAAGCTTCATCCATATAAGGACATAGTTGAATGGGACGGTTCCCTTCACACAACCTACAGGGAAATTTTATCTTACCCTGTTTCTTACAAGTCTCATTATCTTTAGCTGAAGGCTCATCATCAACATGATGCCCAGATGTTGATGATGAAGGATGAATTGGGCCAACGGACCACACTTCTAGCACCATGGGAATACCAGGTTAATCACGAAGAAGGTGGTCACCCTCACATATCTTGCAAGGAAATTTGACTCTGTAAGACGGAGTGGGAGGTTTCTCGATATTAGCTGCATGGGTAGCAATAGTTTATGATTCCCCCCCTAGCTTATTTTCCTTCTTCTTCTTTGACTTATTCTTCTTCTTAGCCACCCGGTTACCAGAATCTAGACTTTCACTAGGCGAAGAGGAAGAAAGAGGTGAATAAATAGGCGAAGAAGGTAAGGGGTCAACCTTAGGGTCAACATGGGGTTGACATGGTTCAAGCGGAGGAGAACTTAGTTGAGAGACAGTCAGTATATTCGAAACCGCAGGGGTTGAAAAAAACCAAACCAGAAGGCCAATGGTTAATCCCAGGAGGGAAAATGTTGCCATATACAGGGCACCAACATTCCCAAACGAAGGAAAAGGACCATGATTCTCATCTGAGGGGATTCCTTGGTTAGTGAATTCAGGAAATGTTTCCATTGGAATCAACCTTAAAGAATCACTAAGGAATGAAAATTTAACCAGGAATATTTTGTGGGTAGTCAATTTTAAGACACTGGAACAAAAATTTTCCTTTTCATGTTTTAAGAGTCGAGAAACAGATGAAAGGTGACTCTAGTCCCTTTCAGTTTGAACGAGCTCGAAAGGACAAGGGCTCGATGATCTTTTCAAATTTAAAGAGTTAGTAAAGATCAAAAAATGACTACTCATGATATTCTAGTCATAAAGGGTGACCAGGTAATCATGAAGTGCAATATACACCTTGGTGATCAAATGGAAGAGAAATTACAAAGGACTTAACATACGTGCAGGCAGTCTCGCCGAATGATCTGTTCGGTGTATCACAATTACAAGGTGGTAGACTCAGCTTCATATGGATAAAGTATTGCAACCTATGAGGGTCTCCCTTTATATACTCGACGGTACAGGGAGCACAAGTCCATGCTAGTGCTATCTAATGCCAGATGGTGCATGACAAATACTAGGTTTAACGACGCTAGAAGACATTACTAGCCTAGATCTCTAAATATGAACGTTAAGTTTCAATGCTTCCTTCGGTGGATTGAGTTCATTTTAAAGTTGATCTTGAATCAATGTTGCGGTTTCAAGGACTTGTTGAATGTAATCTCGAATCTCTAATGCACAACTATATGCGAAAGAAAATCATTCCAATTCGATGAATAGCTAGCTAAGAGAGGGATATTATTTCATAACGAAGAGTAAGTCAATCGAATACAAGAAGCATTTTTCCTAATGCATCTAAGACAACCAAAGCAAAAAATGAAAAGATCTTTCCTTGTTCAGTAAAAGCTACTATTGCAAAAGAACATTTTTCATTTTCAAACCAAGAGAAAGAATGAAATTTTTGTCCTTTTAGATGAATGAGAAGCAAAATGCACTATTACACTAAAAGACAAAATAGATACTAGTTTTGAGCAACTCGAATGAAACGATATAAAACAAAGATACCAATTCAACACAAACATCAAACACACTCAAAACAAAGACACATTTCTTCAAGCAAAACAAGGGCTTTCAAATCGATTCAGTGAGCAATGTGATCTATGCTCAGGGTGATAGATGGAGAGTTAAATGAACACCAAGATGATCATTCAACAACCCAACGACACGTAGAACTGATAGAAAAACTAAGACAATCAGTCACCAAGCTGAAAATATAGAAGACCAGACTGACTCAAACTCAAATCAAAAGGCTTAGTGAGGATGTGGTTGAACAAGCGACGGAAGACACCCAGGAACCCTAGGATACCAGAAGCATACTAATCATATGAGGGGCAAACAACTTAGAGGAACGAGACGGATGAGTCAAATATATTTCAAGTGGACTAATTGAAAAGGAAAAACCAACCCAGACGCAAGACACACTGACAAAAACTCAGGGAGAAGGCAAAAATCCTAACCTACATAATTCAGCGCGTATGTTAAGCTGTAATCAATGCTAAACAGAGGATGGTGCACCTATAAAAAAGGAAACAGGCACTAATTTGCGTGAATGTTCAAGAAATAGTAGCGTCGAGCTAGAAACCTATGGAAAAGATAAAAAGCCACTAAGAAAAGGTCAGACTTGACACTCTAAGATTAAGTATGATGGTTGTCGAGTCATAAAAAGGTATCTTTTGAACACCTAACTAGTCTACATTAATCATCAATCCAGGAGCATCTTTTTATTCCAAGAGTGTACTCTGTCTGAGGCTGCAATTGTCTAAGAGCAATGCTTGTGAAGATGTAGTATAAAATAACAAACACAAAAGTAACCAATGCTTGAAAAGAAACCTAATTACAGTGACATGAATGGAAATATTAAACTACTTCAATCCTTGCAGAACATCGATCAGGGATGCAATAGCAGTAAATTTTTCCCTTAGAAATCGATGCAAGATGACCAATCTGGGAACTTGGAAGCTAAAGCCTCTATTCTCTACAATTGGAGATCTTAAAGCAGTCAAACCGAAAGTAAATTCAATGAAAGCAACTTAAACGAAACGCAATCTGAAAAGGAATAGTAGCGTGTAACTACAACTCATCTGTTTGCTAGTCAAAGACTATGAATAAGTAATGAACAGAAATGGAACAGCAACGCGAATTGAACAGCAATTACGATTCTAACATATTCATGGCACTCGATTTCTATGCTTCAATTCACGCAACCACCAATTATAACAGATTATAAACTAAAGGAACAACAACTCAAATCAGATACAAGTCAGTGAAGCTTTATGATAACAGCAAAATAATCGAACAACGAATCGTGCTGATTGTAAAGAAATGAAACAACAATGACTCTGTATTTGATCCAGTCAGCAATAAACCAATTCAACCATTAAACTCACTCCACACGATAGTAAACAAAGATTAAAATACAAACAGCGAAGTGATTCCACCAGAGCCGGGCCCTTAGCGCCAGTGAAATACTGCTGGGCTAATTCAGAATTGCAGAAGGTAAATAAAATGTGTGCTTTGTATTAAACCAACATAAAGTTTTACAGAAAGGTTTCTCTCAAACAGAGAGTTAATATAACAGAGAAAATGTAAAGTCTTTCAACCGATTCCCAATAACAATAACAATCCGTCTCCCTGTCACTAAAGGACGTGGCTTTATATATCAACTCTTTGACGGACCAATCAAAGAACAAGATAAGTTTGAACAGCGATCCCTCAGGATCGAAAGATCCTGAGGGATTTGCTCCTCTGTGTTTAGTTATCATTCTGTTTGTGCTGACTGAGGCCGAGTTGTTCCCTGTCTTTTCTGGGCTATTCGTTCAGATCTCCTTACTCTTGGCTGAATATGATTAAATGCTAATGGAGCAGCAGTTAAATTTTTCTCAACCCCGCCTTTGATACAGATGTTCACCTCTCCGAATTCCTGTTTGTCTATCAAAAAGTAACCTTTAGTCACCTTTTCGTATTAAACATAAACCTTTCCAATTATATTGTAATTCCTATGATAAATTACCTTTTCAAGGAAAACATGAGTATATTTATGGTAAAGAATGAGTAAATATACAATAATTTCATACCTCTTTCACTGCCCAACATACCCCCCTGCTTAATCATTTTCATGCCCTCATGAAAACTATAGTTCACATGGAGAGCAGTCAAAGAATAAGCCGAATAAGGTTTGTCATCCACAGGCCTAAAACCATGGAGTGCAGCTAATTCCTCAAAAGTATGTTTTGTCTGTCCTTCAGGAAGTTCATAAATAGCTTTGTAGTCCGGAGCAGGGTACCATACAATAGGGCTGCGAAATCTACATCCTAACCAATATGGTCCTTCTTTTAAAACAAGATGGCCATAGGAAATGAGACGGTCTGCAGCTAGCCCAAGGTTTCTATAATTAAATGGTTCCCTATTTTTTACATTTTGATTCGAGGTTTTCCACCGGACCTTGGCCGCTATGTAGGCTTGGTTCCTAATGGATGAAAAATAATCTGTTCCATTCAAAATGACTGATTTATGGACAGGACCCAGAGTTTGGGTAACGCCTTCCCTTGTCATCAAGCTCTTCTATCTAGCCCAAAATTGAAGTGGGTCCTGAGGTTCACTTCTAACCCATAGATCTAATCCATTTTCCTGCCTTTGAAAGGTGTTATAAGCTTTAAGCCATTTTAATTGATTTACAGCAAAGGAAATGAATGCCTAAAACTGAACATCTCCAATAAAAGGGCTAGGGTTTGATTCACAGTCATTTTCAAGTATTAGATTATGCAAGTAAAATTCACATAATAGGCGTTGTACTTTGATCCCATAAAGTTTGCAGCATGATATCAAGTCATTTATTGTTTTTAGCTCTATGGATTTCCCTGCCCTAACTACCTTGATCTTTAATTGTAAATATCTTTATAGTAAAAACAAAGCATAGTTTTTGGCGGGGCATCTATAGGCTAAGACATCAATATACAAGGAGCAGAGAGTGTCCATTTGAGTGTAGGCTAGTTTTAGTTGGTTCATTAACTTATCAGCCTTTACCTCTACTTTCCGTCGTTTTTCATGAGCTTCAGCTTCTGCTTCATGAATAATTCTCATTTGTTGCTGCAATTGCTGATATCTTTTTCTTGGGACAATATATTCCTCCAGTCTCTGCCTTTCTGTTCGGGCCTGTGTCAATTCTTCCTGAAGTCTGAGCAGTGTTGGCTCACTGAAAGTGTCCTGACTGCTAGATTGCATATCATTAGGGGAATTTTGAGGTCTAAAATGGGCCTCATAAGAAAAATGTACAGCAAAAATAAACTTTATAACAACCAATAGGATTCAAGATGATGATGTCATCCATAATGGATGATTCACCATTTTTGGAGTAAAAAAGTAAAAATATTAAAAAATAATAAAATTATAAAACTACTTTTTCAACTCGTATTTTAAACTTATCTCCCAAAATTTTTACTCAAATTTCGAGCGGGAGTACTCGTTGGATGCGGAATTTAATTCCTCATCCAAGGAGTACCCATGTTGCATACTTTTGATGAACTCTTCTACATGAAAAATGAGAAATACATAAAAAACGTGATTGTAATCACGTTTTTTTTATGTATTTCTCATTTTTCGTGTAGTAGGACCCATCGAAAGTATGCAACATGGGTACTCCTTGGATGGGGAATTAAATTCCGCATCCAATGAGTACTCCCGCTCGAAATTTGAGTAAATAATTTGGGAGATAAGTTGAAAATATGAATTGAAAAAGTAGTTTTTTCATTTTTCCCTCTAAAATTCGATGATGTCATCAAATCTTATTATATTTTTTCCACTATTATTTTATAATTTCCTTAGGAGGCCCATTTTAGACCTCAAAATTCCCCTAATGTTTTCCTCAAAACCGGTTCCTCTAGAACAGCTTGTGTTGGAACAGCTGTTTGTTTCTCAGCATCCTCATAATTAGGCTCAGGTATGGTTTCTTCTGTAACTTGGGGGTTCCTATCAGTGGTCGCTCTTCTCTTTTTCGAGCTTCTTTTGATAGCAATGCTTCTTTTCTTAGGGGCTCGCTTGGGCATGTATTTCATTCTCAGAACCCTAATGGTCTGCCTGAGCTGTTCAACTAATTTATGAAGCTTTATTCACTCCCTTCGAAGCTTCTCAATCTCAGTTGTTTTCTTCTTCTTTCTTAATGGAACAGTCGTTCCTCTATCTGCACTCATTTGCTCAACAAAATTTTGGTCCATATCAGCCGTGCCTTCAGTAAATTTCTCTTCTTGTTCTTCTCCTTGGGGCTCCTCTTCTACATTCATATGCCCTTGGCTCAATTCTCCTGGAATCATATTCTCAGTTAACTCTGCAGTCTCCTGGGGGTTTCCAACTTCAGTGTTTTCGTTCTCCTGCTCACGTCCCTCAGGAGAAGCAACCCTAGCTTTGCTAGGGTTTTCTGTTTCATTTAATTTTTCTTCAGTTGTTTCTTTGTCAATCGCAGAGTACTCTGGTAGTTTATTAATATCTATATTGAGGTCCAAGGGACTATGCGGCCGTGCATAATCACTCATATTGGCCAAAATCTGGGCCAATTGATCTTCCTATAAAGGGCTTATGATAACATTCTTGGGCAGCTCTGTTTCATCCTTATTGCTGCTATGATTGTCCTCATCCTCCGCACAGGTGTGATAACTTCCTTCCTCTTCATCTGAATACCGAATTTCTCCCTCAACTTCTTCTTCTCCAGAATTTCCTTCAATTCTTTCTTCCTCATTATCTCCTTCCTCTGCACTGGGTTTTTTTTCACTACTGGATTGGCGGCTTATTTCTTCTTCATCCGAGTAGCGAATTTCTCCTTCCAATTGTTCTTCCTCATCAGTCTGAGGGCTTACTTCCTGTAATTTCTCTTCCTCATCAGTGCAAGGGCTTACTCCCTCCAATTTTGGAGGATGTTCCTCCTCTGAGCTGTGCAATTCCAGGGGTTGGCTGCTACCCGGAAGTTCTTCCACCATCCTTCTAATTCGTTTCAACCGGCGGGACTGTCTATGAGTAGAAGGCTCAGCAATTGAGTCGACCATCCTCTTCCGTTTTGGAGCGAGTAGAGCTAACCCTCCATCAATGGAAAATATTAATTCTTCCCAGCTGGTCTGTTGCTGGGCGAGGCTATGACTCACTATTAAACGAATTAAAAAATGGTGGCTGACCACCATATCTGCATGCTGGGCTTTTCTTATACCACGAGCAGTATCATGCAACAAATAATTTAAAAATTCAGGAAAATTAATAGTGCATTTCTGTTTTAATACGGCTAGTAGCTTAAGGTGGCGAGGTCTTACCACATCCTTTCTTCCATCGCACGTTATGTAAGCCTGCACAATTTTGGCTAACTATGTCCATGGCTCTCCTAATCACGCTGGCTGGACTCCTTTACCTTTGATGACTAACGTTTCTCCCTCATCTTGAAAATTTTTTATGGCTTCACGAATCCTGATCTTCTTCTGAGTCTAGACAGTCCTTTGCGCGGGAATGCCAAACACTTTTGCAATTATCTCGTCGGATATAGCTATCTGCCTCCCTCTGACCATGGAGGATCCTTCTTGTAGGTTCAATAAAAATTCGGTGGCCACAACTTCATGGGGTTGCTGCATTCTCAAGAAATATGTAATCCACCCCAGTCTTTCTAAGATTGTCCGTACAGCATCAGAGACGATCAATACTTGCGGTTCACTGTGAATTGGCCATCCTCCCATTTCTGCGTTCTATTAATTTTCTCAACACACAGTAATCACAATGGAACAACACAACACAGTTCATTGAAAATTTGTTATTTCCTAAAATGCAAGGATTTGTTTCAAATATAGGTGAGGAAATCTTGGAGTTTGATTTGCATGCAGACATCCGCGCCCCCCGAATGAATGAAAGGTCGTCCTTGACCGTCAATTGAGAGTAGCATGTGTGGCACAGAAGCAGTACAGTAGTAAAAAGCCGGCGTAATTATGATACATTCAATCAAATTGCAGCAATTACTGAAATCAATGCATGTAATGAATCGTTAAAAATAGAAAATCGTTTTGTAATGATTCAAATATGAGGAGAAGGGACAACATATGATAATCATAAGTATAATTTCGTTATTTACCACTTTGGATTAATATGATCGATTTGTAATGATTTTCATGTATAATAGGTTCAGAGGTAAAGGTAAGGGATTCATATTTCATTTGAAATTTAAATAAAGATATAGGAAAAGGGTTAAATATAACTATTGATGTGTATAAGTGTGACTCCAATACCATCAGCAGAGCTCTGCTGCCCACAGGTGTCCATAACCTTGACAGAGTTTCTTTCTTACCCATGGAACCATCGTCCTTTATGTATGCTGAGGAAGTGTTTTTTATTGAATATCATGATGGAGGCCATTGTGTTGGCTTGGTGACCAGATAAACCACAATTCCGTTCACCGGGAAGAAGTGAAAAGTGGGTAGGCCGGCTCATGATGAGACCTCCTTTCCAAGGACTTCTTGATTTTTTTTCAGTTGTTTGTTGGACCATTTCCCTAGTTTGGTGGCCATAATGGGAATGCCACTTCACTGCCTTCCCTATGATCACGGTAGGCTGGCTCTTGGTGAGACCCCCTATCCTCCATCTACAAAATCATTATTAATAAAATAAGTATTTTTTTCTTCTTTTATTTTACACACAACACTTTTCCTCAGTTAATCATAAGGGATGGCTCAACACTCCTTAAGAGTAGGGATGGTGGAAGAAGTCTGAACATCTCAATAGAAAAAATATGCCGTTATTCTTATTCCATAGATAAATATCAAAGAAAATTATATCATGTGGGAAAGAATCAATCATGATAAAAATAATCGATCAGATTAATTCAATGGTAATAAAATATCAAAGTTATGTTATTGATCATGCCCCTTTTTCCTTTTTTTCTTATCATTACTAGACAATTTTCTTGAAAAGATGACGATTTCTTTTGATTTGTTGATTACAGTAAGCTTTAATTTGTATGATTGTATATAAATGATATATTTGCCTTCAGAAAAGTAATCAAAAATTCAAAATGCTGGCTTAAAACAAAAAAAAATCCACACAAAAAAGTGTCGTTCCTTTAAAAAGAACAACAAAAACAATCTTGCGGAACTGCTGTTCCTTTCGAAAGGAACAGAAAGAAAATACTCTGCAAAAGTGTTGTTCCTTTGGAAAGGAACAACAAGAAAATTCTCTGCAGAAGTGTTGTTCCTTTGGAAAGGAACATCAAGATCGCTTCTGTGAAACTACTGTTCCTTTCGAAAGGAACAACAGAGTGTTGTTACTTTAGAAAGGAATAGCAAAAAAAACGAAATAAACAGAGTTTTTTTCTTCTTTTTTTTCTTTCAAAGAAATTAGATTTCACGAAACAACTAATGAAGAAGTAAGGAAGTAATATTAACCGAATGTCTAAAAACAAATTCCACAAAACAACAATAAAAAAACTGAAAAATACTTTATGTACAAAAATTAAAAAAAGAGAAGTGATTTATCAAACTGGTGCCAAGGAGGATTTCTCCCCTTCAACAAAATTTTCCATTGTAGAATCTTCCCAAAACTGTTGGTAAAAGGATTCCCGGGTGAGCAGTTTATGGTACAATCATACTCAATGACCGTTTACCTTAAAGGAATGTCCAGATCCGTCAATGGTAACTAATGTAACAATGCCATTATCATGCACCTTCTGTATTTCATAGGGTCCAAGCCATCGTGTCTGGAGTTTTCTTGGGAAATCCTGGAACCTGGAATCATATAGGAGTTCCCAATCTCCTTTGTGGAAGATCTTTTCTTTGATATGGGCGTCATGCCATTTGGCTCTCTGTTGCTGAATTAATGCTGTGTGCTGAAGAGCAGAGAGCCTAATTTCATCCATCTCATTAATTTGCTGTAGTCTTTTAGCCTGGGCTTCATTCAAATCTAGACTTACCTTTTGAGCTGTCCTTAATGTTTGAATCTCGAATTCTATAGGAAAGATGGGTTCCTTTCCAAATACCAATTGATATGGTGAATATCCTATGGTAGGTCTCCACGTTGTTCGATATGCCCACAATGCTTCTGGCAATCTGTAGGCCCAATCTCTTCTATGAGAGGCAACTATTTTTGTTAGTATAGATTCGATTACTTTGTTCGTGCTCTCTACTTGGCCATTGGCCTGTGGGTGATATGGAGTCGTAATATTGTGCTGAACATGATATTTTTGCAATGTTTCAGCTAATTTGTTACCTACAAACTATGGTCCTCCATCTGTGATTATGTCCCTTGGGAGGCCATAGCGCACAAAGATTTGGAAAAGAAATTGTATTACAAAGTCTTCTGTAGCTTTTGAAAGAGCTTCTGCCTCAACCCATTTGGTGACGTACTCAGTTGCAACTAGGATGTATGTTTTTTGGTTTGATGGGGGGTTAATAGGACCAACAAATTCAAGGGCCCAACGTTCAAACGGTTCAATCACTAATTGGGGGTTCAGAGGCATTTCATCAGACTGCCCAGGTCGACCTGCCCTTTGGCAGCTATCATAGGTCTGCACGAATTTTCTAGCATCTTTAAAGATAGTAGGCCAATAGTAGCCTGTTCGTAGAACTTTGTGGGCAGTTCTACGATCCGCAAAATGTCCACCACATTGTCCATCATGGCATGATTTCAAGATTTCAAATACCTCATCCTCCCTAACGCATCTCCTTATTTGCATATCTGCACCTGTATGAAATAGGTAGCCTCCAATCCAGGAGAAGCGGGTACTGCGATGTATTATTTGCTTACGTTCTTTAAGGGACAGATGTTTAGGTAATTTACCTATTGCCAAATAGTTCGCTATATCAGCATACCATGGTGTTATGATAGTAACAGCGAAGAGATGTTCATCTGGAAAGTGGTCTTCAACTGCTTCTATATCTGTTGGCTTTGGCATTCTTAACAGAAAGTCAGCTACAGGGTTCTCTTTCCCAGGTCGATCTATGATTGTGATGTCAAATTCCTGCAATAAAATTAACCATATTGTCACTCTTCCGTTTGTAACAGGTTTATTTGCTTAAAATTTAATGGCAGAGTGATCAGTATATAGTACTACAGGATACCCAGTTATGTAATGTCTAAATTTTTTTATAGCATGAACTACAGCTAAAAATTCTTTATCAGTCACAGTATAATTTAATTCAACAAGGGATAGATTTTTTCTAATATAGTAAATTGCATATGGCTTCTTGTCTTCCTCCTGCCCAAGCAATGCTCCAATTGTTGTGTCTGAGGCATCAGATGAGATTTGGAACGACAAATTCCAATTTGGGCCCCTTAGTACTGGGGCTATTGAAACAAGCTTCCTCAGATCATTAAAGGCATTGTCACATTTATCTATCCAAGTGAAATCAACATTTCCAGTCAGTGCATATAAAGGTGCAGCTATTCGAGAATAATGTTCTATAAATCTTCTATAGGAACTAGAAAATCCAAGAAAGCTATGTACCTCTGTTTGTGTAGTAGGTATAGGAATTAACAAGAGTATTTGGATTTTAGCCGGGTCTACTTGAATTCCAGCTGCTGAAATATAATGCCCTAAGATAACTCCTTCGGTCATCATCATAAGACACTTTTCGTTGCTTAAGCAAAGCCTAGTGTCAATACATCTTTGCAGTATTTTTTCTAGGTTTTCTAATGCAGGCTCAAAGTCATCCCCATAGGGTGTAAAATCATCCATATATACTTCGAGGCCTTCATTTATTAAGTCTACAAAAATGCTGAGAATTGCTCTTTGGAACGTAGCAGGAGCATTGCATAGGCCAAAAGGTAGGACTCGGTAGGCAAATGTCCCCCATGGATAGGTAAAATTAGTTTTGTCCTGATCTTCAGGGGCAATCTGGATTTGATTGTACCCACTGAAGCCATCGAGAAAAGAAAAGAATTTCTTTCCTGCCAATGTGTCTAGTACCTGGTCAATGAAAGGAAGGGGAAAGTGGTCTTTTTGTGTTGCCTTATTAAGTTCACGGTAATCTATACATATCCTCCACTTCCCGTTCTTTTTTGGTACTACCACTAGTGGGAAGACCCACTTGCTATCAGATATTAGGTAGATGAAATTAACATCCAATTGTTTTTGTAATTTATCTTTCACAATATCTTTAAGGTGACGATTTAGTCTCCTTTGAGGTTGTCGAATGGGTCTTGCATATTTTTCAATGTAAATGTGGTGAGTACACAATTGAGGATCAATTCCTTTCATGTCGGGGTAATCCCATGCAAAGGCTGCTTTGTATTTTCGTAATAATTGGACCAATTTCTCTTCTTGTTCGGCAGGGAGATTTTTATTAATATTTAAAGTTTTTCCCGGTTCAATTTCTACAACCTTGCTATTGCTCATAGAAGTAGTAGGTATTGTTTGATCAGGAATATCTTTGAAAGGATCTTCTTCTTCTTTACTATCGAATGCTGCTTTGATCATGTGACATTGCAAATGAGATCTGGTTTATGGCTTATTAATAAAATTATTAATGATATCATCCTCTATTTGATCTTTAAAATCAAGATCATTTTCTATAGTTAGAGGTGATCTCATATTCTCCATAAGATATGATGCAGGTGGTTTTCTTGTTTTAATTATTGATAGACTTGGTTGGGATGGGGGATATAGGGCTAAATTCTTAACATAATTTCCCCTTGTAATTGTCATGCTGCCTTGTCGGCATCCAATATAAGCATCGGCAGTTGCCAACCAAGGTCTACCTAGAATTAACAGATGTCCATCTAGTCTATTCTTTGGATTGATAACCAGGAAGTCAGCAGGGTATTCCCAGGAATCTACAGATACCATTACATCTTGTATTATACCTTCTGGTTTGACTACTGATCGGTCAGCCAATTCCAATAAGGTTGTTGTTGGTTCCAGTGATGTAATTCCAAGTTTTTGACAGGTGGTGGTTGTTAAAATGTTGATTGCTGCCCCCAAGTCAACTAAGGCATTTGGAAATGATTGACCATTGATCTGCACTGTCACTATAGTATTTCCTGGGTCTTCATATTTGATGGGTGTTTCTATTCCTGATAATAAGTCAGATAAGGTATCGACTATTTGGACAATAGGATTAGTTGTTGTTCTCCTTTTTGGCTTCTTTATGCATAATTCCTTAATATTTTTTGCATATATAGGAATATCTTGAATAGCTTGGAGGAGAGGGATTTTTATACACAATTTTTTTAATTCTCCCAGAAGATTGAAATTAGGTTGTTCTAATGGACGAGGTATAATTAATCGTTCTGGGAATGGTGGAGAGGAAGTTGTTACTTGTTGTTGATTTCGTTGTTGATTTTTTTGTTGGACTTCCTTCTCATTTTGTTCTGTTTGTTCTATTGGTAATGGATCTTCAGTGTGGACATCATTGTTTCTCTCTGTTTTTACTATGCGCCCAGACCTTAATTGAAGATCATTACACTCCCTCAGTTCAGTTTCTACTTCTGGGGGTTCCATGATTTGAATAGACTGAACTGGCCTATTGTTTGGGTTTGGGTTGGGTTGGGCTGGGAGTTGTGGTCTTAAATTGGTCTGGGGGTTTGTATAAGGAGCTGGAAGTGTAGGTTGAGAGAGAGGAATTGATCCAACTGGCTAATTTGTAGGTTTTTTCCAATTTGACTGCTAGGCCTAACTCTGAGAAGTAGAAGGGGACCATTGCGTAGGCCAGAAAGGTGGGTAAAAAGGAAAGCTAGGCCAATTATTTTGATTTGTTTGATTTGGGCAAGATGTGGGAGGAAATGGCTATTGTGACCAATTAGGAAAAGATGGTTGATTCTGCCACATCCCACTATATTTTTTAGTATTATATTGAGGAGGTTGAAAAGAAAATGGATCATTTGGCATACCTGATGGTCGTGGCTGCCATTGTCGGCGCTGATTAAGCAGACATACCACTTCCGATTCTTCTTCTGCCTCCTTATAAACTGCTTTTAGGCCAGGAAGTGAGGGACATCCTTCTGTAGGGTGATCTTTTGTGCAAATGGCACAGACTTTAATCACATCCAACGAGCATTCTTTGTGGCTATGCTTCTTTCTACATCTGGGATAGAATATTGCCAAGTTTTGCTCTGCTTCTGCTTTTTTCTGTTTGGCTTGCATAATATCGAACTGTGTTGTTAGAGTCCCAAGTATGTCTATCTTAAAGTCTTCCAGTAGATTTCCAATATCTGCATGAGTCACACATTCATTAGAGGTCTTATTTTCCCTTGTGATCGTATCACGTTCTGTTGATTTCAACCTTGTATTTCCCCTCGAACACCTGATACAAAAATCAATGATGTTAGGATAATTTTCCTGATATATATCACCTTTTCCCATAATATTCAATGTTTCAACCCATTGATCTTTCATTCCCCTAATTAATGTGGTTTTCAAAACATTATCAGGTAAGGGTAAAGATGCATAAGGGGATCTCTGAAGATTATATTGAAACCATTCCACATACTCTTCCAAGGTCTCATTTGGTTTTGCTGTCATTTGGAATATCTCATCTTTTAATTTCCAAGACCTGCAATAATCTTGATATTTCTTTAAAAATGCAACCTTCATATGATCCCAATCAGTTATGACACTCCCACCTAATCCCATAAACCATCGTAGGGCTTCCCCTTTTAATGTAGAAGGGAATAGTTTTAGTTTTTGGGCATCGATGGTGTAATCATATCCTCTGCACAACACATAAAAATCAAATAAAAACGCATCTGGGTCTTCTGATGTTAAGCCATGAAATGTGGGAATATGTTGAAGAGGAATAGCTTTCATGGGTGCATTGACTGCAGTATCTACTATAGGATATTGCAGCGTAGAGGTCTGCTGCTGATTCTAGTTTTGGTTTTGGGCCATTTGATCGAAGATATGCCAATATCCCTCTGGGATTTCCAAGGAATTTCTAGGTTGACGAGTAGGGGTAGGAATAGCTTTGAAAACACTCCCTTTGTCCGGGATAATAAGTATTTCCTGTCGACTTACTGTTTGAGGTGATTCAAGTCCTTGGTTCTGAATAAGTTTAACAACACTTCCCTTATCTGGGCTGCTTATTGTTTGGGCAGTTTCAATAGGAGATTTCAAGTTTGTGATTTCTCCCGTTTCCCCTTCTCCTTCACGGAGATTGCTAGCATTCCCTTCTTGAAGGAAAATTGTGTAAGGATTCTCAATTCCCTCTGTTTGACTGTGTATCTCAGCAAAGGCTTCAGATGGTGATTCTGTAGCCTGAAGGGAACTAGTAGGTTGTCTAGAAGTAGTTCTTTTAAATCCTACTGATGGCTGAGATTTAGTTCTTTTAAGGATTTCATCAATAAAGGTTGTGCGCCCAAGGGTCACTGGTCCCTTAGGTTTTTCAATTTTAGGAGGAATTTTGTTTTGCTTAGTTGATTTATTCATTCAAAGAAACAAACCTTCATTCCTACCTAAAGAAATAAGCTTACCTACTTCTGTTGTGAAGCGGGCTGCGAGCAAGTGTGTTTCTTGCCCATTGCGCAGGTTCTTACCTTCCATCTTTAATACCCAATTCTTTGCAAGAAGAATAAAATCAGCTGTGCATTACTCCTTTAAAATGGCATACACTCTCCCCGGCAACAACGCCAAAATGTCGAGTCATAAAAAGGTATCTTTTGAACACCTAATTAGTCTACATTAATCATCAATCTGGGAGCATCTTTTTATTCCAAGAGTGTACTCTGTTTGAGGCTGCAATTGTCTAAGAGCAATGCTTGTGAATATGTAGTATAAAATAACAAACACAAAAGTAACCAATGCTTGAAAAGAAACCTAATTACATTGACATGAATAGAAAGATTAAACTACTTCAACCCTTGCAGAACATCAATCAGGGATGCAGTAGAAGTAACTCTTTCCCTTAGAAATCGATGCAAGATGACCAATCTGGGAACTTGGAAGCTAAAGCCTCTATTCTCTACAGTTGGAGATCTTAAAGCAATCAAACCGAAAGCAGATTCAATGAAAGAAACTTAAAAGAAACGAAATCTGAAAAGGAACAATAGCGTGTAACTACAACTCATCTGTTTTCTAGTCAAAGACTATGAATAAGTAATGAACAGAAATGGAACAACAACGCGCATTGAACAACAATTACGATTCTAACATATTCACGGCACTATATTTCTATGCTTCAATTCTGTCGACAGCTTCTCACCACGCAACCACCAATTATAAAAGATTATAAACTAAAGGAACAACAACTCAAATTAGATACAAGTCAGTGAAGCTTTATGATAACAACAAAATAATCGAACAACGAATCGTGCTTATTGTAAAGAAATGAAACAGTAATGACTCTGTATTTGATCCAGTCAGCAATAAACCAATTCAAACATTAAACGCACTCCACACGATAGTAAACAAAGAATAAAATACAAACAACGAATTGATTCCACCAGAGCCGGGCCCTTAGCACCAGTGAAATACTGTTGAGCTAATTCAGAACTGCAGAAGGTAAATAAAACGCGTGCTTTGTATTAAACCAACATAAATTTTTACATAAAGGTTTCTCTCAAACAAAGAGTTAATATAACAGAGAAAATGTAAAGTCTTTCGACTGATTCCCAATAAAAATAACAATCCGTCCCCCTGTCACTAAAGGACGTGGCTTTATATATCAACTCTTCGACGGACCAATCAAAGAACAAGATAAGTTTGAACAGCGATCCCTCAGGATCGAAAGATCCTGAGGGATTCGCTCCTCTGTGTTTAGTTATCATTCTGTTTGTGCTGACTGTGGCCGAGCTGTTCCCTGTCTTTTCTAGGCTATTCGTTCAGATCTCCTTGCTCTTGGCTAGATACGATTCAATGCTGATGGAGCAGAAGTTAAATTTTTCTCAACCCCGCCTTTGGTATAGCTGTTCACCTCTCCGAATTCCTGTTTGTCAATCAAAAAGTAACCTTTAGTCACATTTTCGTATTAAACATAAACCTTTCCAATTCTATTGTAATTCCTATGATAAATTAGCTTTTCAAGGCAAACAGGAGTATATTTATGGTAAAGAATGAGTAAATATACAATAATTTCATACCTCTTTCACTGCCCAACAATGGCTGGAAATAGTCAGGTAAGAAAAACAAAGCATACAAGCAGTAATATGACCAAAGTCGGATAGAAAATAAAAACACTAGACGAACAACGAGAGATGAAAAACACACTTTCTCCCCAGTATGGTCACCAACTTGTTGAGCAGGTAAATCCCCTCTATCGACAGAGGCGATCCCTCTAGCCCTAGAGTGGGTCTAGCAACAAGGTAACATGGTGGACTTTCAGACTCCTAGCTTATAAATGAAAACGAGTTAGGATAGATGACCTACCTTGGTCGAATGATCTTGTTGTAACTTGCAGCATCAATCCTCTAATATTTGTTTCCACATGTCACGGTCCTTCAGTGATAATGTCTATGTACCTGCACAAGGATCAAGTGAACGGTGACAGCATACAAAAACATACTTTCATTTACAACTATTCAATTAGTCAAGGAGAATCAAACATTTTTCATATGATCGAACACAAAATTGGAACCAAAAACCAGTCATGTATTAATGATAGAGAAAATAAGTTTACAACCTTAATTCCTTGACGTTACAGCCTCCTTCGATGGGTTCAGTCAAGTGCATCTCAAGCATTCGTCAGGGATCAGAATTGGTGAGGAAATGGGCCTAAACTCTCTCTCGACAATGGATTCCTCTTTGCCTTATTCTTCACACCAACTATAGTAAGGACTGTTCAGCTAGCTGCACCAATGTGAGAAGGAAGTATTTATAGGAGAGGAGAGGGTGGTTTTGGATCCCTCATAAGGTGGAAGAAAGGTCATATCCCTTTGGGGAGTTGCACAATTGTAGGAAACAAGAATCCAAAGGGAGGATTTCGACGTTATTCAGATGAACAAACCATGATGACTCCGCTCATGAAGTTGTTAGGAATGGAAACTTTGTTTCTATTTTAAAAAAAATTCAAAAAACAGCTCGGCGCAGGTGCCCTAGTGAGACAGAGCACCAATGGGCACGGGGCCCAGTGTTAATTTCTCTATGGGCAAGGCCATAACTGCCTACGAGCACCGACCCAAAATCACATTTTATTTAGATTCTGCTTGAGGACTGATCAATAGAGGAAATGTTCTTGACATGTCAAGGGACACAATGGTACTTTTAGCAAGGTATGAAAATACACAAAAGTCACTGAAATGGTCCTCCAATGTTCAAGATGAGGATTGCAGGGATGGTGACAAAATACTGTGTAACACCATCTCTTTTCATCAAGAATAGAAAATTTCAACAATTGTTTGTATGATTCATCTACTTCGGTACATTTATCAAAAGTAGGCTTAGTTATGAAAAAATTCTTGACCTCATGTTGAATTAATAAACCACATCTCAAACCTTCATTGAAATATTTTCTAGTGATAACTCCTATGAATTTAGCAAACTTAGTTTTATCTATTTCTATTTCATGCAATCTATGTTGAAAATATTCCAATGGAATTATTTTATCTCCTATACCTTGCAGACCTGGAAGTCCTTTTTGATGTAATTTGTTGAATTTATTGTGAAACATTTTAATTTTAAATTATAAATTGTGACATTTATTTTCAAGTTGGAGCATTAAATTCCTTTTAGTGAGCACTTTTATTACCTCCAAGACAACTTTAGTTCCGTCTTCAATCCTATACTCTTCAAGTTATTCTTTTGTCTTAGAATTCAGAACTTTGATTATTCTTGTGGCATCTCTTGGTTTTTGGTCGAGGTTTATCTTTATTTCTACCACTGTTACTTTTGATGTCTGTAGCAACTCCTCTTGTTAAAAAATAATCTCAATTGAAGGCCACAAGTCAATTACTGATGCATTTATATCAATCCATATATTCTCTCTTTCTTTATAAATAGTATGAGCTATTAACGATTCATTCTCATAAACCTATAATTATTTAATTACCTTAAAATTCTTCTAAATTTCACGTAAATAAGCATTATTAGTTTTCAACTTCTACTCTTGTAGCTTCTGCAACTGTGTATTGAGTTTTTCAATTTCTTGGTCCTTTAAAGATAACTCTTCCATGGAATTTGATAAATTTGTTGCTGCATCACTGGAATATGTATCCACTGTAATAATTGTTGTTGTAGATGTGCATGTTGTTGAAGTATCTACAGTAGATGGTCTTGCTAGGGGAATAGTAGTTGAAATACTAAGCTATTGTTTTGTTTCCTTTAAAAGTGTGTCCATATGAGCTTCCATTTTTTGAATATGAACATTTTGTTAAATTATTAATTTGAACATATTCTCTTTTTCTTTCTCCGATTGACCAACTTATTTACCCCGTGGATGTTCTGTAGTAGGGAGTTTTAGTTGTTTCCTTAATGCTTGAATTTCAACATTATTATTCTTGATCATTTCTTCAACTACTTTAACATCATTAGGATCAGATCCTAATTTTATTACCAGATATTCCAATGATTTAATTCTAGTATCTTTGGCCAAGGATGACATTTTCTCCATTTTCAAATTTGAATGAATATTATTTAGTGAAGCTTGTAGTTTGGAGGTTGCCATAGTTGAACTACTTAAAGTAGAGTATACCATCTCTCATGTCCTTGTTATGAAGGTCAATGTGATCAATTGCGTGTATTTGTTTGGTGTCAAAAGAGAAAATATATGTTTTATATTCTTCTGGAATTTTAGGGACTGGAAATTTGGGTTCCAAGAAAGCTAACTAAAACTATCCCTTTTTAGTATCAAGTGCAGACAAAAGTCTGTGCTAAATATTATATGAATGTTTCCAGAATTCATAGTATGTGGTGAACTTTAGTGCTTCATTCTTTCTTTTAATATATTTTTACCTAGAAAAAATATTTGGTTATGTTTTTCCCTGAGTAACAGATGACATAGCAGAATCTATGGTGATCTCCTCAATCGTTGGAAAGGTTGATGTATGAAAACATGTCAACATAATTGTTTCCTTCTCCTATGAACTTTCCTCTTAAAATGTCTCTTCATGAGTATTATTCTTCTTCCTTCTCTTAAAAACTGTGAAATATGTCTCTTGAATTTATGAAACTATAGGAGACAAACTCTCTATTGACCTATTAGTCTCCTTTTCTTGAGGAACTGGAGTCTGTAAAGCTATTTGGGTAAAAATTTGTTCCTCTTACTCTTGTAATGTGTTCTCCTTCCACTCCTTTTTATTTTCATACTCTTCTATCTCTGGCCTAGTTTTGTGTGCATAAGTTGTAGTCTTATGTTCAACTCTTAACTTTGAAATAATCCCCAAGGGATCATAGGACCAGGTAAAGCTCAATTTTAACCTCATTTGTTTCAATAGAAGATATGCCTCCTTTGTTTTTTCCCTAGTGTTAACAATAAAAGGGCCAATATGTTCTTTCAACTTAAATTGAGATTTCTTCTTGTTGGATACAAAATGAAGATCATCCATGTTCATCATTTGTTTGATGTATTCCAATGCAAAGAATATGATTGGTACAAATATTGGCTACCTATAGGGAGGAAGCTCACATCCATATATCTTAATTTCTGTGTAATTATGGTAGAGGTACTAGTATCCAATTTTATTTTTCTCAATGAGGTGAAGGATTCTTCTGATTTCAGTTGAAATTCTAGGTATAACATCATTGCTGAGAAGACATAGAGCCATGTGTAAAAATTGATTTACGTAATCACTTAAAGAATCACTACAAGGAAAAGACCCTTTAGCAAATGTTTTTGAGGAATCCCTTATAAAAATAGCCCAGATATCCGTTTGTAGCGGAGGTTTCTAGAGGGGGTTGGTGGGTGGAGGTTTTTTCAGATATTTTTTGTCCGGTGCATTTCTCATCCTACATCGCACTGATGCGTTCAACTAGAAACGAACCAGTGCATACTACAAATTGGCACACCGGGACACCGTGCTCTCCATACAAACCCTCCTGGTGCATCTAATTGCTGTAGCGCGCTGGTTCGCTACACAAATTCAGCCCTGGTGCATCATAAAAACCCACGCCAAAACTGAAACAACCCGGTGCGCTTGGAAGAAACCACCCGATGCACCTCAAAAACCCACGCACTGGAACAAGATTAAATATAAAAAAAAAATACGGCCAAAAATTTGCATTTTCACTTCTTCAGTGCTCTAGAGCTCTCAAGCACTAGTGTGAATTTCCCTTGTGTGAGGTGCCTTGCCATTAGTGCTCCCATTGCATGCACTACTACCATCCATTACCCACCATCTCAATTTTGAATTTTGGAAAACTGTGGGAAAATTTAGTTTTGCGAATTATACAACAAATATGCCTCCTCAATTCCCAATTGTAGATGTATTTTACTTGTTTCTCCATAATTAAACTTTTTAGTGGATTAGTTTTGTAAAAAAACTTAAAATTCACCATTTAAAAAAAAATGAAGCGTGGTGCGCTCAAGCCGTTCAACTTGCATTGTTTCGCGGTGCTGCCTGTAAATTTACAGGCCGCACCATGACCAGTGCTAACAGTAACCGTACCAGTTCTGGTGCGATACCGACACGACACACCATGTTTTTTTTTAAATACATAAATTGCAGTGCGGTCGGTTAACTGGCCGCACCGATGACTATGTCCAAGTTCGGGAGGGCAGTGCGCTAACCAAAATATGCCCCCCAGGGTGGATATTTTGGTCAGTGCACCACCCTCCAGACACTGTTCCATATTCAATGGTGTGGCCATGTAAAAGACCGCACCGTTGACCATGTAATGATGTCAAGAGGGCGGTGCGCTAACTAAACTATATGCCTTGGGGTGCATAGTTTGGTTAGCGCACCGCCCTCCCGATACTGGTACATATTCAACGACGCGATCGGTTATACCACCGCATCGTTGACTGTGTAATGATGCCATAAGGGTGGTGCACTGACGAAACTATCCACCTCGGGGTGAGTATTTTGGTTAGCCCACTTCCCTCCTAGCATCATTACACGGTCAACGGTGTGGTGGTATAACCGACCGCACCGTCGACCATTAACTAATGTTTGGCGATGCGTTGACTTAATTATCTGCCCTGGTATGGATAGTTTTGTCAATGCACAACTTGATAAATTATATTTCATGTTGTGTGGTGCGTTGAAAATTTCCAAGCGCACCGCGAATGGTGCACGATAAAAACAAACACACCAATGCTAGTGCATGGCTATTTTTTTTGGTGCACTGACTGTTTTGTTTTTCAATTTATATATATATATATAGAAGTCTCATTTAATAAAAAAAATGTATTTAATATGTGAATCATTCAGCGATGTCAAAGGAGAGAAGAGAGGGAACAACAAGAACATATGGCATACCAGTATAATTTGGTTCGCCTATGGGAGGCATGAGAGAGGGAGAGACTTATGTACCCTCACCCTATTACTGTAGCCACCCAGGTGTTCCTAAGGGAGGTAGGCCTCCTCAAGTTCTATGAAGAGGCTACATCCCTGAAGGGCCATAATGGGTTATTGCAACAACTTATCTTCAGGTGGAATGCCCACTGACAGACTTTCCTGGTTGGTCCTGACCAGTGGTATGTGCCCACTGAGGAGGACATGTATTTTATTACTGGCCTATTGAGGAGAGGGTAGTATTTTCCCTCGTTCCCAGAGGTCCCTGTCGACTATGCAGTAGGGAGTCAGTTGGTGTACTCCTAGAGATACATTAGCTTCGATATACTGTCTCATGCAGATTTTCAGGTCTCCAGTGGTCAGTTACATATCGCTTCATTTGGTGGAGAGGAGGTGAGGTGCCTCTCACTACTTATTTTAACCATTTCACACCATACCAGTGATGGGAAACACATTATTTTCCCACTTTTATTTAATGTTGATTCCTTATTACAGGTGCCACGACTTGTGAGGTGGTCTACGATTTTTTTTGTGGTAGTTTTGTACAACTTTAGATAGATGTCGTGCTCAGGCACAAGGGAGGGTGAAATTCCATTTTTCTTTAGAGATATTTTGTTTATTTTTTGAGAGGTTTCTAGAGATGAGGCCTACTTTTTTTCGGAAACCACGTAGGCCGATGTTACATGTACAAATGTAGATGTGAGGACAGATGATGCCCAAGAGGTGCGAGTCTAACTTTTCCATGAGGATATCTCATGATGCACTGGAGTTTCTATCCAGTGTTGACGATCATGCCTTCATTCTATTCCCATGTCCATATGCCGGTTTGGATTGGCAAGGGTGTGCAAACATCCTCTTCACAGTTGATGAACCACTGGATGATAGAGGTAATATTAGTGTTTTCTTTAAATTTATTCTAACATGTTCTTTAACTTGTTTTTATTAAATTGTTTAATGAAATTGTCTAATTATTGTTGTGTACTTATATATATTATGTAGATATTGGGTCATTTGTTGGCAATGAGATGCCACCGCCACCAAATGATCCAGGTGTAGATCCTGATGAAAATCAAGAGATGGAAGATGTGGAGGATTAGGCTGGTGACATACCTGGTCCTCATGATCATGCGCAGGTACCAAAGAGTGTGAGTCGTAGGACTGACACTAGTTTTAGGATGGAGTTGGGCGACCAACTCTGTTCACTCCTAGTGGATGAGGGAGTCAGGCCAACCACTATTAGAGAGATACATGCCGATGATAGGATGACATTGATATGGAGAGGCATGCCACGTGATATGTTGACCTTGATGTGGCATGTCGTTGGATCTACTAGCTTAATGGTGCGGTTGAGGAGGGTCGTTCAACGTAGGCGTGGTGGAGATGCAGTACGTCGACAGTCGAGCAACGATGCATCATCTAATGATCACGATTAGAGGATTGATCATCGTTCACCTCGCGTCGGATATGAGCAACCTATAGCATCCAGGAGTCATGATCATGAGCAGGCTGGACCATCCACGTCTAGTCATCATGAGCAGCTTGCAACATCCAGAAGTCATGATCATGAGTATACTAGACCATCCACGTCGAGTCATCATGAGCAGCCTGCAGCGTCCAACAGTCATGATCATGAGCAGGCTGGACCATCCACGTCGAGTCATCATGAGCAGGCAATTGATCCTGATCAGCATGAGGCCCCTCTAGATCAGTAGGCACATGATGATCGGCATCTATCTGAGCTTGTTGAGGCTACACCATTGACGAAGCAGGCCTCGACTAGTACTACTATTGATGTACCACTTGCTGATATTTGACATTTATATTACAGTTGTATATTTTTGACATTATATATATATATATATAGATATAGATATAGATATAGATATAGATATAGATATAGATATAGATATAGATATAGATATAGATATAGATATATATATATATATATATATATATATATATATATATATATATATATATATATATATATATATATATATATAGTCCATGTATTTTATGCTCATGTTGCAGTTGTACTTAATTTACATGTTGGTGATCATCATGATGTGTATATTGTTAGGTCATGTTAGATAGTTCATTTAATGTGCAATTTGCAGATAGATGTGTATGTGATAGCAGTTATTTGACATGAGATGTATATTTTATGTTTGTGTTGTGATGATATACAATGCTTGTGTTTTGTTAGATGATCATGATCACGATGATTAGATGATGTTAGCGAATTTGAATGTGTTTTTTAGTCGAATATGATGTTTGTACGATGGTTATCATGATCGTGATGTTTATTTTTAATATTAAATCATGATATTTATTAAATATTATGTCGTGATTGTAATTGAAATTTTAATTTTAATTGTTTGTAAAATTGTAATTGTAATTTTAAATTTAATTGTATATAAAATATTTGTAAAATTTTAATTGTAATTGTAATATTTAATTTATTGTGAAATGATTGTAATTCTAATTCTAATTGTATGTAAAATATTTGTAAATTTTTAATTTTATTAATGTGAAATGATTGTAATTGTAAAATGGTAATTGTAACTGTAATTATATGTAAAATTCTAAAATTGCAATTGTAAATATTGTAATTGTAATTTTAATTGTAATTATATGTGAAATTTTAAAATTGTAATTGTAATTCTAATTCTAATTCTAATTGTATGTAAAATATTTGTAAAATTTTAATTGTATTAATGTTATATGATTGTAATTGTAATTGTATATATGTAAAATTGTAAAGTTGTAATTCTAATTCTAATTCTAATTGTATGTAATTGTAAAATTGTAATTGTAATTCTAATTCTAATTCTATTTGTATGTAAAATATTTGTAAAATTTTAATTGTATTAATGTGAAATGATTGTAATTGTAATTGTATGTAAAATTCTAAAATTGTAATTGTAATTGTATTGTGAAATTGTAAAATTGTAATTGTAATTGTATGTATTGTCATCATTCAATTTTATTAAAATTTGTAAATTTGTAAATTTGTAAAACTATAAATTGATTATCAATTTTGAACCATAACTACCATAAGTAAAATGTATACCGTAAATATTGTTAAATTATCATAATTGTACAATTGTAAATTTGTATGAATATAAATAGATGTAAAATAATAAATCTAGAATAATATGAATTTTTGTAACATAATAAAGTTTAGAAAATAATGGAAATAAATTCATGTACTTTATAATTATCATTATTTTATTACGATCTTACATACAAAAAAAGGACTTTATACAATACACCATTGTTTTTGAGATCAACATAATTGCAAATTATCAAGTGAAATGATTTTAACATTAACACAATGCAAATTAACAATTAATTGAAAATACATATTATAATGTTTTGAAAAAAAGATTCTTAGTTATAAGGTAATTAAGTCCTCTTCTTTATAAAAACCCATCTGAAAAAGTATAAATGATGAAATAACACATGTACCATATCACTCTCGGTTCTCATGATCACCCTGATTATCTTCCAGTTCGCTTGGCATGATAACAATATTGTTTTCAAAAATATGTTTTGATCTAGGGTCATGTCTCAATACGAACCACCAATCCCTATCCAACACATCTAGGTAAAAAAACACTTGGTTGCAGTGTTTGGGGAAAACATAGGGCTCCTTAGCTTCATCCCACATCTTTCTAGAGTTGATACATATCAGCCTACTATCGTGATATTCATTTAAATTATTTCAATCAAAGGTGTCCCACCACTTGCACCTAAAAATAACACAATGGAAAGAAGAGAAATCCACTTCAATGATCTCTTGTATATTTCTGACGTAGCCTAAAGTCCCTCATACTAGGTTTTGATCACGGTGGCTAGATCAACTAGATTGATCGAACTCGACTTCCACTCCACAGTCTTGTGTCATGTGTCCATCATCAACATTTTCTGTGCGAAAATGGTGTCCATATGCCCACATAGATGGAAAAAAAATTCACCTATAAAATTTTTAAAATATCATAGTTTCATGTGTCTTATAATAACCCAACAGTTAAAATATGAAATATAGATGTAATTAAATTTAAAAGGTGCATTATTAAGTTTAAAATGTGCATAAATAGATTATTACCGAGTGGGTGCATCCAATCCCTACATTTAGCGCATCCTCTTTAGCACGTGGGTAACGACCAGTTGCGCCGTATTTCTCTCTGACTTGGTCAGGAACTGAACTGTTGGGGCATATTTTTCGCATAATTTCTTTTAAATGATCAGGATAAGGCATAGTTCTACCATTCAACTGTTTGAATTATTTCCTGTCACTATCCCATTTCATCCTCTTTTGTTCGTACAATGCGACCCATGGTTGTGTCACTTCAGAATTTTAAAGGACAAACTTATTTATTGCATCAATTTCTGCATTCATTGATGAAATCAAACCAACATATAGTACATATGAGATCAAAATATACATGATATTGAAGTTCAACATGAATATCTACTTTACAGTGTAAATTTGAAAAATTATAAGTCGCTTACTCTTTATCAATCGTCTTTTTCCATTCGTTTGGATCAGCTCCCCTTCTCTTTTGTCTTCATCCCTTTCATCATCCCAAATCACCACACCTGGTCTGTTGTCGATCTACTTGATGTACTCACTGGCATAATGGAAAGAATCATACGATATGTACTCCTCTGTCATAGAACCCTCAGGTTTTTCCCTTTGTCGAACAAAACCTTTCAATTTCTTCATGTACCTCTCTAAGAAGAACATCCAACGATAAGAAACCACCCCAAATAATTCAACCTCCTCTACTAGGTGGATTAGAAGATGAACCTGCAAGTCCATAAAACTCATCGGCAGTTCCTTCTCAAACATACAAACAATCTCAACTATCTCTTGACGCCACCATGGAATGCTAGCCACATGAGTCTCCTTTGAGGAGATCCAATGTAAAAATGAAAATAATTTAGATATGGCATGTCCTAGGTCTTAGGGGAATTCATGTTTCACACACCCATGCATGAACAAAATATAATGACACTACAAAGATATAAACATGTGCAATAATATACAAAATTAGTTATGTTTTATGATCCCTGCATGGGATGAAATTTATTAATATAAAAAATAATAAAAGCATGATTTTGACAATATACGTACTCTTAGAAGATTCAAATGGTCATGTGATTTCAACCCCGACAAATGGTCATCCACAGTGAAGCAGCACTGTAATGAATACACGTATGAAGATGGAACCCTCATACCCATTATAACTTCCTTTTCCAAAGAAAGATCAATTTTTTAAAAATCCATGGAACATCACCTTCTTTGAAATACCATGAATTAGAGGGACGAGTGTGTGCCTCTGATCCTGTACTTTCTAATCGTCTTGGCCAATGTTTCTTTTTAGTTTTTGAAGTAATAATATCTTTCCTGCAGTATGCTTCTCCTGATAAGAGCTTTCGACGTTTTGGAGCTGTTTGAATATTTTGTGCATCTTAATTCGATTCTGAATCTGCATGAACCTGCAAATTTTTATACATTATAAGTTTTATTAAGCTAATTGACATGGATAAAAAACATAAATTAAATTAGATAATGAAAATATAAATAAAATCTGAAGTAAATATTACGTCTCAAGATGGATAGGAATAACTCTGCGATAGACTTTGAGAAATATTATGGAACGAGCTGGATTTTGAAGAATTGTCCATTCGACATAATTATGATATTTTCTCCCTGCATTTGAGAAAAATCAACAATAAATTTTGGTGTACACACCTAAAAGAAATTTTGTTGCCTTAAAAATGGACTTATTGTTATCGGTGCTAATGTACAGATAACCACACCAGTGCATTTTAGTTATTGTGCACCGGTGTGGTGTTATTAATTGACGCATCGGTGTCGAAAAAACGCAAATTAAAAAAGAACAACTTTATTTTTTTAAAGTGAAAAAAAATGGTAAATTGTAAAATGGGCAGTAAATGTTTTTCGAAAATCTAATTTCATAAAACAATTCTTTAAATAGTAAACACTTTTCGTTATTTCATTATTTTTGCAAAGAATTTCAGGGAGAGATTTTCACGAGACATACTTGGAGCAAGAGAGCATGAGAGCATTGTGGAGCAGCTAAATAATTTTGAACAAAACTATTCAGACAATCAGAATTCCAAGCCTCTGGTGATTCAAACCCTGTAGAATAGAATTTCAAACCATCTGGTGATTTTATTGTTTTTTTTTACATTTTCTACAGTATTTTTTACGCAGTAAGTAAAAAATTTAAATTTACTGTTCATTTTCAGAGATATTAAAAAAAAAATCCATTCTTACGCTAAACCCTTGATTCTTTTTTTTTTTCTGCCCTCGCTTCTTCGTGTTTCTGTGATTTCAGAATTAGGGCTTTTCATTTTAGATTTATAGGGTTTGTATTGCTATATATATATAGGCTTCTGAAATCTAACCGATGGGACGACTTGCATAGTCAGATCCCAATACATGTCGACCCTTGTGTGAATTTTTAAAAAACATAATTTTTTTAATCGGTGTGCCCTGTGTAAAATAGCACACTAGTGTGTTGTTTTATCACAATGCACCATGCATATACTGTTTGATAAAAAAATTTAAAAACACATTTTTTTTTTTAATCCATGCGCCATATGTAAAATAGGGCACTGGTGCACTATTTCATTATAGCGCACCACATATGTATTGTTTGAAAAAAACAATTTTTTATTTTATGTCTGTGTTAATCGATGCACCGTTTAACGTATAACACACCGGTATCCTTATTGATAGAGAGCAGCGTACGATGGTCCCCTGTTTTCGTGGTGCATTTATAAGAATATACTGCAGCGTCCCCTCCATGACATCATATGCTACAAAAACTAATACTAGAGGATTTGTATTAATTTGTCTATGTTAATCGGTGTGTTGGTTAACATATAATGCAATGATGCTCCTTGTTGACATAGAGCACTGTATGGTGTTTATACTGTTTTGGTGGTGTGTTTATAAGAACACGCCGCATCGACGTCGGTGCGTACATCATTAAAGGTGTACCGATTTCTTGATTTTTTTTACTTGAAAATTTTATGATTTATTTATAAAATATATTAATGAATGGTATGGTACAGGTTTCATATTGATAAATAAATGGCTGACAAGAGATCAAGTAACAAAAATACTAATATCACATCAAGAAAAGAAAAAAAGGCAAGTTCTTTGTAAATTCTTTACAAAAATTATTATTATTGAACTATATGTAAGTTTAACTAATATGTATTGTTTACTATGTATCATGCAGAGCCACAAAATGACTAATCTCGATAAGATTATTTTTTATCTAGGACCAGAAGAGCGTAAAATATTGATGGAAAAATTACAAAATGATGAATCAGATGAATGAAAAAATACTATCGATCCAATATGAGTTTCTTTTTTTAATTTTCATTAATAGTAAACTTAAAATTATTAGATAGCATGTATCAAACAATCTATTAATTCACATATGTTTAATGTTCTACAGGGACCAAAAAATCAGAAAATGAATGTTGTTCTAATGAAATAAAAGAATATAACATGCAAATGAAAATGAATTGCTCCTTAGATCATCTAGAGTGGTGTTAGAGGTTAACGAAAGGGGATTTTTTTTTCCAAAAATCTGAGAGATCTAGTGGCACGAATGTATAGAAATTATTTCCACTTACAATAAAAAAATCAATCCAATGATTCTAAGAACCAAATTTTATTTAAACTACAGGATGAGTTTCCATAGAATTGGTCAATGAGACATGTCATAATTTTAATAGCAAAAAAGTACAACAATAAAAAAGAAAGAATGAAAAAGTAATATTCCTTTAAATTTTTTTCTAGAATTATATGTATATATTACTAGAAAGCAATCATTTATAAATATCATTTTTGTTATATTTACTTTTCATATATCAATATAAAAATTAAATAGTTTATTTTCATGTTACATTTTCAGGAAGATTATGAAAATCTCAAAGGATGAACGAGCTGATATCAAAGATATGCCAGTAGGAATGTTCCAAAATGTGTACAAGGAGATGGTCAAAGAAATGGACATAATTGCACCACATGAGGATCCATATCAAAAACGTGCTTCAAATGTAATATGTAATCATTGAATTTCTAGATTAGGTACAATAAATAAATAAAATAGCATTAAATATTAGTTTTCAAGTATTTTCTTGCATAAGAGAAAAGAAAATGGAACCCATTCAACACATAAAATAGGACGACAATGAAGAAAAGGGTTGATATCTAAATTTGTGAGTAATTTTTACTTATAACAACTTAACTAGATTTCATTTTTGTATATTTTAAGTTGTTTTACAACAATCATCATTGAATGCCTTCAAACAAGTGCTAACATATAAAGAAGAACCATCAGACGAATTGATTGACATTGGGTTAAATATTCGTTGTCAGTATATGTTGGCATATCAGAAATTAATTGTGGAATTTGTAAGCATCTATCGATATTGTTTGACTTAGCTTCGTCTATAATTAATAGAACAAAAAAATATTTATATTAAATATATGATTTGTTATGGGGTATAAAACTTGCAGGAAACAAAGTATGAACTGCGCCAACAAATGAAATCTTGAAAGATGGCATGAAATTTGGTTTTGAAAGAATGTGTATAATTCATGAGTTAATTGTTGCTATGGTACACCATTTATTTTCTATTTACATTGATGTATATTATTTAATATTGCAATTTTAATTATTCTCTCCAATGTATATACACTCATTACATTTTATTTTTATGTTTTTAGATGGAAGGCGAAGAAGAAGAAAACAATCAACATCATGAAAAAAACATTCCTCAAAATAACCCAAGTCATGGAAGTATCTCGAGTAGTGACAACAGTTCAAGCGAAGAATGATGATCATTATGTTTGGATATCAAAGAAAGGTGTTGTATTTTTGAAATATTTGTTTGTGAAATCAAACATTTTGTTTAATGTAATGGACATAATGTCCCAATTGAAAGACAAAGGGATACCAATAATTGTCCCATTTTGTATGACAAAGGGTTTCTTATTCATATATATAATAAATTATGTTTTAATTTATTCTATTGCATTCTCCATTGTTGTTGTGAAATGTAACACCATTGATTAAATACTATAATGAATAGATGTGAAATCTGATGATATGATATAACATATTAATCCAAACATCACATTCAAATTAACTAATAAAAATTTAATTGATATGAATATTGTTAAAAGATATGTGTGGTCTTTTGATGAATAATGAATTTTAAAAAATCACAATAATTATGATATGATATAAAAAATTAATCCAAACATCACATTCAAATGCACTAATAAATATTTAATTGATATGAATATTGTTATAATATACGTATCGACTTTTGATGAATAATTAATTTAAAAATATCACAATAATTGCATTGTCACAGGTCGATGTTTCTAAAAATACAAAATGAACACCAGTGCGTTTCAGTTACTGTGCACCGGTGCGTTTGTATTATAATGCACACCGATGCATTTCTATGACCTATGTGCACCAAAAAAATACCAATACCAATTATAACTCTTGGTGCTTTGTGCAATACTGCGCACTAGTGCGTTTATGTGGGAATTATCACCGGTTCGTTTCTACAACCTATGGGCACCGCACAAATACCAATACCAATTAGAACAATTGATGTGTTTGTGCTATACTATGCACTGGTGCATTTGTATAATAATATGCACCGGTATGTTGATATGACCTATGGGAACCGCACAAATCTTAATACCAATTAGAACGGCCTAGTACATTGTATGACCTACAATGTGCCCGGTGTGGTTTTAGACCTTAACGGCTCGGTGCATGCACCTTCAACTGCCCCAGGGTGACTGTCTGGCTGACACGCACCAGGACGTTGCTAAATGCCCTGGGGGGTCTTGTATTTTTTTTTCCGTCCCGGTGCTTGGTAGGTTTGCAGTACCGGTGTGTTCACTTGAAAATGCACCAGTGTGTTGACACCTTATTAGCGCATTGATGAGGAAAACATCTGTAATAACCTCTGGCCACCCAGTTTTTTTTAGTTGTGTTGAAATTTCCTTAGAAGCTCCGCCAAAACCTTCTTTACTGAAAACACATGTTGTAGCGAATGTTTTTTAGACAGTTTTGGTCAATTTTATAACACTAAAAACCTCTGTTATAACCTCCACTAGAGGGTCTTTTCCTTGTAGTGAATACTCCTTTTTGTTCTTCCTTATTAAGGAAGTCCAATGAATGTTTGATTGTGGATTCCCTTGTGCATATAACTTCTATAATGGAAATTTGAATCTATATGCTTGATAAAATAGAAGCAAATACATAAGGAGTGATTGATGATTAAAATCACCTTTAGTAGAAAACTTCAAAAACTTATCTTGAATGTTGTCTTCCAAAAAATGGCTATAGTTGAAAACCAATGATGGTTTACCATATGCTGAGAATACCGATAAAAATGATAATATTACCTCATTAGCCCACTAATCACTAGGGTAACCTAACAAACAAGAAACCATAGAGATGACTTGCCTAGACATTTCTAGGAAAATTTTAGAATATTAGGGTGGATTAGTTCCAAGTAACTTGGAATTCTCAGGTAAAAATAGCTCAAATATTTTGGATCGTTGAGGAAATGAAAATTTTTAGTAAATTTCCATAAGGGAATTTGTAGAAAAAGGGTGAAAAGGGGCTATAGGCTTGATCTGGAGAGCTTGGCATATAGAATCAGGAGTAATGGTGAATATGACTTCGTTGTTTTGGTAAACTACGACCCTATGACTAGAAAGGAAACTAAGGTGACACCAGGTAAAAAATTTAGGGAATAAATGAGTCCGGGGGAAGGTAAATTAGGGTAGGAATGATTCTAATATGCTTAATTCATCACTGGAATATAAAATTTTTTGTTTTTCTCAGTTGTGGAGTTCATAAATATCGAACTCACTATGGGTTTCAAATATTTTATATTGTTTATCTACCAAGGTGAGTTCCTCTACATTTATTACAGGTGACAACATTGGGCTTTCTACCACTACTGTTGACTATCCTTAAGACGACAACTTCATAACAGAGAATTACAAGTGACAATTATTGAATTACTAGAGAATTGTCGATTACTGGTGTAGCAATTAGTTGTGAGATGATAAAATTTGAATCACACCTGTGCTGCTATGATAAAATGGGAGAAATGGAATAAGAAGGTGTTGAGGCCTCAGAATTCCACTACTGAAACATGGGGGAAAACCACCTAGTCTGGACCTTAAATTAGCTTCTTTTCCGTTTGGTGTAGTGGCTCTGACTGAGGATAATGGGACTAGTTTCCCAATAAGGATGATTTTGAGGGTGTGATTATATGGCATGCAAATGGAGAATGATTTTAATCTATCTTATGCATATATCTAAACTATTTATTCTAATATATACCCGAGATGTTTCTTCATTTATGCAATCTGCAAATATATCCTTCAACTGTTAGCAATATAGATCATTTAAAAGTAGAAAGAGATGAAAATTGTGTAAGATGTTTCTTCTAACAAAATAGTTTGACTAGAAGAATTGTGAAAAATATATCACATTCATATGTGTGATTATACATTCAATAAGAAACTATAGAAAAATATTAGAACAGAAGTTCAAGTAACATTCATGTATAGTAACGTTTCAAATATATAATGTAATAAAAAGATGATTGTCAATCTATAAAGCAATACTTAATACAAGTGAATAAAAGTACCATATGTACGAAGTTCTACTCATGTAAACTAACAGTAATTAATCTGCTCCTTTTCACTTTCAAGAAAATTAAAGAGTACAATAGTGCAACATCTGTTAAACAAATTTAATTGTCAAAATATAACAGATGTGTTACATTAATTCATCAAAGCATTCACAAACTTACAATAGTGCATTCTTTGCAAATTTTTTTGACAAATTTCTGGACCCTTCTCTAAATGTATGAGAGGGGTTTAAATAATAAACTAACTATGTTCTAAAATATATAATTACAAAAATATAGAGGAGGTTTCAAACAACCATCCTCATAGGACTAACTTAAACTACAATCTAGGAAAATAAAATAACAATTTTGATTTATGAATTTCGCCCTTTCTTCTGGATTTGGTCATGAAGTTGAAAAATATATATCATAGTCTTGAGCTAAGCTAGCTGAAAAATCCTTGATCTGACCTATCCCTTGAATACTACCTTGGAAAGTACTGGTTGTGATCTTTTTGTTGAATTTGTTAAGGATTGCAGAATCTGATACTGATGATAAGGTTTGATCAGAAAATTCAAATAATTTTTTTGATCAAACTTATTTACCTTTTTGATTACTTCATCCCATGTGTCTGCTTTCTGCTTCCACTATGTTTCTACCTATTTTACTTCTGAGAACACTTCAGACGTGTACCTTTTGAGAAGTTCTAGTTTCACTAGTTTTTCACATACAAATTCAATAATTTCATTTGATAATTTTGATGTTTTCACTACTATTTTCTCTGCCTGCTTGATTTGTGCTTCCCAATCTCTGAATAGGATCTCCTTATGAAAATTTTCTACCTGAGGTAGATCAACTTCCTTTCCTGAGTCTGATTCCTGCCGTTGAATGTGTTCATTGATTTTATTTTCGAGTCTTTCACATTCAATTTTATGGATAGCTATTTGGTGGATCGATATTTCATTTGAATCACAATAAGAGTCAATCATAGAATATTGATGACAAAATACTTCATGTTCTTTCTTTAACTTAGAATTTACATCCAATGCTTCTTTTTTAAATTGCTCTAGTTGTGGTTGGCTTTGTAACCTGATCATTTCTGTTTCCAGTTGTGCTTGTTTTTCATTGATTTCTACTTGATGCTTCAATTTAAGACTCTTGAAATATTTTTGAAAATGGCCATTTTTGCTTTGATTTGCTCACTAAAGTTGGAATTTTATTCATTTAACAACCTCTCTAGTTCTTGTACTCTGGCTTCCTTTTGCTTTAGCAACAGTCTAACCTCAGTAGCTTTATCAAAGTGGCAGTAGCATATGCCCCTACATACTATGATAATTTAGTTACATGTTTTGTAGGGTCATCTAAGGAATCTTTCCATAGTATGCCAACTGATTCATCTGTGAGGTTTAATATTGTTTCATTAGTTCTTATTCTTTTGTTCCTCTTAACTACAACCTTATAGCTAGGATTGTAGAAGATGTCCAGTGAAGGAATTTCTTCAACTTGTAAAACTATTTGTTCTGTAGGGTAGGCCGGTATGATCTCTTGATCATGAGTCTCTGGAACTTTTTGTAGTGGATTAACAGTTTCCACTATCTTCTGGGAATGTTCAGGTGTTTGAAAACTAGTTACTTGATCATTATTGAGGTTAGATTTGGGAGTTTTTATTGCTTCAAAAAACTCCTCCCATTCACTACTAAAATTATTTTTTTGTGACTTTTCGGACTGATCTAGTGTGTCATGACTGCGCTAAACTTCTTGAGAAGTTGACTATGTTCCATTACTTTCTTTTCGCTCCTACATCTCTATCTCTTGTATTACCTGAACAATTGTATTTTCTGGTCTATTCTTTCCAGATTTAGATTCATTTTTAGAGTGATATGAATTGTGAGATTGATTCTTTGATTGACCTAATTCATCCTCAGACATGTCTTTGATTCATTATCCAAGCTGATACTTGGAGAAGGTCTGCTGACATCTTCAATAGTTAACAAATTGAAAGGAACTCTCTCCAATCTCTTATTTCTATATACTTGGAATGCTTCCAAATCATCTTGGCTCAGTTGCCTAGATGCAAACTTGGTTATATCTGAAAAATTTCCATGCCTTGGAAGAGATCATCAAATCCATCTGTTTCCTTTACAAAAGGCTTCATTTTGAGCTCTGTAGTGTAACTTTTAATTACATCATTTGGATCATATAACCTCTTTGGCATTTCTACCAATTTTAATAGATTAATCTTGGAAACCTCCTTGTAGGTATGGCCAATATCAAAAATTGCAAAAGTGCCGCATTGTTCAGGGAAATTAGGCCAAATGGCCTTCTTAGCATCTTTCAGCTGTTTAGTGATACCATTAACAAGATGGTAGGCTATCTCTCGTGCAAGAAAATTATCAATAACATAATATGGTAGGACGTGGGGAGAAGCATAACTCCCGAATACTCAGACATATGTAAAATTATCCTCTACAAACCACCTAGCCACAGAAAGAATATCTGTGCTAGCCTCTTCAGAAACCCTAGGGACCTTCTTATTGAATATCATTTGGTGCATAGGAAATATGACTCCATAATAAATTTTATAAAAATGCAGGTGGAATTCTGAATCCCAAAGGTCTTTATGGTAAACGGGGATTGGGGTAGGGTCTTGGGTATTCCATTTCCATCCCATGGTAGGAAAACTAGAAGAAAAGCAGATTGCGTCCATGACATAGGCATATATATAAAAGGGAGGTATTTCTCTAGATGAAACACTCCTTTTATTCCTATATTATGTAATGTGTTTGGCTAAAATATCATATAGGATATTTTCCCAATTTAGAATTAAGGAATGGACGATTGCGTCAATCAATGGAACCCAGTTTACTGAAAACCTGGTGGTATCAGGTTTGGCAAACAATCTACACAACATACCGGCAGCATAACAATAAGGGGAAGAAATTTGGGCAATTGGTTACATACTGAGTTTATCTTGCTTGAGCTTTCCCTGGTCTTCCTTCCATTCTTTGATAACTTTCATGAGATCTAGATGCTCTGCTCTAAAACTTTGCAGAAAATCCTTGTCATATTTCAACTGCGGGGAGGGTAGATGGTACATTGCTTGTAAATCTTCTGCCCTGAAAGACCCTATGTTTTCTCCCTTTGAATCTTTGAATTTCCTATCATCTATGCTTAAGTGGCCAATTACCCACTTAACCATGTCGGTGTAAGGGAGAATTTTCTGTCTTGCTACTACCTTGTGGGCGAATGAACATGCAACATCGAAGTTGGTCGCATCTGAAGTAGATGTTGTGCCTGTTGTGGAGATTTTGGTTATTACCTTTGGATTTTCCTCTTCAAACAATTTATACATTGTTTCCCATGATGAACTGCTACAATCCTTGTTGCAGGTAGTATCTAAAAATAAGGGAGACATGTCTGAGTCTTCAGTAGGCAGCGCTTGAGAAATCTCTTTCCCCTTCTTGCTCAATCCAATCTTCCTTAATCCGTTAAATGGTTTCCTAATTTCAAGTACACAGGGAGAGCATTAAATTTATAGAGAACGGAGAGTCAAATCCATCGTTTATTTCAAACATACACAAATAGATATGAATCTTTTAAAATATAACAACAATCATTGATAATTATTTAAAAAATCAAATCTCTTACACCTTTACACGAAATATGTACCAATCAATTTTAAGCCGCTAGATCTTGAATTTTGTTTTGATAAGACATAAATTATTTCGCATGCTTGATCAATTAAATGTCGTTATTTCACACATCGCCATATATAATTTTTACCGTTTGTGATGTTTACCCATAAGTGTTGTGAAATGCGATGTGCACAAACCACACATCGTAATTTTTATGTGATAATGAATTTGTTTTTTGGTTAAGTGATGAAAAATGTGAAATGCGCATTAAAAATTCAAGCGGATGTGCTTAATACGACTTTAGAGATTTATTTTTGTGGCTTTGTTGGATTTTCAGGTCCACGCAATTGCACTTATATCGAATTTCGTTATGAGTTGGTTGTTTTAAATAAGGTGTGATGTGATAAAGAGATTATAATGATGATTGAATTATTTGCAAGCTTTTTAAAACATAACTTCGAAAAAATGTTAGCGCACTTTGTTAGTATGAATCTTGATTTGAGGCGTACGAAAAAAGACCACTTTAGCTGCGCATAACAAACAACCCTAACAGCAGAAATGACTGCTAATATCTTCAGATCTACAGTTAGATGATCAAGACAAATGCTGCAAAAATCTAGATCTATGCATTAGAAGACATTAAACAGTAGAAAAATAAGATTTACTCCATAGATCCAATAGGCAAGACAAGAATATATCCAATGAAATTTTTATTAATGGCACTTGGGAGGAAAACACAAGAGGGTGTTCCCTGTTCTCCTCAATGGGATGGGTTCTTGTAAGTCCTCAGCACTTCAGATTTAGAATTCCTCTCTCTTGATGGTGTAGAAAACCCAGACAAAAATGGAAAAATATGGCTATGATAATGGATCAATAGCCAGACCAAGAGTTGAGATCTAGAGTGATCTTTAGGCAACAAAAGGTGACAAATGAATGGGAAAATCCTTCTATTTATAACAAAATATTGAGTTAGTCTAGATATTGGTGTATAATTAAAATATTATTAACCAAATCAAGATCCAACTTTTATTTAATATTTTACTATATTTGTTGGAGGGAAAAGGAATTTGACTTGAGTCAAATCCCCTTATTTGTAAATAATAAATAAATAAATGATTTATTTATCATTTTAAGGGTGTGATTAAGTAATAATAAATAAATAAATGTTTTATTTATCATTTTAAGGATATGGTTGAGTAATAATAAAAAAAATAATGATTTATTTAATTATTTAAGGGTGAATTAGTCATATTTAACAAAGAATATTATTTAAATAAGATTTAAATAATTATTCTTAGAAAATAATAAGATACATAATGATTTATCTAATTAATTTCCTTGTTTTGGGTTAAATATAACCAGGAATATTAATTAAACTAATGTTTAACTAATTATTCCTTGAGGAAAATCAAACTAATAGGGATTTATTTAATGTTTCCCCATGGAGTTTCCTGTTTAGACCATAAACAACTTAATAAAGGTGGTTTACTAAGTTATTTTTTATAGTGAATGCAATTTTACTTAGGGTAAAATTGGTCTTACTTGGTGTACTTGGGTCCATCTAATAACGATGGATTAGATGACCAAAAAATGGTGTAACAGATTGCCCCCCAGTGTGCGAGCGTTAGGAGCTAATCGTATGACCGAAGTACGTTGTAAGAACTCAATCACTAGAAAACAATGGGGAAGTCAAAGAGAGAGGATTGTAAGGTAGACCAAAGTGCTAAAAGAACTAGACCCTGAGGAGGTAACTTGCAGGTGCGACAAGTCTTTTTGATAAGTGAGTACCTACTATAGGCGGCGGGGGAGGCATACTTATGCCCGTCGAGGCAATATTACAAACAATAAGGTGTCCAGAAAACCATGAGACGACATAATTATGGCACAAACATGAGCCAGATAAATAACATGATAATAAATCCCACATACATATTGTGCCTGGGATAACAACCAGGACTTGTACAATGATATCTGAGTACATGAGATATAAATGCAACCTAGATGCCCCTGAAAATAGGAAAGGGCTCTAAAAATTTGACTGATACATGCAAACAAAAAGGCGCTACAAGCGGCTGAGGCCGAAATCATCAAATGTATGGAGTTGCATCAAAGGCTGTAATGAATAGGTCATCTGAGTGTGTGGGGGGCTACCTGTAGGGCCACCCCCTCATGGGGGTTGAGACATCTTACACACACCCATGAATCATCGATGTTAACTGATGCATCACTGAACCATCAAGTATACAAATCTTGATCATGCTGAAAGAAGCTGGAGCTGAGAAGTAATCAAGTCAAAGGGAAATAAGGAGTCCCTTTGCCTAATCCAAGGCACCGAACAAGAGTGGAAGCTGGAACCAAGGTACACTTTCCCTCTAGACCTGTCTTTTGGAATAAATGATCTGATGTCAATAGAAGGAGGTCTGCCATAGGTGAGGCAATAAGGGATCCTCAAATAAGGCATGAGAGAAAATAGTAGAGTGACTGACAAACTGACACCGATGATGATGATGAAATGGGGGGGACTGAGTAGCGAACGGACGACTTCCCTTGTTAGAGCATAAATGGCATGGATGACCTGGAAGCGTCTGACACAATATCATGAGGGATAGGGGACAGTGGGACTGGAGGCCATAATGTGCGACACGAGAGAGGGACCAAGCAATGAAGGATGGAGAGCTATGGTGGGATGCGAAGGGACTCGGGATAGACTCCATGAAAGCAATGATGACTCAACTCAGATGCTCTAAGAAAGGGTGACTCGATGGTGCTGCCACACAGAAAAAGGGTCCAATGGGGACCGTTAAAGCATGAGTACAAGATGGTAACTCACGATGAAAGTCAAAACGAGCGTGGAAAAGTATGGGGGCAACATGGTGCCCTCGGTACAAGTGTTGCAAGTGAAGAAATTCGATTTTGAGGAAGGGTGAAGTGGTGCTTCTTGGACAAAATGTGTCCTGGTGAAGTATCAAATCACTAAAGATTATGGGCTAGCTACCTAAAGAAAATAAAACATGCGTTACCAGAAGGAAATGTTAAGGGTAATATTTCTTTAGATAGAGTGCATTGCGAGGATTGGGAAGGGGATGGCCTTCGAAGTCCTCTAATAGATATTCTCCCTTACCTAAATCCTTACTGATAATGTAAGGTCCTAGCCATAATGAGTCAAACTTCCCATGACCAAAGGCATCATGGGCCTGGTCATACACTAGAACAAGATCACCTTCATGAAAAGTACGAGGTTGGACTTTTCGGTCATATTGAGCTTTGGTGCATTTCTTAGCCATTTCAATGGTTTTCAATGCAACACAGTGGTCTTTAGAAGCGCATTCAAGCATGATAAGTCTCTCTTCTAAAGGTTGGGTGTCAGGGAGAATTTCGACGACAAGATGAAGGGAAGGGATTTCACACTCGATCAATAAGACTGCCTCCTCTCCAAAAACAAGGTGGAAAGGAGTGAACCTGGTGGCAGTTTTAATAGAAGTTTTATAGGCCCACAAAGCAGGGAAGATCATAAGATGCTAGTTGGTTTTGTGCTTATCCACCGTCCGTTGAAGTATGGTTTTAATAATTTTATTGAATGCTTCAACTTGGCCATTAATTTGGGGGTAATAAGAGGAGTAATATTGGTGCTCAAAGCCCAACAGTTAGGATAGCTCTCGCCATATCTCATCTTCAAAATTTCGGCCATGATCGGAGACCAATTGTTTTGGAACTCCGAATCGAGTTATCACATGGTTAAAGAAAAAGAGGGTTGCAGTAGCTCTCGTGTTGTTAAACGTTGGCATGGTCTCAGCCCATTTAGTGAAATAGTCAACCGCCAAAATGATATACTTATGGTTACCAATTGATGACGGTCGAAACTCCATAAAGTCTATGGCCCACTTGTAGAAGGGGCCAGTGGAGATGACAAGATGGAGGGGAGCTGGAGGGGCTCGTGCCTTGGGGGAAAAATGTTGGCAATTGGGTTGTGTTTGACTACGTTAATGCGATCACCAAAGAGAGAAGGCCAAAAGTACCCAGCGTGCATAATTTTCTGGGTAGTGGCCAGATTGGAGAGGTGGCCACTACAAGCACTGCTATGACAGGCATTGAGGACTTGATCTACTTCAGCGTGTGTGAGACAACGACGAAGGATAGAATCTACACTGCGATGATAAAGGTCGTCACCGATAAGAAGGTAGCAGGGGGCCTGGTGTCGGATACATCATCGAGCATCACGGTCAAGATGGAGGGAAAAATTTTGAGTTCGCAAATAGGTGAGTATGTCCCCATACCAGGGGTCATTGGTGGTAATGGAAAATAAGTGTTCATCGGGAAAACTATCATTAATTGGAGGATCCTGCGTCCCTGTAGGTAGTTCGGAAATGAGTTCAGCGAGGGCTAAACCTTTCTTACTTTTTGGTGTGACAAATTCAAGATCGAATTCCTGGAGGATCACGATCCAATGAGCGTACTTCCCACTGATGATTCGACGACTCAATAGGAATGCCATGGGGTTGGAATTAGTCACGACCTTGGTGGAACGCATGAGGATGTAATGACGAAGTTCTTGGTCCGAGAACATGACAGCCAATGCTAATTTATCTTCATGGGAATAGGATATAGGGGGTCCTACCAGGTTCTTACTGACATAATAGATAACATGTTCAATTCCATTGTCATCTTCCTGAATAAGGACTCCAGCGACCGAGTGGGTGGAAGCGGAGATATACAGGATGAAATCCATATCAAAGTTAGGGGGAAGAATCAAGGGAGCAGATGTGAGAGCATGCTTCATGGCATTAAAATATTTTTGAGCATAGGCATCCATTACAAAAGGGATATTGGAGCAGAGGAGTCTAAGGAACCCATGCGCGGTGGTGGCATAGTCAGGTACGAACCGAGAAAGGAAATTATCTTTGCCTTGGAGGCTTTGTAACTGGCGTAAAGTACGGGGGATAGGAAGTTCAAGGATGGATTAAACTTTTAATGGGTCAAGAGTGATACCATCTTTAGACATAATGAAGCCTAAAAGACGGCCAGCGGGCACACAAAAGACACACTTCAGCGGGTTAAGGCATATATTATACTTGCGACATCAAAGAAAGACGGTCTGCAGATCGTGAAGGTGTTGCGCCTGATGTTTAGAATGTGCGGTAAGGTCATCTAAATAAGCAAGGATAATATGAACTAGGTCATGGAAACAGTAAGACATAGCCCGCTAAAAAGTGGCTCCTGCGTTTTTAAGGCCAAAATGGCATGACCCGATAGGTAAAGGTTCCCCACGGACTAATGAATGCGGTTTTGAGTTGATCAACACGACATATAATAATTTGGTTGTATCCAGATAAACCATCCATAGAATATGGAACCTCGTGCCCCGCACACTCATCAATGATTTGGTCAATGAATGGTGTGGGGAAGTTGTCTTTGGGACAAACTTTGTTCAGATCATGAAAGTCAGTGCAGACACAAATGGTGCCTTATTTCTTGAGAATGGGAACCAGATTGGATACCCAAGTTGTGTATTCAATGGGATAGATAAAACCAACCTACTTGAGCTTATCAATTTTGGCTTTGAAAGCTTCTCGTCTGGAAGGATTAATGGGTCTCATCTTTTGACGGACAGGATTGACATCAGGCCATGTATTGATATGGTGTTCGACAATGGTGGGATTAAGTCTGGGAATTTCTGAATAGGACCAAGCGAAAATATTGCAGAATTATTTGAATATCTTGGTGTAAGCTTCAACCTCTTCCATGGTGAAATGGCCACCTAAAGTGATATTTTCTTCAACCCCTGGTTTGTCAGAAATGTCAATTTTAATGGTAAGAGAGATATTGACCATATTTCCTTCTTCGAAAGCATCAGGTGTAGGGATGGGATTTCTAAACCAATCGACTTCGTTAGGAATGAATTCTTTAGTTTCCACAACATATTGGTCATGGGACTGCTGCAGGAGGAAGTACGCACGGTGATGCATATCATTCCACGGAAAGTCTGGATTAGTCAGTGCTTCCATAATGTCTTCATTAAAGTAAAATATGGGTTGACTAGAGGAAGGGAGGCCACTTGTTGCGGTAGAGCTACCTGACTCATCATCATGTGAAGAAAGGCGCACATGCGCAACATCATGGGGAATGACCGAAGAATAAGCAGATAGAGGCTCTATCGATGCGAAGCCCGAGGTGATCGCTGGGGGGAGGCCAAGCAGATCATCAGGGGAAGTCTCCATGGGGGCTTCCACCGGGGGTCTTATGGATGATGATAGGTAGAAAAAGGTGGCCAAATGCTCCGTCATTTTTGCATCGGGAGGAGGGGTGCCAATGGGAGTAGGTAGATCCGAAGAAGAACGCATGAACAAGGAAAGGGGGTACTTGTCCTTTGGTGCCCCCTTGGTGCCCCCTTGCGAGATTTTCCCTTCTTACCCGAAATTATTGCAACGTAAAAAGGTTCCGGTTGAGGTGACTGAGGCACTGTTGCAGTGGGGGGAATTAGAGAGACCGGTTGAACTGGGGTCAAAGCAAGATAAGGTTTGGGGGTAGCGGCTGGAGGATCAAGGAGGTCATGAGTACCATCTGAAGGTAAAGGGCCAGGAGAAGGAGGTTCAGGAGGTTGATCATAGGACATCGTGAAAATTTGGTAATCGAGGGAACCAAATGGGAGAGGTTGAGTGACCACCTAACCTTCAAGTGGTTGGGTAGCCACAAATCCTTGTTGAGGGAAAGGATCAGTAAGCACAACCGGCTGACTAGGTGCAGGACTGGGAGGAACGGAAGGGATGGCTGGTTGTCCTCTCAATTTTTCTTGAGACTCCCATAGTTGTCTCATTTGTGGCAGAAGAGGACAATCATATGTATAATGACCATAAACACCACAACAAGAACAGGGGTTGTTCACATGAAGGGGCCTATCTTGTTTGGGTTAATTAGTCTTAGGAGAATTACCTTGATTAGGTCTAGGATTACCAGAGGAAGCTTGATTTTGATTGCCTTTCCTCTTCCTTTTTGAGGGAGGAGGATTAGTCGTGCCCTGTTGTGCGTACACCTGCCCCCGAGGGGGTGGTGGTTGCTGTTGCGGGGGTTGAAAAGGCAAGGGAGGAGGAGGTGCTAATGCTATACGAGCTGGAGCACCAAGCTGTGGATACAGATAATAAGGAGGTTGGGTAGTAGTGTGGTAAACATGAGTTTGGGCAAAAGGATGAGGCATGCTGTATCCTAGATACGTGCTACTGGGAGGGGGAAAAGTGTCGGAGGATCTAGCCCCGCCCTGATAGAAACCATAGCCCATGGGAGGTTGAGCATACGGATTAAAGAGAGCTCCAACGATACCCTCGTCAGCATGAGATGCCCCCAGTGCTTTGGCACCACCAGGTCTAGGGAGATCAGGTAGAACAGTATAAACATAACTCGATTGAGCATAGATCAGGTCATATTTTAATGCAATTTGGAGAGTGGCTTCTTCGGTTTTGAGGAAAGTGCGATGCGACGTCTTTCCTGATAGGTGGCAAGAGAGTCCTAAGAAACCAGTCCATGTAGACACGGTCTTCGAAATTAGGGGCTCGACAGAGGCTCCTTCTTCTTTTCCATTCCTAAACATGGTCAGATAGGCAGGTCACAGATGATTGAGGGAAAGAGGTCAAGAGCTCGGTACCAGTGTCGTAACGAAGGGGAAGTTAGAAATAAGACAAAAAGTCCCAGGTAAGAGTCACAAAGGTGGTGTGAGAGGAAGGGGCCTGATCAACATACCACTTAGAAGCTTCACCAGTAAGTGTTCGTTGGAACAACCGAAGACGAATAGAGTCATCGGTAATAGAATTAGATGAACACCACATGTGGAAAGATCTAACATGATTTGAGGGATCTTGTCCAGCAAGACCTTGAAACTTTTGGATGTCTGAAGGGAGCTTTTTTGGCATAGAAGGCCAACTAGTGTCATGGTGTATAGGGTTGTTTATCAACTGGTTGAAGTCGGTAAGGCTGAGGCCTGACATGAAAGGGAGCAAGGGTGCAGCCGGGGTAGTGTCTGTTGCGGTCCCACTAGTGGTATTCCCAGCGGGAGGGTCAGGGTTACCACCAGTATTAGGTCTTGCACCATACATGGTGAAGGTGACAGGGGGAGAACCAAAGGCGGAATGAGAAGGAGAACCCAAAGTACTAGAAGAAGAGTCGGAGTGCAGACTCGGTTGAGGACTAACTCGAATCCTATGCGGAGGAGTAAGTCTCCCTATCAGAAACTGAGGATGAAGGCCAAGAAGTCTCCAGGATGAATGCCTTGGTGGTGAAATGGTGACAACACAAACACGACACAAAGGAAAAAGAGACTGTCAAGGGCAAGGAGGTGCAGGATCAACTGATTACAATGTCGAAACAAGGGCAGAGAGGTGCAGGATCAATTGATTTCAATGTTTTAGAGTCTTTTCTTGGTGGTGTTAACCAAGACGTTTTTCGCTTAGGGTGTGTGTGTAAAAGTGTGTAAATTTTAATTTTTAAACCCAGAAATTTGTAGAGAAAAAAGAAAAAAGTGTACTGGATAGTTGTAAATAACCTGCAAATGACAGTATATAAGCCTACAAAACAAAAAATAAACAGCTAATAATGCAATAATATAAACCCAAGGAGGTGGGCCTCTCAACAACTAGTCTCTAGGTAAGTGAAAAAACTAATCAAAGCACACTAAAAAAGCCAATAGATCTAAGGTCAAAAGGGACAGGGATCTAAAGGACAAAATTTACTGGAAAGTGGTGCAAAAAATAGCAACAAATCAGAGGAAAATTGTTGTAAAAAGAGGTGGCAAAAGGAAATATCCAGGAGGGAAGCAGAGTGCACCCTAAAGGAAAACCCAAACAAAGCTAAATGAGGAGATTTGGATGGATTACAAGCTGGTATGAAGTGGATCTGAAGATGATGTATCAGATCTGAAAAAATGGCTGAAGACTCTGAAATTTCAAACGACCTGCAACAGCAACCACTCTTCCACAAAAAGTGGAGGGTACTGAAGCCCTAGGGGGCTATGTTCCCACTTAGTTGAGCGAAACAGAACAAGTACAGGTCCAAAATGGGTGGAGACGGAGGTCAGATAACCCTGAACAGAGGCTCAGACAAACCCAAAAAACTTTCAGAAAAATCCCTGCAAAAAGTCCAAGTCGCAGTTTCTAACCTGTTTTCAGCACAGGTCACACTTTTTGGGCAGTAAAGTGTGCCCTGGAGGTCCAAGTCACAGGTTTTGGGCTGAAAAGTGCGACCTGCGCTTTCATCACTCTCGGCGGCAGATTTTAGAAAAAATTGTTGTCTCAGTTGCGGCTGATGTCTGTCACCTGCACAATAGGTTAAAAAACACATGGAAGTTAGAATTTTTATCATTTTATGGTTTTATGGGTTAAAAACAACATCAATAAATGCAAAAACAAGGGGCTGAAGAGAAATCCTAGGGTTTGAAGCAGCTGGATATGCAAGGATCAGAAAAACGACAACCGTCGTAATTGTAAACCCGTGTAGACTCGCCAGTTGTTATTATGAATCTTGATTCGAGGTGTACAAAAAAAGACCACTTTAGCTGTGCATAACAAACAACCCTAACAACAGAAATGACTACTAATATCTTCAGATCTGCAGTTAGATGATTAAGACAAATGCTGTAAAAATCTAGATCTATGCATTAGAATACATTAAACAGTAGAAAAATAAGATTTAATCCATAGATCCAATAGGCAAGACAAGAATATATCCAATGAAATTTTATTAATGGCACCTGGGAGGAAAACACAAGAGGGTGTTCCTTGTTCTCCTCAATGGGATGGGTTCTTGTAAGTCCTTAGCACTTCAGGTTTAGAATTCCTCTCTCTTGATGGTGTAGAAAACCAAGACAAAAATGGAAAAATATGGCTATGATAATGGATCAATAGCCAGACCAAGAGTTGAGATCTAGAGTGATCTTTAGGCAACAAAAGGTGACAAATGAATGAGAAAACCCTTCTATTTATAACAAAATATTGAGTTAGTCTAGATATTGGTGCATAATTAAAATATTATTAACCAAATCAAGATTCAACTTTTATGGAATATTTTATTATATTTGTTGGAGGGTACATGGACTTGGAGTCAAATCCTTGTTTGTAATAATAATAAATAAATGATGATGGTCATTTTAAGGATGCATTAAAATAATAAATAAATAAATGATTTATTTATCATTTTAAGTGATATGTCGTGTAATAACCAAATAATGATTTATTTAATTATTTAAGGGAGATTTAGTCATATTTAACAAAGAATATTATTTAAGTAATGTTTAAATAATTATTCTTAGAAAATAATAAGTTAAATAATGATTTATCTAATTAATTTCCTTGTTTTGGGTTAAATATAACCAGGAATATTAATTAAACTAATGTTTAACTAATTATTCCTTGAGGAAAATCAAACAAATAGGGATTTATTTAATGTTTCCCCATGGGGTTTCCTGTTTAGACCATAAACAACTTAATAAAGGTGGTTTACTAAGTTATTTTTCATAGTGAATGCGATTTTACTTAGGGTAAAATTGGTCTTACTTGATGTACTTGGGTCCATCTAATACCAATGGATTAGATGACCAAAAAATGGTGTAACACACTTCATTTCCCGCATAAATTAAAGGATTTTTAAATATTTTTAAGTTGTAAGCTATGCAGTTTGCGATGCGCTAAAGGAATAAAGCGGAAAACTCAAAAGAAAACTTGTATTTCCTAAGTTTTTTTTTAGTTTTTAAAGCTAAAAGAAAAAATCCTATTTATCTCTAAAGGGTCCCCATTTATTAAAATAAATGGGGCGTGTTGTATAGCACAACAGAAGGGTAGAAAAATGATTTAAAGTGGTTCTGAATGAATTATCCATTTTTAAGTGCGTCTAGTTAATTTACTAGACATTTCCGGGAAGAATTAATTAGGGGATGGTTATATAAATGTTTGGCAAGAGGATTTTATTGATGTAACAATTAACGAGCATGGACGAATAGGATGAGGAAAATTGGAAATATGCAAGTGGAGGTTGAAGGTGGTGGCGAGAGTGAAGTGGATGTGAAAAGCGGTTTTTGGGGGCAAGGGGGGGGGGTAGGAAGTTTGTGGTTTTGGAGAGGGGGGCCCCGAAATTTTTGTGGGAATGCCACATAAGAGAGAGAGGTAATTGGAAATCAAATTTTTAGACAACACCACCCCCTCCCCTCCCCCTCCCCCCCTTTATTAAACTTCGACCGAGGGGGTCCAAAATTCATCTTCTGTCGTTGATCCATGTGGGGATGATCTCCTCCGTAGACTTGAATCTGAGCTTTATTGCAAGATGAAAAAAACATAAATCAAATTTTATTTGTAATTTAAAATATAAATAAACAAAATGTGCCATTTTGATTTGTGCATCTACATCAGGGATTTTATATTTATTTTTTATATGTATTTTTATATCCGCTTTTATTTTTTCTTTCCAATATTTTTATTTATTTCTTTTTCTATTTTTCTTTTATTTTTCTATATATATTTTTATTTATTTTATTTTTTCAACATAAAAAATAAAAATATAGCTATGATGAAAATAAGTTACAACAGGGTCCCCTATGGTGTCGAGTAGCGTGTGTATTACTTTTTAGGATTGAGGAAAGGTGATATATATCAATGCAATAAAATCACATGCATAAAACAAAGGGAAAACGAAATGGTTATTTTCCTTTTAGAATTAAGCTATGTGATAAAGCAAACAAAAAATATTTTTGTTTGTTGCATATGATAAAAAATCCTATACAGACCTACTCATCCTTGTGACTCTCAAAGTAACTGGGCCTTGCAGAGATATCGTTTGATGGGTCTTAGGGAAATGTCCTGAAAGAAATTGCAACACCTACCAGCAGTCGAAGAATCAACTAAGGTAATGAAAATGAGGATCAAGTGTTTCCCACACCATGACCTATTGGGAAAGGATGCCTTATATTTTGGCCACTAAAGTATCTTCGTCCCACATGATCATTCGATTCTTTAGCTTCTTGGTACTTAGTTACCAGTACCGAGCACTAGATGGGTCAGGTAGCCCCAAATAGTAACACTCGCATTGGACCTAAGCCAAAACCCCTATAAATCGAGTCTTTGTTATGCTCAGGTATTATTTTCCATGGGATGATTGAAGGATTTTAATCACCCTAAAAGTCGACTTCTATCTTTCATAGATGTAACATGACCATGAAGGCTTATGGGATGCCTACACCCAATGGTCCTAACCTGAACTATTAATTCTTTTATGACCCCTATGGGGAGAGGTATTTGGTTCAAGTTATGGTTTTTTTAGGTGTTTGAATTTTCATAGGGTGCGAGACGGTAAGAAAAAGTAATCTAAGTAAAAAAATCTCTGTGAACCGGGTGCCTTATTATAAAATGCTTACAAATGCTTAGTGTATGGAAAAATTAAAATAAAAAGTGTGATAATATGTGGATATATGATGGTCCTTTATTATATCCTTATAATAACTCTAAGTTTTAGTTGTTCCTTGCATAAAAAGATAAATGGCGTGCAAATAATGGGTCGCTTATGCTTTTTCCTATTACACTATGTGGATCTAAAGTGATCCAGAATTATGCTGGAACATAATAATATATAGAAATAAAGATAAACATAGAGATGTAGTAGGAATATCACTTCACTTCATTAATATCAAATACTGAAAAAAACTTACAGACATAATGGAAAATAAAATAGCTCGGGCAATGGTAGTTTGTCTCTGAGAAGAGATGTGGTAGCTACATGCCTTTAAACTATGTTACAATAAGGCTCAAGGGAATTTTTATTATTGAAAAATAAGAGAAAACCATAAACAACAGAAACCCTAACCTAAGGAGACGTAACACCAAGAATTTATGGGTCCCATTGGGCCTAGTTGGGCAGCCAACTTCGCGGGGTCGTAACTTCATCATATTATCTTGGTTTTGTGAGGATAATATCTAGTTGGAAATACATCTCCAAGGAATATAGGTGCTTATGTGATTTTTTTCAAATCTCTAAAGAAATCATGCCCAAAAAATTCCATTTAGCACCTCAAAACAACTCCAGAAGTTCAGGACCCAAAAAATTGCTAAAAATAGTAAATAAGAAAATTGATTAAATTGACTAGGTGGAATAGGCAAGTGGCCACCAATATCCACCTGGATTATTCCTCCCCCCTTAGTAAGAAATGGTCCTCATTGTGTGTAGAACCTCCATGAGGTGGGGAAATTTCTGTTGAACCTGGTCCATGGTGAACCACTTTCCTTGGTGAAGGAGTTGGCCTACTTTGAGAACTTGGTATAGTTGGATCCTTTGTTGGCAAGTTTTCTTGATCTGTGTGTCCATGATCTGATCAGTTTTGGCTTGTTCTATTCATTTTGGTTTTAACTCTATTGGTGTGATTTGTTCTGACATGTTGGATGTGTCCTGTAGAGGTGGAAAGTAGGGCTGAAGGTAGTCCACATTGAACACTGGATGCATACCAAGGAATGGTGAAATAATGAGCTGAAAGGAATTATCTCGTATAGCCTTGGTGATGGTGTATGGCCCATATCGAAGCAGGCGAAGCTTGTGGTGGGGTCTAGCAAGGCGCTCCTTCTGCAAATGTAGCCACACTTTTTTTCCAACCTGGAATTTGTGTGGCACGCAATGTTTATCATGACATTGCTTGTACTTAGCATTGGATCTATCCAATATGTCTTGAAACTATTGGTAGATGTGCTGAATGCGTTCAATGAAGTTTTTCACCGTGGAAGCTTCAGATTGGACATGAGTCGAATCTGCGTGAGTAGTTGCAAATGGCATGGCTACGCCAATGGGACATAAGGGCTAGAATCCCAAGCCCACCTGGAAGGGGTTGTGGTAGGTTGAGTTGTGGAGAGTCCGGTTATAGCTATGTTGTAAATAGGGGAGGATCTCATCCCATTTACATGAATTCTTTGATTTGTACATGCACATAATGTGTACGATCATCATGTTGACAACCTTTGTCTGTCCATCATTTTGGGGATGGAAAGCTATGGACTTGGTGAGCTTGGTGTCCAACATCGACCAGAGGCTGGACCAAAATGTACTGAGGAAATAATTATCTTGATCTGGTATAATAGACTATGGGATACCAAAGTGTACCCACACTCGTTCAAACAAGAGTTTAGCAGTGGCTTCTACTGTGATATTCTTCATGCAGGCTGCCATAATGGCCATATTTGATAATTTTTTGATGACCACAAAAACATAGTCATTTCCATGCTTAGTAGAAGGAAGGTCCGACATGTAATCCATGGAGATGGATTCCCAAGGTGGAGTAGGGGTATGTAGTGAAGTATAGAGGCCTTGCTTCTTGATGGTCGGTTTGGAAATGGCACAGGTAGTGTAGGATATGATGTACTTCCTGATATCCTGTCGATGGTTCGACCAATAGAAATATTTCTGCAGTACTGCCACTCTTTTCTCAACCCCGAAATTCCTAGTGACTCGATTGTAGTGTGCTTCCCAAACCATCTTGGCATACTCACTTGAAGGAACACAAAGGTGTTCCAGGTGACATAGTAGTACATCCTGGAGGTGAAATTTTTGAACTTTATTATCCTCTAAGAGCTTCTTTTATGTGTGGCTGAATTTTGGATCGCTTCTGTAGAGAAGAAACCAGTCAGAAGTCTTGTTCCCATAAGAGTTAAGCACAGTGGTTAGCACCATGATCAGTGGTCAGCTGAGGAAATATGCAACATTATTTTTGCTTCCCTTATTGTACTTGATTTTCAAATGAAACTGTTGCTGGTATGTGGACCACTTCTGATGGTGATCATTTTGCAACTTCCCTTGTGTCTGAAAGAACTACAGGGGTCGGTGGTCTATGTAGATGACTGTTTCCTTCCCCAAAATGTAATGCTTCCATTGCCAAAAATCCTGCACAATGGAATACATATCTTTATCATAAGTGGGATACTTCTGAACTATATCAGAAAGTGTCTCACTGTGATATTCCATTGGATGCCCCTGTTGAGTAAGAACTGCCCCGATAGCATAGTCATAGGCATATGTTGTGATCTTGAATGGTTGTTGCAAGTACGGTAATGTGAGAACTAGTGCGGAGAAGAGGCGATGTTTAAACTCTACGAACGACTTCTGTTGATATTCAGACCAAAATAATTTTTCTTTCACTCTGCCCTTGGTGACTTGAATCAAGGGCCAAGTGATATGAGAGAATCCCAACATGAACCTACAGCATAAATTGGAAAGACCTAGAAAGTTGCAGAGCTCTGTTAGAGTGGTTGGGGATGGCCAATACTAAATGACTTCGATCTTGGTTGAATCTACATGCACCCTCCGCTCATCAATAATGTATCCCAAATATTAAACCCAGATCATGCCAAAATTTCACTTCTCCAAATTGGCACACAACTTGTGTTGTCGCAGTGTTTGGAGGACCTGTCGAATGTGGTGGAGGTACACTTCTCAAGCCTAGTTGAAGATCAGGATGTCGTCCAAGTACACCGCCACAACTGAGTTGGTGAATTTCCACAAGATGTCATATCAGCAGTAGGAAGTTTGCGAGATCATTCGTCAACCCAAAAGGCATGACCAACCATTTGAAGAGGCCCTTCTTGGATTTGAAGGTAGTATTCAACACATGGGAGGGTTTGATTGGTACCTGGTGATACCCAAAATTCAATTCGATCTTGCTGAATTATTTCCCCCCCATGAGCTAGTCCAGGAGGTCATCGATCTATGGGATTGGATACCTAATTTGGACTCTAATCTTGTTCAGCACCTAATATTCAATACAGTGTCTCGAGGTGTCGTCCTTCTTATGTACCAACACGATCGGGCTCCCACAAGGCGAGGAGCTTGGCCTGATGTGCCATTCCTACATTACCTATTGGATCTACCTCTTGATTTCATCATTCTCCAGGACAGAGCGTCGATAGATCGGCCCAATAGGCAGCGGCGCACCTGGGGTCAGATCAATGGAGTTCTTGACCTAACTGTGTAGAGGAACCCCTGTGGGTGAGGAGAAAATGTCCTGGTATTCCTCCATGACTTTTTCCATCTACTGTTGTTGCACAGGGGCTCCCTATTTGGAGTTTGCAGCCAAAATATTCTTCTTTCCCTATGGGAAAATCGTAATGAAAACACATTTCCTAGTTTGGGAAATAATCTTGTTGCATTTCTTGGCAGTAATCAAAGAGATGGCACCAAGCGGTACTACCTCCGGTATCCTGTACAAATTATTTCCAAAATTAATAATAACAAAACAAGGCCTAGAATCATACACAACATGTCACTTCCACAATTATGGTTGGCCTAATAATACATTAGAAACTTCAATAGGAGGAATATCACACAGTACCTCATCCGTGAAGGGCTTGATGTTGTAGGGAAGATGACACTACTGGTTGATGTGGAGATCTCTTCCTTGGTGAAGCCACCTGATGGTAATATGACTTCAAGTGTGTTGTGGTTGGTAGGCTGAGTCGCTTCACGACCTGTGCTAAAATGAGGTTCTTTTTGTTGGGTATGTGTTATATTCTTTCCACGACTAGTCACGCACACTCAGAAGTCTGTGAGCACTCAGGAGTTCTCTTGGTGTAGAGAAACAATGGGTGTTGTAGAGCTGGGATAATGACTAAGCTCTCCTGTGGCCCCCTGCGGAAAGAAAAAAACAAGTGGGAGAATGTTGGGTATGTGTTATATTCTTTCCACGACTAGTCACGTGTGGGACGGTCACAGGGGGGGGCGATAGCCCCCCCTGTACATTGCGCCAGGTGCAGCAGGGGGGGCGACAGCCCCCCCTTGTTCGGGGTCCGGGGCAGTGCCACGGGAAAAAATAAATTGGACCTTATTTTTCGGTGGGAGTACCCGCCCATGGTTTTGTGCATGGGTTTGCACATGGTTTTGGGGCATGATGGTTTTTGGCCCTTGGTATTTTGTAGATCCGGTCAAGGGAACTACGGTTATGTTCTAATCTAGGGTTAATGGATTGTGGTTTATGTATGCTTTGGCCTGTATATATGTGTTATAACACTAAAAGGAATATAATGAAAAATCAAGCTAGTCGTCCCGATTTGGGATCCAGGGGAAAATCTTTGTGTTTATTTGTTTTATGTTTTATGCTCTCGTTATTATTTATTTTCTGTTTTAAAGATTCTTTTGTAGATAATTTCTGTACAGGGTTAAAACCTACACTTTTGGCTTCCTCTATTGACAATGAATTGTAGTGGAGAACCCTTCACCCACATCTGGGAATGGAATAGGCACCCCCCTCCTCTGGATCTTCGGGTTCCTCCTTCTGGATCTTGGTGGTGGCAATGGTGGCACTGGGTTCTGCATCAATGATTTTCTTCCCTTTTTCATTCCCCTTGTCTAGTTCTAACTCAAAATGAGAACATGCATCTGATTCAGATGCCTTCAGCTCAACCACCAATGACTGTTTGGCCTGTCACACACTTGTGTTGTGAGTGGAGATTTTATGAAATCCACACCACTTCCCCATGTCCATCTTTGTCCTTGTGGTGTTTTTCTTTGCTTGCTGCTTTAGCGGGTTGTCTTGAGTAGCCCTGTTTTGTCTTTTCCCCTTGTTCTACAATTTGGGGGCACCTTTCCCTGGCTTCAGATTCATAGATCCAAAGTCTCGCTTCTTCTACTTAAATTTCTGCTTGATCTTGGCAGCATATTGATATGTTGTGCCAAGCAAGGTAATATCGAGGAACTCCATTTCCTCTTGAATGTATCAATGAAAATAGATATGGTAATTGAGCACCAAGTGTTTCTTTGAATCTTTAATACCCAACTTTATGTGCAGGGTATGGAACACATTCATCAGCTCATGCACATCTTGATCCCTTTTCTTCCGCAACATGGTCCATTGGATGTACTTGTCCTTATAGCTCCCCACAGGGGTAATATTGTTCCTTGATGATGTCTCGAAATGAATTCCAATTGGGTGTGGATGAAAAAAGTGAGGGTTCTTCCTCATCCCTCTGTCCATAGTAGGTTTCCCACCATTATTTGACCTAGAGGGCGGCTTTAAGGAGTGCAAAGGTAATCTTTTCTCGGCTGGAGAAATCATCGACCAAAAAATACCCTTCTATAAAATTCAACCATCTATCCATGAATTCTGCATCTACTTGGCCCTCAAATATGGGAATGTTAAATATTACTTGTACCTTAAAAGGAGTGGCACCTCCAGAGTGGCTGCTAGATGAAGATGTGCTGTCGATGGGTAGTCGTTGCAGGATCTGGGAAAATTTATCCATCATTGCGTTCCTTTGTTTCTTGAGGGACTCCTCGAGAAATATTTTGATAGGATATCCTACTACCTCGTCTTTCTTTTCTTCCACCATGGGAGGTCGTTGGGGTTTCTGAGGCTGAGCTTTTAAAGTTTCAACCAGATTGAGCCCTAACTCCTTATACCCCAACCTCGTTGGGGACATGCAAAGAAAGATAGAGAAAAAGAAGACCGCTTTGATACCACTGATCCAGACTTATGAATAAATGCAATAAAATATAGAAATAAACATAAAAATAGAGACGCAACAGGAATAACACTTCACTTAATTAATATCAAACACTGAAAAGTGCTTCCAGATAGAATGGAAAATAAACTTGCTCGGGCGATGGTAGCTTATCTCTGAGAAAATATGTGGTGGCTACATGCCTCTGAACTATGTTACAATGAAGCTTAAGGAAATTTGTATTATTGAAGAATAAGAGAAAACCCTAAACAACCAAAACCCTAACCCGAGGAGATGTAACACCAAGAGTTTATGGGCCCCATTAGGGTTAGTTGGGCAGCCAACTTCCGGGGGTCGCAACTTGGTCATATTATCTCCATTTGGCGCATATGATACCTCGTTGGAAAGAAATATCCAAGGAATAAAACTTCTGACATGATTTGTTTCAAATATCCAAATAAATAATTCCCATAAAATGTCGGCTAGAACCTCAAAATGGCTGCGGAAGTTCAGGACCTGAAAACTGCTAAAAATAGTAAATATGAAAACTAGTGAAACTGAATAGGTGGAATAGGTGGGTTGCCACCAATATCCACTGGATTATAAAGGTAGATGAGAAACTCAAGTTGTTTAAGAAAGTGTTCATATGCAAGCCGAGGTTTGCATAAATGCACAAGGGAAGAAAATATTACTTGCTTTCTGTACTGACACTTGGCTCTAGTCCCAAAACTAATGAATGGAAAAAAGATTTTTTTAGTAAAAATATTTGTGGATGATGGGTCACTTACACATTCAGTAATTAAACTATGTGATTTGCATAAAATTTCAACAAAATATTTTGAAAATTATATGTGGAATTTGGCCACTTACTTTTCTCCCTAATTAATTTATATGTGTATTGCAAATACAAATGAAAAATAATCCAATTTCTCCACTAATTGAGATTAATAAAGAAACCAGACAAAATAAACAGATAAGAAAATAAATTCAGAGGTGAATGAAATTCACTAAAGGCTATGAAACACCTGAGAAAAAATGAAATACAACGCCCATTTGAGCTTTCTGACAACTACTCCAGTTTAGCCACACACAGGTGCATGTGCATGTTTGTCAGCGAAAAAGTCACACAGGTGAGAAAAGACAATGAAAAATCAAGTCCTTGGGATCAGAACAAGTCCTAGAGGTCCTCCAAAAATTCCATAGAGATGGTGAATGCCTTGTAGAGTGGTTATGCAGAGAGGAGGTCCTACAAAAACAATTGTTAGAGTAAAGAAAAGAAACCAGTGGATTCACCAATTCTCTATTAGTGTTTTTTGTGGTAATGGAGTACCAAATAACACCTCCTTAACAGTTGGTTGTTCCTTGCAAAGGATCAAAAATATAGTTGGCGTTGTTAGCGTACATAATTAGATAAAACAAAGCATTGCAAATGGTGAAAACAATGCATCTACAAAGATAAACTAAACAAAAGATACATGTACAAAATAATGCTTAATGAAGCAACAGATCAATACAATAATGTAAAAAGACTCCCTTTATTGATTGTTGGAGGTAGAATATGAATAAATTAGAATACTAAAAACACTTGAAGAGGATTCTTTGAGCTATGGTGCTCCAAATCCTCAATAAGGAGGTCCCTTTCCTCGATCGCTTTGCAAGATTCTCCTTTCTCTCAAAAGAAGTGTGAAGAATCTCTCAATGGTGGACTCTTATACTCTCACTAATATTATGGATTACTTAGAACCAATATGGACAACATCCTAACGCTCTTACTTATTATGCTTCAACAATGAAATGTGGGGTTGCTCTAATAGCAATTTGACCAGCATAACAATGTCTCATATTTTGGTTCTCCCATGGCTTGTTTATATAGAATTTTTTTAACCCATCTTCCCTCTCTTAGTTCATGAATGAGAGTGACTCAAGAGTAGGACAAGATGATTCCATTAAGGGTTTCATATCTTTAGGATGACTCCAAGTCGGTTGTCCTTGATTGTTGTCCAAGTTTTTCCTTAACCCTGGGAGAAGTTAAATATTTTGAACTTTCATAATGCCTTTGGCTAGAAATATTCATTTGTACATTATTCTAGAAAACCTTAGGTGTCTTTTATAGTGTACTATTTTATGGTCTTAACACAATTATTTTCCCACTTGCATCACAGTCAATTTGGAATACTTTATCAAAGATTGGAAGCACCAAAACAAATTTCTTTATCACATTCCTTTTCATATCTACGAATGATTTCCCTATCATTTTTTTTCCATTTAAAAAATTCACCTTTTTCATGCATTCGGTAAGTGGTTCAAAAATATGGCTGAATTTCCTAATGAATTTCTGGTATAGCTAATTCACCTCAAAAGTAGACTTAGGTGTTGACCAATCCAAGATCACCTTTTCAAAATCCATCTTTAAACCTTCCTTGGGAATCATAAATCACAGGTATACTAACTCATCTTGCATGAATTTACATTTCTTCAAGTTTATCAAAAACTTCTCTTCCTTCAACCGTTGTAACACTTGCTTTACTTGTTCGAAGTGTGGCTCTCTTTTTTTTTGCCCAAAATTGAAATTTCATCCAGGTATACTACAATTTTTTTCCCAATAATTATTTCAATACCTAATTCATGAGCCTCATGAATGTGCTATGGGAATTATTCATCCCAAATTTCATAATCAACCATTTAAAAAATCCATCCTCCTTCTTGAAAGCAATCTTCCACTCATCACCTTCCCTAATCCAGATTTCATGACAACCACTCTTCAAGTCTATATTTGTGAAATATGAATCCCCACTCAAAAAATCTTTAATATCCCCCATCCTTGTAAAGGGAAATGGGTAATTTATGGTTATCCTATTAATGGCTCTAGAATATGTGCACATTCTCCATTCACCTGTCTTCTTTGGAGTCAATACTACTAGTATAACACATGCTCAAACTTTCTCTTATCAATCATATATCAAGCAACTCTTGTATCTGCTTATTTACTTCCTCATTCTCTATTCGAGTCATAATGTAAGGTTCCTTTTTTAGTAAGCTCAATCTAGGAATAAAGTCAATTTGGTGGGAAATACTTCTTATGGGAGGTAGTCCTTTTGGAAATTCATTTGCAACAACCTCTTTAAATTCATCTAAAAAGGACTTAATTTTTACATGTATGGTTTCTAATTCAACTTCCTCTTGCACATCCTTTGGAATCATTGCTAAAAAAAAATTGGCCCTCCTTTCTTCATGTATGAATTCCTTGGTTCAATACAACATGATCTTGTTGTTACATATGCTGGTACTTCCATATCTTTTTGTTGTTAGAGTTGTATTTTCTAGCATTGGGGTGATTTTTTACCATTGTCTATCCTTCCGAAACTCATATGTGTTTTCCTCACCATCATGGTGAAATTTTTTGTCAAACAACCATGGAATTATAAGAAGTATGTGAAGACAATCATGTTTTATCCAACAAAAAAATCTTCATTGAATTGCCTAATTTTTGTTCTAGCTTCACCTCTTCTCCCTAAATTTTATCCTTTCGAGCACTCAAATTTCTTATTTCCTTAAACTCCACAACGATAACAATTACATACTTTCCCTTTCCTCTTTCGAGACTTCCTCTACCCCTTACAACACTATTTCCACCTATACCACCTTGATCACTAGTGAATTCTTATTCCTTTTCATTGCCTCTAGCAGTATCTATCTTACCATTGCCTCTAAGACCTATTCCTTTTCCATTCTGTTGTGTCTTCCTCTTAAACGTTTCCTCTACCTTCAAGGAAATGTGATAAGATTCATCAATAATCCATAAATAATGTGTACCCATATTGTCTTCAATCAAATATTTAATTCCATTCACATATCTTATGACTCCTTGGAATTATGGTTTTTTTTTACTGGATCGAAGTGACACTCTGAAAAACTATTTGGTGTACTCACGAACAAAGGTTTCCTTTTGTATTAGAATATGGACTTGTCTATGCAAATTTTTCTAGTAATCAACATGTAGAGATTTCTCCTTGATCTTCATGACCATATTCTTACAATTATTGATATTTTGTAGCTAATTATTTACTCTGTCTTTCTATAGCATATCCCACCACAGTGCAACATGACCATTAAACTTCAATATGGAAAATTTCACCCGATTTAGATCTTGAAAATTTTCATTCTGAAATTATCTTTCAAGTTATACAATCTAATCGATGAGTGTATCAACTACAATATTTCCATCATAACAAGAAACTTCAACTCTTACATTTCCTCTATTGCTAAAGTATGAAATCAACCTTTATATCAGGTCTCTCCACTTAGCATTTGGTTCTTCATCTATTTCTTCTTGAGGCTATGAATCTAAATCAACATTCCCATTTATTTTATGATCCAACTCTTTTATTATTCATCTTAACTCTTCTAGCTCTTAATTTCCTGCACCTGCTCATCTCGTTCCTATTATCCTTGGTGACATTTGTACAATTTGTAAATGTCTCACCGAACACCATAGACCTCAACCCATATTCGTTGACCCAACTTGTACCTTTATCACTCTTGTTTTGCAACCGAAAACCAAGTGTTTTTGGTACCCTATTATAAAAATAAGATCAAGGTGTGAATCCCAAAATGAAACCTGCTCTAATACCACATAATGGAATCGAGGCTTCTATAGTTCTCACAACAAACGACATAACCATAATCGTTGTTACAAATCACACATATCCAGTCATTGATTTTGGCTATTGCATTAAACTAATTCAAAGGCTAAATCATAGAATGTAAATGAAGAGTAATTCTAGACATGCGCTCAAGAACTCAGAATGGATTTCAAATATTTGTATTCATTCAAAATGTTTTGTCACATACAAGAATTCAAATTTTAGAAGAGTGTTCGCAGATTTCTTCAAATTAACAGGAAGTGGCATAGGAGTACAATGAAATAGTCAAAGAACCCACTTCCAATCGTGTAGTAGGTGAAGGTATCTATGAGTATGTAGTAGCCAAAATTTAAGGCCCTAAGAGTCAGAAGCAAAAAAATTAAAGCCTAAGAGCCAAAAGTCCCTTTCCTTACTTTGTCCTGCAATTTATTCTCACGATGTTGGCCTTTTCGCATTCCAACTGAACAATTCCTTTACCATGATGTTGACCTCTTCCCATTCCAGAGCTAAATCGATTTTCTTCCTCTCAGTGTGCGGACAAACCAAAAATGTAACCTACGTCTCATTCTCATAGTGTGCCTAGTAGTAGTTTTCTTGTAGCAATGCAGCTAAACAAATTTTGGGTTGAATGTGTCAAAAAATCCATGCAACAGAAGTATCAACACACAATCTTGGGAGTGTCAAAAACTCAAATTTAGTTGTTTCTTCGATAAAATGTAGCTATAGGAGTAGCATCAACTATCAATTGGGTGTATCGACAAGTAACATAATAGGAGTATCAACAACATAAAATGCATGAGAGTAATAACACATATTACAAAATAATAATGAAAACTTGTTTTTGTATTATGGGGATTTCCTGAGGCCAAGGATGCTCCTACATCACATGTACATGCACACCTTGGAATATTTCAAACAAATTAAAAATACGGAAACAATTGATCAAAAATTGGAATATCAAAGAACATGGGAACATTTTCTAAAAAAGAAATATATGGAATAATAGATGAAACACATATAGGAAGAGACGACAAAGGGGATTAATAACATACATCGATGAAAATTTAAAAAATATCATGTGATAAATAAGTAGTGTGAAGAATAAATCTTGTGGAGAAAATACTAAAACATAAGATAGTGGAAAGAAGGAAATAGAAATACAAAATCCTTCTACTAGACAAAAATGATAATGAAATTGTGGTAAACAACACACATAGGTTGTGAAAATAAATAAGGGAGATTGTAGAATATAAGCATGGTATATAAGAGTAACTAAGAAAGTTTTACAATGGTTTCGTAACTTAAATGACCATGGAGTCTAGGGGTGACAACATATGGTTATTAGTTGGAAAAACACAAATAGGTTATGAAAATAATTACGGGAGATTGTAAAAGATAAAGTGGCATAGATGGATAAATATGAATGTGATTCAAATATTTCCTGATTGAAATATCCATGTAGTTAAATTTTGAGAGAAAGTGAAATTATTTAGAAGGGTATGTGAATGATAAGTGCAATAGGGAAAAATTTGTTGACCAAAATATTTTATCAACTCTAAAAAATTTAAATTTTGGTTTCCATACCCATTGTACATCTATTCGAACAACTAATCCATGATTTCATTCATTTCTTCATTAATGTCTAAATCTCCTTTGAAAATGCATCAATACTTATCTATTTTCCTAAAGTTGGGATGGAAACATGACATACTACGTCTATAGTCACTGTTACACCATTTTTTGGTCATCTAACCATTTACAATTAGATGGATTGAAGTACACCATGTAAGACCAATTTTACTATAGTAAAATTTCTTTCACTATAAAAATAATTTAATAAACCATATTTTATTAAGTTATTCCTGGTTCAAACAGGAAATCCCATGAGGAATAATTAAATAAATCCTTATTTATTTGATTTTCCTTTAGGTATAATTAATTAAACCATTGTTTAAATAATATTGTTGGTCATATTTAACCCAATTAATGAGAACTAATTAGATAAATCATTATTTATCTTATTATTCTCTAGGAATAATTAATTAAACCATTATTTAATTAATATTCCTTGTTAAATTTGACTAAATCATTTAAGAACAATAAAATAAATCATTATTTGTTAAATTATTCCTTAACCCTATCCTTGAAATGATAAATAAATCATTTATTTATTTATTATTGCTAAATAAAGGGATTTAACCAATTTAAATTCCTTTTCCCTCCAACAAAATATAATAAAATATTCCAAGCATTTAGATCTAGATATTGGTTAATAATATTTTGTTATGCACCATTATCAAGGATAACTCAATATTTTGTTATAAATAGGAGGGGTTTCCATTCATTATTGACCTTTGATCCTTTTATCATGGTCAGACTTTGATCCTTTTGTCATAGTCATACTTTGATCACTTTTATTATTATTTTTCTTCTTAAGCTCCCATCGAGTTCAATATGTGTTGGGTTTTCTACACCATTGAAAGTGAGAAACTTCTGGCTATGAAGTGTTGAGGATAGCCAAGAACCCATCCCATTGAGGGGGACTGGTAACATCATTCTTTTTTCCTTTCCCAAGTGTCAATACATATAAAATTCTTTATATATCTTGCCTTGTCCATTATATATTTAGAGAAACTCTTATTTCATTTTACTGTTTAGCTACTTTTATTGCATAAATCTGGGTTTTTGTTACATTTGTTTCGACTATCTATTAAAGATCTAAGGAAGTTAGACAATAGTATTTGTTGTTAGGGTTGTTTGTCACACACAACTAAAGTGATCTCTTTTCATACACTTGTGTTAATAATTCATTCTAACAATTGGTGACTCCACTGGGTTTTATTCAGATTCCTACGTGACCAGCTGCTTGAGTAACTAGGGTTTTTCTTCAGCTCTTTTTATTCTCTTATTGTTGTTTTTTTTACCTTTTATGCCCTAAAACAGTAAAAATTCTAACTTCTCAATGTTTTCGGGTGTTTTATGCAGGTAACGGGTATTAGCCGCGCCAGAGACATCAATTTTTTCTGCAACCTACTGCCCGAGGATCCCAGAATTGAAGCTCGCACTTTTCAATCTATAACCTACGAGTTCAAACTCAGGTCGCACCTGTGGGGCCAAAAACTATGATTTCAATAGCTAACAGGTCAGTACTTGCGAGCTGCAACATTTTGGGGGAATTTTTTTGTGACTGTCGGGGTTTGTTGCAAGCACTATACAGGGTTTTCTAACCTCTGTCTTAGGCTATCTTAGGCCTGAATATGCTCAATTTTTCTTCTTGAAGTAGGACCAATCCCCTTAGTGTTTCAGTACACTTCCACCCTTTTAGGAAGGGTTTATTTGAGTAGGTAGTTGTATAAATTATATAACTGATATGTTATACATCCAAGATTCTCCTTATCACACATTATTTTAACTTCATGCACAATACATAATCTCTTCTACCATTGATCATCATATGCGGAAATTAAATCAATTGCATGCACACATTAAAACCATAAAAATTCACATACATTAACATAGTGATTTATGGGAAAGCTTAAAGCTGAAAACCCCCAACTATCCGTATAATATATGTCATATATATCATGTAACAATCATCATACAAAGCTTCTCACGAGCTTTCAGTACAATCTCCAATCGCTACACACTAATCAGGTCCTGATCTAGCAAATCCATGCACCGATCCTCTGCCACTTGCTAGCTTGCCTCTACTGTGTAATCCTTGCTGAATATGGGCTCTGAATGAACTCGAATCCACCTATATTGCACTGCGCAATCCTCATTGGGATCTCCATCAAGTAGTAGTGCGAGATCATGCAGGCTTGGTCACAGCGATAGTCTACAGGCTCTTTCACCTATCTCTCCCTTTGGTCTCAGAAGCTTGTCCATGCACTGTAGTTAACTGATGTATTCTTCAGTTGATTAATGAGTTAATATTTAGTGAATTAATAATTAATTAATTCACACCACTCTCACTAGTGTATCAATCAGTTAGACTAGATACAACTATCTCAACTGTGTCTAACTGAGTTAAACTGAACACAACTCCACCAGCTACCTCAATAACTCCACCAAACTCTGTCACATGAGTTATAACTGAAGTCTCCATGCAATAGCTCCACTTAACCCTCAAGAATAGCATAATTCCTTCTGTCAGCTCCTGTGCCCCATCTGTGCACTTAACTGAAGTGCTCCAAGAGAATAAGATAATGTTTAGAGTCCAAATATTATTAAGAGCTAATAATATTCAACATATCTATTTTTAAATTTTGACGATCTAAAATGTTTTTCCGCCCAATATGTCTAAAAATATAAGTCCATCTATTTTTTCCAACTTGACCAACCATCCACAAATAGCATCACGCATCTCATAGAATATGATCGACATGTCTAAAAATAGACATAATTCTAAAAATAGGCTTGTGCGCAAAAAAATAGCCTGTAGGCCCACTTAGTGAAGGCGACTTATTTCCACTAAGCTCATCATCTTTTTGCAATCTCAACACTCCCTCTCAACAAGATAGGGATTATACGCCACCCGTCCACCGCCTCTATGGTATTCGAATTTTCTCCTGGTGAGCGCCTTCGTCAGATATCAACATCACGATCCTCACTTGCGTCGAATGTAAGAAAGTAACATGATCTTCCGGCGCACAATCTACGATATGATGATGTTTGGATGTGTGTGTTTATATCATCATGAAATACTAGATTAAGCTTGAGATTTAGTATCAACTCGATTATCACAATATATCACCGTAGGATCTAAGTGTGAACCGAACAACCCAACCAGGATCTTCCTCATCCATATAGCCTCGCATGCAGCCAAACTTGCTGCCATATACTCGGCCTCCATTGACCTGAGTGCCACGGATCTCTGTTTCCTGATGTACCAAGAAACTACTGTAGACCCGATACTGAAAATCCCTCCAGATGTGCTCTTTTTGTCCATTGGGCTCCCTGCCCAATCTACATCCGTGAAGCCATGTAGCTTCACCTCATCCAACTGTCTGTACCAAAGTCCATATCCCAATGTGCCTCTGAGATATCTCAATACATGCTTCCCCGCCTTCCAAAAGAGCTTGGTAGGCTTAACCATAGCTTGTGAAAGTTGGTTAACAACGTAGCATATGTTAGGTCATGTATTGACTAGATACATAAGCGACCCCACCAACTGTCGGTAAACAGTGCCATCCACTACCTCTGCCGATGTAGCATCCTCTTTCCTCCAACCACCAGGAAGAGGAGTGTCGATAGGCTTGCAACCTTGCATGTTGAACTTCTCCAGTATCTCCCGAGCATACTTTCCTTGAGACACAAACAATCCATCACTGCGCTACCAAATTTCCAATCCCAGGAAATAATGAAGGAGGCCCAAGTCCTTCATCTCAAACTCCTTTGCAAGATCAGCCTTGCATGAGAGTATCAACTGTTCATCACCGGTCAGTATAAAATCATCTACATAAAGTACAATGATCAACAACTTACCCTCAACCACTATCTGGTACAGGTTGGGATCCGCCTCGCTCTTGGTAAAACCAAGTCCGGTGAAATAACTGTCTATCCATGTGTACCAAGCACAAGGTGCTTGTTTCAACCCATACAATGCTCTCTTGAGCCTGCACACATGCGACTCACTGCTGAAGATCTCGAAACCTTCGAGCCGCTCTATGTACACCTCCTCCTCAATGACTCTGTTGAGGAATGCAGTCTTCACATCCATCTGATGAATGTGCCACCCCATCTGCACTGAGAGAGAAAGGATGCGCTGTATGGAAGAATACCTTGCGACAAGTGCAAAGGTTTCCTCATAGTCGATCCCCTCAATCTGTGAGAAGCCTCGGGCAAAATTTTTTGCCTTGTACTTCTTGACGCTCCCGTCAGCTGCTTGCTTCACTTTGTAGATCCATCTCGAACCTACCACTGATTTCCCTTCTGGCCTTGGGATAATCTCCCATGCACTGTTTCTGACAATCGAATCATACTCTTCCACCATGGCATCTACCCATGCAAGGTCCTCCACAGCTTCCTCAAAAGAGGATGGCTCTGTCATGATACACTTGCTCATCAGAGCCATGTATCTAGTATATCGGTCAGGTGACTATCTATGTCTGCGCTGTGATGTAGGTGCTCCTATAATATTCTCTGCATCTTGATTCAGTCACTCAGCTTCTGTAGTGCGCTTCTGCCCTCTGATGGTTGGTGCTGCATGAGTGGTTTCTTCCACTCCATGAACCTCCTCTTGTGGCTGATCCACATCCTTAGGCTCATCCTTAGGAACTATTAGCTCCTCATCTGCATGCAAGTGTGGCTCCCTCTCAAGCGAACACTTCATGGCTTTTTCCTCATGAAATTTGATATCCCATCGCACAACAGTCTTCCGACTACCTGGAAAATACACATGATAGTTGTGGGGTGTATCAGTGTACCCCAAAAATGTCCCAACCTCTACAGCCAGCTTCAGCTTCTTCCTGTCATCCTTCGTCACATGAATGTAAACAGGTGAGCCAAAAATATTCAAATGAGAAATATCAGGTTTCTTACCAGAAAACGCCTCCTCGGGTGTACTCATGCTAAGTATCCTTGAGGACAACGGTTTTGCACATAAATCGCAGTGTTGCATGCCTCAGCCCACAAGTGTATGGGAAGGCCCTGATCATGCAACATCGCCCGTGCAGCACCCACGATCGTTCTGTTCTTTCGCTCTGCGACCCCATTCTACTGTGGGTTATGAGGTGCTATGAGCTCTCTTCGAATTCCTTCTGCGCTGCAAAAGTCCTTGAATTCGCCAGAGATGAATTCACCACCATTGTCGCTCCTAAGAGCCTTCACCTGCTTCCCCGAATCTTTCTCAACCAGTGCCTTGAACTCACAGAACATTGAGTATGTATCGCTCTTCTTCTGCATGAAGAAGATCCAGCACTTACGAGAAAAGTCATCAAAAAATATCACATAATACCTGTGCTTTGCTTTCAAAGCTACTGAGAAAGATCCACACACATCTGTGTGAATTCTCTCAAGGATCATCGTGGCACGACTATCCTTCTCATGAAAGGTGGCTTTCACAAATTTTCCCAAAGTACATTCCTTGCACTGATCTGACTGCGCAAGTGTACCCTTGGGAAGCCCGGTAGAAATCTGCTGTAAAATTTTCAAAGCACCATGGTGAAGATGGCCCAATCTCCTGTGCCATAACTCGCCCTCATCCCGGCTCATCACTCCTTCTACCTTGCCTGCCATTTTTGCGCAGCCATCTACCTGCAACTGATAAAGGTTCTTAACTCAAACCCCTATCCTCCGGGTTTCACCAGTTGCCTTACTGCGCAAGAAAGCCTTTCCCTTGCTAAAGACAACATCATATCCCTTGTCTTCCAACATGGCCACCGAGATCAGATTCTTCTTCAATCCTGGAACATGCATGACATCCTTCAATATGAAAGGTTTACTAGACTCCCTCTCAAAGGAAATGGTCCCGATACCAGTCGCACTATATCTACCATCATCGCCCATCTCGATGTGCACTCCAAGATCCTTCTCATCTAGATCACTGAACAAATCTTTGTCTCCGGTCATATGAAAAGACACACCACTGTCAAGAAACCACACTGATCCCATCATACTTGAGATCAAGCATGCGATCAACAAAAAATCTAGCTCAAACTGTGAGGCTAAGGCCTCTCCAGCTGCAGATCCAGCAGCCTGCTTATTTTTCTTTTTCTGTGGACAATTAGTGGCATAATGTCCGTGTTGGTGACAGTGAAATCACTTCACCTTGGACATGTCCTGCTTCTTGCCTTTCGCACCGGATTGAGAAGTATTTTTCTTGCTCTTCCCCTTCCTTTCTTTGGCATCCAAAGTGCAATTTTCTTCATCTTCATTCTTCGATGAAGATCCATCCCTGGTACTCCGCCTTATGTCCTCCTGCACAAGATCCAACCAAATTCACTCCCATCCTGGAAGTTTCTCTCGACCATTGACAGAGTCCTCATAGGAATGCCAACTCTTCAGAAGCCCAAGGAGAGTCAAGCTCACCAAGTCCTCTTCATCTACAGTAACCTCCACACTTCCCATCTCATCCCTACACTAGACAAACTTCGTGAGGTACTTGGGTATACTCTCGCCCTTCTCCATTTTTATTTTCCTGAGCTTATCCTTGAGCGCCAACTTCCTCTGGTCACTCTTGCTTTGGAACAAGTCTGTCAAAGATTTCCACATCAAGAATGGAGAAGCTTTACCATGAAGGCTAGACACTATGTCATCCTTCACACCTTCCAACAGAATCCTTTGACATTTTACTCTCTTCTTTTGCCATGCGTCAAGTGCGGTAGCATCGCTAGAAGCAGGTTTTGGAATTTCTGCATCTATGAAATCCTTCAACCCATTATCCTCCAGCACCACCTCCATCCTGTCCTTGCAATATAATTTCAGCTGCCTTCAAGGGCATACTCCAATCGCAATCCGTTGAAAGACATATCAACTTCAACACCAAGAAAGCACTACTGCAAATTCGAATTCCACCAGCACAAAACTCAACTGCTTCAATGTTTTGCAATTGCTCCAATGATCAATATCGCTCCGATACCATGTAGAAATTATATAACTGATATGTTATACATCCAAGATTCTCCTCATCACACACTATTTTAACTTCATGCACAATACAAAATCTCTTCTACCATTAATCATCATATGCAGAAATTAAATCAATTGCATGCACACATTAAAACCATAAAAATTCACACACATTAACACAGTGATTTATGGGAAAGCTTAAAACTGAAAACCCCCAACTATATATATAATATATGTCATAGAGATAATGTAAAAATCATCATACAAATCTTCTCACAAACTCTCAGTACAATCTCCAATCGCTACACACTAATCAGGTCCTGATCTAGCAAATCCATGCACCGATCCTCAACCACCTGCTAGCCTGCCTCTACTGCGCAATCCTTGCTGAATATGGGCTTTGAATGAACTCTAATCCACCTATATTTCACTGTGCAATCCTCATTGGCATCTCCATCAATGTGTGGTGCAAGATCATGCACACCACTATGGTCACAACTGATAGTCTACTTGCTCTTTCACCTATCTCTCCACTGGTCTCCACTGAAATTGTCCATGCACTATAGTTAACTGATGTATTCTTCAGTTGATTAATGAGTTAATAATTAGTGAATTAATTAATTCACACCACTCTCACTAGTGTATCAATCAGTTAGACTAGATACAACTAGCTCAACTATGTCTAACTGCGTTAAACTGAACACAACTCCACCAACTACCTCAATAACTCCACCAAACTCTGTCACATGAGTTCTAACTGAAGTCTCCATGCAATACCTCCACTTAACCCTCAGGAATAGCGTAATTCCTTCTGTCAACTCCCGTGCCACATCTGTGCACTTAACTGAAGTGCTCCAAGAGAATAAGATAATGTTTACAGTCCAAATATTATTAAGAGCTAATAATATTCGACATATCTATTTTTAGACTAGCAATCTAAAAGTAGATTCCGCCCAATATATCTAAAAATAGAAGTCCATCTATTTTTCCAACTTGACCAACCATCCACAAATAGCATCCTACAACTCATAGAATATGATCGACATGTCTAAAAATATACATAGTCTAAAAATAGACTGTGCACCAAAAATAGCCTGCGGGCCCACTTAGTGAAGGCGACTTCTTTCCACTAAGCTCATCATCTTGTTACAATCTCAACAGTAGTATGAGATTTTGTAGCGCTTTCAAGCCATTGTTTAGGGTCTGATATATCCTTCTTTCAGATCCTTTTATATCGGTTATTTTTCCATCCAAAACCCCCTCTTTAGTTTTTTTTATTATCTCCCTTAGGGTTCCCTTTGTTTCCCTTAGAGTTTGAACCTTTCACCTCTCATTTTGCAACAGTTTTCCCTCTGGTTTCTTGTTGTTTTCTGCACCTTTTTCAGCAGATTCGAGTCATTATATCACCTGTCCCTTAGAACTTAGATCCTTTTCCCATATTTTGTGTTTTTATTCAATTTCACCCGCCTCTTAGAACAGTTGTTTGGGAAGCCTTCTTCTGGGTTGAATTTATGCATCTTTGGTTGTTTATTTTACTGTCGTTTCAATTTTATTTATAGTTATTCAACATTTTTATTTATTTATAAAACCATATGGGCTTAATTAAAATTAACACACAACTTACACACACACACCTAAAGTGAAGAGTGCTTGGTTTACACCGCCAAGCCAAGACATAAACATCGTAATTAATTTATCTGCCCCTCTGAGCCTTTGTTTATCACTCTTCCATATTTTCATATCATGTGTGTCTTGTCATCATTGCAGCCCCAATGCATTTATCCTAGAGACTTCAAGGCCTTCATCATCAATTCCCATTAGGAAGACTTACTCCAAAGTGTATAATCCGAGTTAGTACTCCACCGAGTCCACATACCGAATCTGATTCTGGTTCATTAGGTCCTCCCTCTAATTCTGAACCCGGCTTTCCTCCACCTCATTCAGTCACCACGTTAGGCACCAATGCAAGTGTTGGTCCTCAAGCTAGTGGTAGCTTCGGCCCTAATTCTGAAGCTGATACTAGTGGAACCAATACCAGAACCGTTCTGACTACTCCTTTGCAACCTTTCATGGTAGGTTTAATCCTACCCTATTTCAACCAATTAATTGATGACCCTATACTCCACAATCCAAGTTGCCCTGTTATGCCAACTAAGCTTCCTTCAGACATCCATAAGTTCAAAGGAAACACTGGATAGGACCCCACTAATCATGTCTGCTCCTTTCAAATGTGGTTTTCGTCTAATTCTATCACTAATGACTCCATCCGTCTTCGGTTATTCCAACATACGCTCACAGGAGAAGTTGCAAAGTGGTATGTCGACTAGACCGCTACCTCACATTCCACTTTTGTGACTCTTGCTAAAGCATTTATGTCCTATTTCTAGCTACCTTTCCATTATGACACTGATAGCGAGTTTTTGAATGTTTTTTTTCAAAATTCTGCCACTCGCCTTTCTGATCATGTCCAAGAATGGCGTAGAAGGAGGAGCTTATGTCGAGCTCCTACATTCGACAACTGTGTCTATATGGATTGGTTTCTCAGAATTATTTTTCCTTCTACTGGTAAATATGTCACGTCTCACTTTCCTTGAATCGAGGAAGAAGCTCTCCAAGTCGCATTGAAATATGACTTGATCTACACCCAATCTTGTTATGTTTATATTGTTTTACCAGATCTTCCTAGACTCGGTGGTGCTAACGCATAGGGGGAATTTCACACCGCCGATGTTATCGTTGGATCTCTTTCACATCTGTATACTCATCCTCCCATGGGTTATGGTTTCCCTCAGGGAGGGGCCAACTCCTCTAGCACTTATCCCTCTCCCAACAACATGTATCCAAGACAAAGCACACCTTATGAATTTTCCCCATTGCATCAACCGATGCTAGGGCCAGTTGTTGCTCAACCTGTTTACCCCAATGTTTCTCAACCTCCTTTCTATCCTTATCCAGAGCCCGGTGCTTCAGCCCTTCTGACATCAACACCCCCGCCTCTCGTGCCTTCTCAACCTTTGCCGCAGCAGCCACCTCCCCCTCAGAGTCAGGTGTAGGCACAAAAAAGTGTGACTAATCCTCCTAATTACAAGAAAAAGAGGAAAGGAAAACAAAACCAACAAGCTCAAGGTAATCAAGGGCGGAAAGGTAACCAATTGAATGAACCCCATGAGAACCATCCTAACACTAACAACCAGCAATAGGGTGATCAGCCCAAGCAGAAAAATCCTCTTCATGAACAAGCCTTGTTCTTGTTGTGGTTTCCATGGCCATTATACTCATGATTGTACGCTTTTACCCCATATGCACCAGTTGTGGGAAGCACAAGTAGCATCTCGAGGAAAACAAGCCACTACTTTGACTCCTCCAAATACTACGCCAGCTCAACCAGCTGTGTTCACTAATCCATTCCCTTAGCAAGGATATGTAGCCACCCAAACCCCTCAAGGTCAGGTTTCCCCTCAACCTCCACATTCTAGTACCCTTGAATACCAGATTATCATGATGAATTCTGAAGAGGTCAATACCGTTGATGTCAATCTTCAGATTCGGTCACGCCAATATGTAAATCCACCTACTTCGTTTGCAGCCGAGTCCCAAACCAAAGCTTCCATAGAGTCCATTTAGACACCCAATTCTCCCTAAAAAATCCCTCAACCATGGGCTGAGGTTATTCCCAAGATCCCCAAAGGGCCATTACACTGAAATGTTGCTACTACCAAAGTCGCCCACACTTACAACATAGTGAATGACTTGGCACAATCTCTTGATGTCATGTCAACGTTGGAATTCCTCTAGTCATGTGATTCACAATGTAAAGCTCTATTATATGCTTTGGGTGTTGTGGATCCTTCAGATGATCATTTGATCGTCTTTGATGTTGAAAATTTAGAACACCCCCCTTACCTTCATTTGTCACCTTCCAAATACCAGTCAAGATTCGTAATTCCCATGTCTCGTGATGTATCATTGACGAGGGAACATCCACCTACGTGATGTCCGCCTCTATTCAGAATAAACTCGAATCACCTGACTTAGCCCCTTCCACCATCGCTTTGCATGTTTGGGATGGTCACCCTTCTCAGCCCCTTGGCATGAACTGCAATTTTCCTGTCACTCTTGTGGGAAATATTGTTTGTGTTGACATTGAAGTCATTGACACCCCCTTGTATTACAATATCCTTTTGGGTCGTATTTATACCTATGTGATGTCTTATGTCGCACCTGCGGTTCACCATAATATGTGATTTCCTCACAATGGAAATATCGTTACCATCGATTTGTTGACATATTATGAACTAAAGTCTCAGACCTCCCCTGAGTCTATCATATTTGCGGTGGCTGATAAGAAATCAGTTGCACCTCTTACCAGTGTTTCACTTGGAGTCTTTAAAAATTCCACCTTACTTGGTGCATTCCCTAGCTTCCCCCCTCTTATTTCTGACCCCAGCTTGTCGAATTTTTTCATGATGCAATTGTCTTGGATTAGCCACAAGTGGTCCAGTTCAACTAGCTAGCAACCTATGCCTCCACAACCTACTGGTGGTCACTTGAAGAAGCCTTCAGGACCTTATTTTCAAGGACCTTCTCCCTCTATCGATGTCTCTTCCACTCCTTTTCAACCAAGAACGGTTCCCCCTAGCCTTAACCATTTGGGAGCCATTCCGTCAGGCCATTACCCTTCTGGTCAAATATTGTTTCGAGCTCCCCCCTCTAGAGTATTTTCGGTGCCTATTATGGCTATGTTGAGCCTTCTGAATTTGACCCTAGGGATCCTAGTTTGGTAGATTGATCCCCCAACCAACACTCTGCCTGGTCATCTCAAACCTTATACCTCTTTGACCCTAGTACAACTGGTCGCTATCACCCCTCCCTTTGCTTTAGTGCCTCAACCACCTCAACAAGAATCTACTCTTGTTGTGAAAGCCTCTAGTGAGGGGGGCAAAGCAAAAAATAAGGAGCCTAAGGATAAGCCACCCAAAAAACTCCTCCTCCTCCTAAGCCTTCGAAGTGGTCACCTCTGTGCACTTTGTATGATGTTGTTGGGCATGCTACCCAAAATTTTCCTAAGCTTCCTCATGTCAAACCTATGGTCAATGAGTCATTTCATGAATCTGATATCTCGGAGGTCCATGTTACCTTACATGATTCAACTACAAAACTCAAATCATTGTGCACGAATCACCCTTGTGATTTGTGTGATATTTATGGACATTATTCTCACTTTTTTCCTTGTATCGACGATTTCCACGGCACCCTTGAGCCTGTCTTCCAAATCGAGGCCGAACGTAGTGGATCATATACACCTCCACTCACGATTTTTGTTCTAGCAAGACCAAAGGAAATTTCTGCAACCATTGTGATACCTCCCCTTGATGTCAATATGATAGAACCTTTAGCCACTATCCTCTATTTGTCGTCATCCATGATATCCATGGCGGAAAACCTCTCCGAGGCATTCCCTTTTGTTTCGACTGAACCTCCTTCGGTGATCAGCTTGGGCTCAACATCGGTAGATGTTTCGTCTACTAGCTCTTCATCTACCCTCTGTAGTGATGCATATGTGAACCATATCTCTAATGATGATGCATCAGGTAGCTCCACCACATCATGTGGTCTTTATTCTGCCAATCCTCCCATCTTTCATTCCAATGAAGACATTATGGAAGCAATGAACATACCTGAATTTATTGGTATGATATGCACCATCATGCATACTTCCTTCTGTAGCAGTCTGATGACTAGTATGTTGTGGAGTCTAAAGAGTTCATCTTCGATGAGGTCGATTGGTTTAGAAATCCAATTCCTGCACCCGATGCTTTCAAAGAAGGAAATATGGCCAATATCTCTCCTACCGTAAAAATTAACATTTTCGATAAGCCAGGGATAGAAGAAAACAGTACCTTGGGGGCATATTACACCCCAGAAGAAATTTAGGCTTACACCAAGTTATTCAAAGAATTACACGATGTTTTCACCTGGTCCTATTCAAATATGCCCATACTTGATCCTGCTATTCTCGAGCACCATATCGATACATGGCCTGATGCCAATCCTGTCCGTCAAAATTTGAGACCGATTAATCCTTCTAGATGAGAGGCTATCAAATCCAAAATCAACAAGCTCAAGAAATTTGGTTTTACCTAGCCCATTCTCAAGAAAAAATGCACCATCTATGTCTGTATTGACTTTTTTGACTTGAACAAAGTGTGACCTAAACAAATATTGTCCCAAAGATAACTTCCCCACACCATTTATTGAACATATCCTTAATAAGTTTGCGGGGCATGGAAATTTTACCCATAGCATCCCCCATCGAGATGTGTGTTTTATTTCTGCCATGCATTCAGGTTTCTTGCATTTTTAATCATCATCTCATTTGTTGTCTTGTGGCACCTTTTATATGGATCCATCATCCACACCGTATATCGGTTATGCCGACAATGCAAGTCGCTTCTCGCGGAATCTAGCCTCGGTAGCCTGGCCCATTTTTACCCCCATGCATTCGTTAGTCCTCTCCAATGGCAAATGCATTGGATCTGCCACCAATAATCAGGCTGAATATGATGTAGTGATAGGTTTGTTAGTTGATTCCCTTGAACATCGCATCCTTCATCTTCATGTTTGTTTAGATTCCCTGTTGCTTGTCATGTAATTGAATGGCATATATCATGTGAATAACCATGTCCTTTTTAGAAGATATTTATGAGTGAATTTCTTAGTGCGTGAATTTGAAACCATTACATTCATTCATGTACCTAGGGCCCAAAATCAATATGTAGATAACATTGCAAACAATATTCTAGATTGGCACTTATCACATGCATTTAACACAAGACAATAATCATAAACAAATGGTGAACCATATACTCATCATTTATAAAATATGCATATACATAATATGTGTCCACAAAATCATATATGTTTTGGAGTCCTCTACTCTAATACATATGACATGCCCATAGCATGTTACAAAAATTAAAAAAATGGGGGCACCACCGGCCCCTACATCTAATCACTATCTGGAGGGCCCCGAGCCAATGGATCAGCTCCTGTAGCCCGTAGATCTTGCATACCCTACCCAACCATCGCCATGCACCGCGTGACACCTCACCACTCCTAAGGTAGCCCAACACATGCCTCAATGTAACAATCATAGATATCATGCCAGCCACACTCTGATACCCCGGTCATCAAAAAATCGCATCTGCGGTGGACATCTTCCAGCAGAGCCTCTAATTCCGCTCTATCAGCTCCTCTGACTCTGCTAGACTCTACAGCCCCTGGTGTTGCGGGTCGTCCCATATACCTAGTCAGCTTCACTGATGCTATAAATGCATACCAAAAGTAACAAATCAATACCACATACATAATTCTAAAACTTTAAACGCACCATAAAATATAACAACATGTCACTTCCCATCTGGTCCCCATGCTCGACTGGGCGGAAGTGGAAAATATGGGTTCCCCTGATAGTTCATCCCACTGTATGGATAATCGTCTATATACAATGACATTTGATCCCAATGTGCAAAGTACTCGGGTCATAACTCTCATCCAAATCCCCCGCCTCCTCCTCTTTGTAGTAGCTACCCCCAGTAGTGCATCTTGGGCTCTCGTGGGCCCCCATCTTGGATATGTACATGAGGCCGAAGTGTGAGGATCTTCTCGAAGATCCACGAGCAAAACATTGTACCAAAAGCATAGTAATGGTTCACTTGTCACTTGCATAGTGAAAAATGTCGTTTTAGAGGTGCCAACATCATCTAGGTCCACCCATAGTAGGTCCCACTCAGTACACTCTCAACCAACATCATCTTCCCTCTAGTGATGTGGTGGAACACCTGATTTTCCAAGATCTATAGTACTGCTGGGCGACAACCCAAGTCTCTAGCCTCTCTAGATCCCTGATCGGTATAGTTGTTCCCTTGACACAGAAATATAGTCATAAATGGTGTTCTACGAACTATGATATATTCCACCCTCGTGGTAATACTGGTTGGATATTTCCCACCACCCCTAGTGGTGGGAGACCGTTCAGGAAATATATGTCTTGAATAGTCAGCTCGATCTGGTGCCCCTGCACTATAAATACCTCAAGGTCTGGGTCCCAGTAGCTGACTATCCTAGATAGCAAGGGCTCCCCTGCCCTCATTAACGGGTTCTCAACCGACTTGAGAACTGCATACCTCGCCAGTGCGCCTCTGACCACCTAATCCCCCTGGATCTCGGAACAAAGCACATCCAAATATCTCTCTCTCCAATTGATCTTTAACTCTACCATACCTGCACAAGCCCAACATATTTCTCAGTCATAGGAAGAAAAACTACATCAAAACCATCAAGCCCTAGTTCCTAGCCAAAAACAAGACAAAACCCAAATTTTTGGCAACTCACAAAACAGGGCCCAAGAACTGCGAGCCGGCTGTGAGGAAGGGCACGATGTTGTTCCCAGGCTCTGGGTACCTAATCTAAAATTCTAATCCACTGAAACTAAAGTGTAAGGTTAGGCCACCTACCTGCAACTGACGAATCTCGATTCAAACGTTTTGTTTGTCCACTACGAATACCGCAAGAATTAGGGCCTTCTCCTCCTCTCTACATTCACCACAAATCCAATAGAAAATGAACCAAATTGGAGGGAAATCACCCTATTAAAAGAAAAACCCTAATTTTTCTTTCACCAATTGCGACCAAACCGTAGATCTATTTGAAAAACCATTAGCACCATTGGAAAGCTCTCACCAAGATTTAAAATGGGTATCCTTTTGTTTTTGGTGATTTTATACTTCAGCAGGAAACCTTTTTTCCAAGAAGAGTCACTTCACCTATCCTTGAGGATTCATCATTGCCTCGCCTATGGAAGACCTCCTTCTATCAACATCAACACATTCATTCCAGAAGACAGATCTAGAGGGCGGCGTACCTTGGTTCCAGCTTCCATTGTTGTTTGGTGCCTCAAATCAAGCAAAGGGAATCCTCATTTCCCTTTGAATTGGTTGTTTCTCATCCGCTCCATTTCAGCATGATCGAGATTTGTATACTTGATAATTTGGTGATCCAGCAGATTGCTCCAGTGATTCTCGGGTGTGTGTGATATGTTTCAGACCTCATGAGGGGGTGGCCCTTCAGATAGCCCCCCACATACCTGGATGACCTGATTTTTAGCTACAACCTCAGATGTAGCTCCGCAGATTTGGTGGGTTCGGTTCGAGTCACTTGCAGTGCCTATAGCATGCATGTATCACTCAGATGATCCATTCATATTTTCAGAGCCCTTTGCTATTTACCAGGGCTTATTTGGTTGTTATTATATCTCATGTACTCAGATATTATTGTATTCAATCCTGGCTGTTGTCCCAAGCACAGTATGTATGTGGGATCCATTATATTTTTGATTGGCCCATTTTATGCTAGCATGCCATGTACCATTTATCATGTACTTTATAGCTCAGTCCCATTTTTATGGGCGCACCATTGTTCTTTGTACTTTGTCATCTCGACAGGCATAGGTATGCCTCCCCCGCCTCACTAACAACAGGTACCCAAACATTAAAGGATACTTGTATCATTTGTAGGTCTTTCCCCCTCAGGTTATTTTAATATATCGATGCATTCCGTCTATGTATATCTCTCTCTATGAATCCCCTTCGGTGTCTAGTGATTGTGTTCTTACAACGTACTTCGATCATAAGATTAGCTCCTAACGCTCGCACGTTGAGGGGCAATTTGTTACACCATTTTTTGGTCATCTAACCATTTACAATTAGATGGATCAAGTACACCATGTAAGACCAATTTTACCATAGTAAAATTGCTTTAAGTATAAGAAATTATTTAATAAACCATATTTTATTAAGTTATTCCTGGTTCAAACAGGAAACCCCATGAGGAATAATTAAATAAATCCTTATTTATTTGATTTTCCTCTAGGAATAATGAATTAAACCACTTTTTAGATAATATTCCTGGTCATATTTAACCCAATTAAATTAATGAGAAATAATTAGATAAATCATTATTTATCTTATTATTCTCTAGGAATAATTAATTAAATCATTATTTAATTAATATCCCTTGTTAAATCTGACTAAATCATTTAGGAATAATAAAATAAATCATTATTTGTTAAATTATTCCTTAACCCCATCCTTGAAATGATAAATAAATCATTTATTTATTTATTATTGCTAAATAAAGGGATTTAACCAATTTAAATTCCTTTTCCCTCCAACAAAATATAATAAAATATTCCAAGTAGTTAGATCTATATCTTGGTTAATAATGTTTTATTGTGCACCATTATCAATGATAACTCAATATTTTGTTATAAATAGGAGGGTTTTCCATTCATTGTTGACCTTTGATCCTTTTATCATGGTCGGGCTTTGATCCTTTTGTCATAGTCATACTTTGATCACTTTTATTATTATTTTTCTTATTGAGCTCCCATCGACTTCAATACGTCTTGGGTTTTCTACACCATTAAGAGAGAGAAAATTTTAGATATGAAGTGTTGAGGACAACAAACCACCCATCCCATTGAGGGGGACTGGTAACATCATTCTTTGTTCCATTCCTAGGTGTTAATACATATAAAATTATTTTTATATCTTGTCTTGTCCATCTGATATTTGGAGAAAATCTTATTTCATTTTACTGCTTAGATACTTTTACTACATAGATATTGGTTTTTGTTGCATTTGTTTCGACTATCTATTGCAGATCTAAGGAAGTTAAACATTCATATTTGTTGTTAGGGTTGTTTGTCACACAAAGCTAAAGTGATCTCTTTTCGTACACTTGTGTTAAGAATTCATTATAATAGTCACATATCCCAAACCAAACATCCTTAATTCCTACTTAGCTACTTTTCCAAAAATTAGGATGTCATGATGACATAAACTCCAATTTAACCCTTTCACTCATCTTGATTCCATATTATCCCAAATATCAACTAACCCAATTATCTCAAGTCATAAATCCTGATAATACATCCCTCCCAGCTCATCCCACTTGACTTTCCATCCATCCTGACTCTCATACATCCCAATAGCCTAAATTTTGTGTATTTCCAAGCTTAATCACTTTTACAATAAAGCTTCAATTCTAAGGTAAATTAGATACTTACTACCACAACTTAATTTCAACTGATCTCAACATTCAGTTCAACGTGATTGCAACTAAAGTAATCACATGGACCATACCTCAAGATAATATTCCTCATTAACACACCATTATGTAATTATACAACAAGTAGTTGATGGATTTAGTAACATTTAGTGTAACTTTCCTTGTTAAGTGAACATTAAGACTTTATTAGACCAAGTACCTTAAGGCTATCAAAAGAAAATATTTCAAGTAGAAGGAAAGAACCTTATTGTAGAGATACTCTTAATAAACTCATAAGGGAAAATTCTAATTATCATTGGCCTATTGCATACAAGTAGTACTTATTTTAAAAAGAAGAGAAAAGAGGCACCAACTAGAGCTAGGAAATTGGAATTGAAAAACTAGGATGCATGCATGAGATATTTGACCTCATAGGCATTGTTCCATGGTGCATATCAAATTTTTATAGACATAAATGGGTGTTCAACCTTGAAAAATATGGAAAAAATCCTAAACATTTAATTTTGATCCTTTTAAGAAAAATGTTACAATTTGGATTCGCATAGAGTTTTCAAATCTCTAATCCAATTGAATTGATCAAAGGAGAAGGAGGATGTAGTGAAATTTTAAGAATTTTTCTAAAGAACCCGTGGATGCTACTCAAATTTAGGTGAATATATTGGCTTACACCTATAAAGAGTTTCCGTGGCTATTAACAAGAATTGTTTTTCAATATTCTATTGGATATGTACCTAGATATGCTCTTTACATTCTCTATCATTCAGTTAATGGATGAGTCGCATTTGACTAGGCTAGTATCATTTCCGATGAGATTTCCTATCAATTAGGGAATTTGAGAGTTCAAAAATATTTTCCATGTCTCCTTGTTTGATTTATGCTTTGGCCTATGTAAATATATATATGAAAACCTACATATTGCTTAGAATATAAGTATAAATGAGCATCTTATGCAATTATAGTATCTTGTATTATGGAAGCATAAGGCTCCCTTTCGCTTCTATCAAACTCAAATTCCTTTGTTACAGAGTTCAAGAAAATTTGTTTGGGTCCTAACATGTGTAAGCTTTCTAACAATATTTCCTTTTTGGAAAGAGCATTTTATAATTCGAAGAAATTTTTTCCTACATTCAACTTTATGGCTTTGAAGGAAAGCCTATGTTCATTTCATATTATGATTTTGAAAATTTATTTGTTGTTCACGTATACCAACAATAAAAGTATTGGGTGCATTTCATTAATTAAAGGAGGAAAAAATAGTTCATTCCTACTCTCTTCAAAATTAGAGATTTCAAAGTGAAATATATTGTCCATTTATATGAAATTGCTTCATATTTTGACTTAAAAAATGGGAACAACACTCGTGCAAATTTGTTTACCCACATGTAATATTTTCTTCACATATTGTTTCTATTGGGTGTGCTCTAAGCTTTAGTAAGAGGTTGGAAGAAAGAGATTGAGACCATAAAAAATCAGAAGAACATGAACACAAGGAAAATCCTCTTTATGATGATACTCCTATTAAGTAAAAGTGAAAGATAAATAAAAATGGACAAACTGAACCAAATATTAACCATAGTTCCCTTGTTCTTATTAGAGCACTTCAATTTCTAGAATTCAAGACAAGGAAACATACCTCAAGAGAAAAGAGCTTATACAAAAATTGTTGATAGTGGAGGAGGTGAAGATCCTCCATGAAATTTGATTGAAAATTGTTATGTTGTTTCTACATGTTCAAAATGAAAGAGGAATGAAAAAAGAAAAGTTATTAAATAACCCCAAAAGGAACTAGTTGACTCTCAAAATATGGAAATTGATGTTATTAGTGAAGTCCCTAGTTGGGATGAAAAACAAATACTTGAAAACATAACGATTTTTTAAGAGATTTTTATTGAAAACCTTGTTATTTTTTAAGAAAAATTAATAACATTATATAATCTAGAATTTGAAAAGCATTCAAAAAAGCTACAAATAAGAAAGAACAATATAAAAAAAGTAAAAAGATGTAAAAACTATGGAATTCTAACATAAATATTGCAGAGATCAAAACTTTTCAAGTTTTAAAGATGCATCAAGCTATCAAAGATGTCATATAATATTCAATAACTAAGTAATAAAAGGAAAATATTACCTTATATATCAAAGATATATAATATTCAATAACTAAATAATAAAGGGGAAATATTACCTTATGAAAAGAAGATAAAATATGAAGTTATGTCCCAGGCCTCTATTTTCTAAACCATTAAATACATTTAGATCCATTGAATAATTTTCTGAATGTGGTACATTAATGAAAGGAACATAAAGTCTATTGGTATAGATAAGGAAATATATGGCTAAAAACATTAATAAAATATTTTATATTATCCTACAATCATGGGAGTGCAAAGGGATTACTTACTATCACCTCTAAAAATTACTTATAACAAAAAAAATTATAAAAAAAGAGCTCGAGTTTGCTGAAAGTTTTATTCAAAATACTCTTATGTATTTTCATGGCTAATTTCACTAATATGAATAAAATAAATAATTTTCACTCAAGGGAACATTGAAGGCGTGCTGCAATGAGATAATTAGTTCTCAAAAAAATATTATTAATTGTGACAATACCACTACGAGAAGGATTGATGTGGAAAAAGTATTAAATGGCCCAAGTATTGTGGACAATAAAAGTATTAAATGGCCCTAGTTTTGTTAATTCCAAATTAGATTTATTTATATATATAATAAAAGTTAGATGAAATGTATATTTTATGGGATTTATTCAATATTTAGTAAGAGATTTCATCATGAAAGAAGTGATATTTTCTAGCATCATAAGTGTCTATTTTGGTATTTGTTTCCTTCATTATTTCCTCTCAATTAATAGGAAGTTAACTTTCTCATTTCAAAATCTTCTTATATGATAATGTCAGTTTCCTCATGCAATTTATTATTTCTCTCATTTTTTTTTTTTTTTTTTATATATTATTTCTCCCGGGTCTTTTTTATTTATTTATATGGTCGAGGGGAGAGGAGCCCCATCATAATCCTTAAATGGATAAATGTATTTCAAAGGATAAATGTATTTCAATTTCTCATATATTATGAATTTTGTTTTAACATTTGTATATTTTTAAAATTTTCCATGGAAAACTAAGAGGAGTTCATAGTTAGTGTGATATTTTGACTTTAAGTTTGAAGATCAAGATTATGAATTTAAATTTAATTATCTTTTAAATTTTTTTACAAAAGTAGTAAATGTGTATTTCATCTATCTAAATGTGTGATGCTTTACTTTTTGTTATGTTAGAAAATGATGCCTAATAAATATTCAATTTCTATTTTTTTTTATGTGAATGTTGTATTATATGATTGTTAATATTGATTTTATATAAAGCTTAGTCCTCGCTCAAATATTTTTTTTTAATATTTACGTCTTAGGACGTTTTTTTTTTTTTGTGTCCATGTCTGAGCCATTGGATCAAATGTTAGACGATTGAAATGTTTTAAGCCATTAAATCCACAAGGAAATAGTTTTATATATGTTTTTTATAATGTAGTTTTTTTTCTTTTTTAATAATTTAGATTGAATTTAGGTTTTGGTGAGACTATGTCAAATTACACAAAAATAAAAGTAAAAGTAAATTAAATAAAAATATTAACATAATGTAATGGAAATTTTAACTACGTCAAAATACAATAAAAAATAAAAATAATTAAATAATAAGAAACTACAAAAACAACCCATGATGTAAATTGTAATATTCAGTAAATTGGAGACCCATGATGTAAAGGTCATGTGGAGACCCATGATGTAAATTGTAATATTCAGTCATGTAAGGACTTGTCAAATTTGTAAACCCACTTGGTTGGGTAGCTGAGTCAAATTTTGTAAAACCCACTTGGTTGGGTAGCTGAGTCAAAATGTGTAAACCCACTTGGTTGGGTAGTTGAGTCTCTTATGTAAATCCACTTGGATGGATCTTTGATGTCAGTATGAGTCATTGGTGATAGGACTTTCATAGAGTCATGTACTTCATTGAAAAACATGTTTGAAAATTCAGCATGAACTCAGGGGGAGCTTGGTCACTTCAGTATATATCAGATCTGCAGAACGCTTCTTCCACATGAGGAGAAAAAGGGGAGAGTATGTTGGTTTTTGATCCGCCCTTTGCCCTTGATGTCAAAGGGGGAGAGTGACATGGTGTTTGAATGAAGAGAAAGAATGGTGTCAAAAATGGAGAGAGTGACATGATGTCATTGTATTCTTAATGTACCTATCTGTTGTGGTAACCAAACACCATCGTGGTTGCCATCAAGTCCAAAGGGGGAGATTGTTGGCAATATGATGCAGAGTGTTGTCCTTGATGGCAACCCACTGAATGAAGATGAAGACATATGACTGTTGACATGTGTTGTCCTTGATGGCAAACCACCTGATGAAGTTATTCTTGACTTGATGGACTTGGTAAATGATGTAAATCTGATGTGATATGATGTTTGTTGAAAATATGATGCTGAGTGTTGTCCTTGAAAGGCAACCCACTTGATGAAGATGATGGCAACTTATTTGATGAAGTTGTGCTTGATAGAATATGTCTTGATGTAAATCTGATGTATTTACAGTGTGTACAGAAGGCAATGAAGAAAGAGATTCAGCATGTGCTAAATATATGATGAAAAGAGTATGTTTCAAGGAATACGCGGATTGGCCTAGGGAAAGTCGCGTATCCACGCGGAAAGGAACGTTCCAAGTAGCGTATGGGCAAAAGCGCTCAAAAAGTGCAAAACCAAGGGTAACCACCATGGTATTGACCCATTGTATTGGGTAATGATCCGCCTAATTGACCCCGTCCAGGTAGTTTTGGGCTCATGGTATTGTTTTGGCCCATGGTATTGAAAAAGGGGCTCATGGTATTGAAAAAGGATAAACCTATATAAAGAGATGAAATTCATTATGCAAATTAGATGTGCGGTGCAAGATGTCTGAGCTTGAATGAATACTTCTCTCTGGAGTATATCTGAATGGAAAGGGTTACAATTGAATGAAGGATCTGAATGTATGATGCACCAATGAAGGAGTGATGAAGAAGGGGATCTAGATCTGAAATATACTTGTATTTGCTAGATCTGTTTATGGAATGACTAGATTTGTGATGAGGCGAACATCTAGGCGAACATCTGTCTGAAGTAAAAAGGTAAATCTGAACTGAATATCTGATCTGTAGAAGTATGCTGCTCTATAATGATTGAAGATCTATACGCTACTTCGCCGCGGAGGAAACGCGTATATACGCGGCTTCTCTGAAGAGAAAGCGCGTATGCACAATGAAATATACACAGAGGTATACGCTGGTTTTTGTGGACAGAAGCGCGTATATACGCGACATCAGTGAAGTGAAAGCGCGTATGCAAACTAGGGTTTGCTGAAGCAAGGGGTATGAAATATCTGATCTGTTCTGCTGTGTTTCTGCTATCTGATCTGTGTTGATAAGTATCTGTTGGTGATGTATGTTTGTGCTTAAAAGTATGGAAAGGGTTCAGTCTGAAAGTATGATGAAATGTGGCCTGCAAGTGTTGTTCTATTGAAGTTGTTGGATCCAGTGTGAAAATTGATGAAACGTGGTCCAAGGTGGTGCTGAGGGTTGTAGCCTTCAGTCAGGGGGTTGTAGCTCCCTTCCAGGTGAGGCTGGTAAACGAGATCGGGGGGTCGTAGCTCCCTTCCAGGTGAGGTTGGTAAACGAGATCGGGGGGTCGTAGCTCCCTTCCAGGAGAGGCTGGTAAACGAGTCAGGGGGTCGTAGCTCCCTTCCAGGAGAGGCTGGTAAACGAGCGCAGGTGGGTGCCTGCGTGCTGGTCAAGTCTGCGCCAGCACATATGTTGTAAGATGTTTTTCTCTATAATAAAATATTGAAGGTTGAGCAACTACAGCGGTGGTTTTCTCCCGATTTGGGTTTCCACCTAAAAATCCTGGTGTTCATGTGTGATGCTTTGTGTGATGGCTTATTCTGTTCTTACTGCACATGTTTACTGTTTATTAAACATATGATGAATGAATGATGGAATAATAGGAGTGAAGATTTAATGACATATCTAGATCTCTGTGTATACGCTAGTTTCATAAAGGGGATCCGCGTATATACGCTAGTTTACTGAAGGAAAGTAGTGTATGGGTTTTAAGGAATGAAAAAGTAAAAGATTTGATTATGCAGTAAATACTGATTCACCCCCCCCTCTCAGTATTTTTCCCAACAATTGGTATCAGAGCGGGTCCTTGTGCAAAAGCTTGATCGCTTAAAGGAGATCCGTCGCAATGGGAAGTCAAGAAGGAGTAATGTCTATAAAGCCACCTCTATTCAATGGAAGCAATCTGATATTCTGGAAGGTACGAACAAAAGCATATCTGCAAAGTCTTGGTGCGGATGTATGGGCAATCGTGGAAGAAGGTTATCAATACCCGGCAAGTATTCCTACTGATGTTGCTGAAAGAAAGAAGTATGAAATCAATGCCAAAGCAGTGAATGTCTTATTAGGAAGCATGTATGAATCAAAATTTGCTAAAGTGATGCAGCTACATTCAGCAAAAGAAATATGGGACAAAATCATTCTAAGCTATGAAGGAGACACAAAGGTAAAAAGTGCAAAACTCCAAACTCTTAGAATTGAATATGAAAATTTGAAGATGCATAGTGATGAGAGTATTGCTCAATTCTTCTTACGTCTGGATGATATTGTAAATCGAATGAGAAATTTGGGTGAAACCATAACTGATACTACTCTGGTGGAAAAATTCTTAAGATCGTTGACTTCAAAATTTGACTCTAAAGTTTCAGCTATTGAAGAAAGGCAAGATTTGCAAACTCTTACTATTGTTCAATTACATGGTACTTTGACTGCTTTTGAAATGAGACAAGGAGGCCCTTCTCAAGTAAGAGAAGCTGTGTTTAAGGCATCTACAAAAGGAAAGGAAAAGGAAGTTGTCAAAGAATCCAGCTATATATCCGATGAAGAAGAAGCGAATTTCGTGAGAAAGCTCCAACTAGGTACTGGAAGATTCAAAGGAAAGCTTCCCTTCAAATGTTTTGAGTGTGGAAAAGTTGGTCACTATGCTGCTAAATGTCCTTATAGAGAAAAGCATGGTAAAGGGAAAGAATTTGAAAAGAGAAAGAGTTATTATGCAAAAGAAGATGATGATGAAGTGTCCAGTGAAGATGAAGAAGATTCTGACCATGATCTGAAAGTGCTCATGGCAAAGAAGCAAAAGAAGAAGCCTACTCGGAACAAGGAGATCTCTCAGAAAACTTGGTTAGCAGAAATTGAAGAAGATGAATCAGATAGTGATTGGCGTCCTTGTGGTCTCATTGGTACAATGGATTATGATGCTATCAACCTAGAAGAAGTTATCAAAGATCAACAAAGAATATTTAATGAGAAGGAATCTCCCTCCAAAGCTTTGATGTTCGATGAAGCAGATCTGGAAAAATCAATTAAGAAGAATGAAAATCTTGAAGCAGAAATCATCTCTCTACAAGAAAAACTTGAAGCATCAAGTAAGAAGAATGAGGAACCTCTACAATCATTTGAAAAGGAAGGACTAGAAGCAGAAATCATTTCCCTCAAAGAAGACCTGGATAAATCAAATAAGAAGAATAAAGGCCTTGAAGCAGAAATCATCTCTCTCAAAGAAGTTCTGGAAAAATCAAACAAGAAGAATGAAGAGTTGCAACAAACATGTGAAGAAAACGAAGATTGGTTGAAAGAAGAGATTCTAAATCTGAAGGATCAAGTAGAAGATGGAAGAAGGAAAGAAGAAAGCATGACAAAGCAATGTCAAGCCTTGGAGGTTGAGGTAAACATTCTCAAAGGTAAATTAGAAGAAAAGGTTAAACTTTTGAGGTTTCAAGATAGTGCTAATATTTGGGACAATATGTTGAGTAATCAAAGGTCTCCTGCTATCAAACTTGGTCTTGGTTTCCATGAAACTGTTAAAGGAGAATCTAGCTCACAAGGAAGTGCTAAAAATTCAGAGGATGTCAATGCAAAACTTGAAGTGTTGAAAGAGACAAAAGGTCAACCAACAATGATGAAATCTCAAAGGAAATCAGTCAATAATGTTGAATGCTTTAAATGTCATAATTATGGGCATGTTGCAGCAAATTGCAGGAGCAGATCATTTCAGCCTCAAACAAACAGTTCCTACATAGAAAGGTACTCTGGTTTCTTCAAGGGATATTGTTTTTCATGTAACAAGTATGGACATAAACCAGCTGATTGTAAAAGGAGGAAGATTAGAAATACTCATTATGATTCTTATGCTTATTTCTCTGGACACATGAGATGTTATTCTTGTAACAAGTATGGACATGTAGAAAAGGAATGCAGGTTGAACAGATATGAGAAATTGGATAACTTCCAGCACACAAATAGAAAGTTTAAAAAAATCTGGAAAAAGATGGAGGGATGGAATAAGAATAAATCTAGAGAAGAAAAGGATTTTTTTGTGGATGCTCTAGAAGACAATGATTTTCTTGAAGAAAACACTCAATTCAAGATGGAGGACCGATCAGAAACGTAGGGAATTCTGACCCTACTGCAGTCATCCGCTTCTGAAGCTGACTTTTCTTATTGACTGCAGGAATGATGTGGGATACATTATGAGATTTAGTAATGTATTGTCACACGGGGAGCAATGCATGATGAGTCTCTAGGTTGATTTGATTATTCTGGTTATGTTTACTCCTGACAGCGCTTCTGATGTGGAAAGGACAGGTACAGGAGGTACAAGCTCAGAAGGAAATGAAGGAAGATGAAAATTTTCTATGCTTCACTTTCCATACGTGGGTTCTATGAAACAAAGTCGCGTATACACGCGAGTTCCAGCTGACACAGCCGCGTATGCATTGATGATGAGAAAATTTATCTGATAGCTGAAGATCTGGAGCAGAGGTCCAGGGGGAGCATCAGTCTGACTGCTGATGATTGCACTGTTAGCATTATTCTTGTTATACTCATGATAATGAAATGATACATGGGTTCTTGTGTTGAATATTATGGATGAAGCCTGGTTGCTTTATGATGAAGAGCATTCGTTGTTGAGATGAAAGTCTTATAATTCAGAAATGAGGACAGATCATGTAGAGATTGTTGCTAATAACTTACTGTTGAAGGTGTTTCAGATTGCACAAGTTAAGGAAGAGCACTGGTTTAGGGGGAGTAGCAGGTTGAATACTAATGATTGCATTGTTGGCAATATGACTGCTTATTCTTTGGTTTTTGTGATACTCATGCTCAAATGATGATGACTTGGTACATGGTTTATTATGATGAGTTTTTGAGCCCTGGTTGCTGATAAGTATCTTTTGTACTCACACATGGATGAGTTGGATGTCATTTGATTCAGAAATAAATCATGCAGAGTTTGTTACTATGGTTGAGAGATCTTTTGCCTACATATGTTACTTCATGTTAAATTTTGAAGATCATGGTGATGTTGGACCACATGGATGATTGCTTGACACCTATGTGAAGATGTTGCTCTGATATGAGAATCTCTCTTGGAAAGATTATATTGATGCTACAAATAATCTGAAGGCTTGGTTACTATTGTCTTGATGCTACAACTATTGGACAGCGCTGACACACTTCTGTGTTCACATCTGTTGTAGTCCGGGGAAGCGTTGAGTATCTAAGGCAGTAGGGAGTGTTCTCTTGCCCGATCAAAGAAACGAGATGCGGTTGAAATTTAGAAGATGGTATGGGATACACGGGTTTCCTGAAACACAGTCGCGTATATACGCGAGTTCCTGCACAGAAAACCGCGTATGTATGATTGCTGGCATTTTTTGGTTGAAGTCAGCTCTCTTCAACACAGCTGCAGTGCTGTTTGGTATCTCTGATACTGTTTTGTATCTCTGGTGGTGTTCCAGTTCTCATAATTCCATTTCTAATGTTTTGATAAAGATGCTTTGATGATTTGTTGGTGAAAGTTTTCAGGATGCACAAACTAAGGGGGAGCCTTAGTCATTTGGAAAGGTTGCTTGGTTGCACAGATTCAGGGGGAACGTGGCTGTGGAAATATAATGCACTATGATGGTTCTGATATATGATCTCTCTTGAGGTCTTTCTGGTATTGAAAAGTCATATTTGTATTTTGATGAAAAGTTCTGGTTGAGACCCATGATGTAAATTTGTAATATTCAGTCATGTAAGAACTTGTCAAATTTGTAAACCCACTTGGTTGGGTAGCTGAGTCATTTTTTTGTAAACCCACTTGGTTGGGTACTTGAGTCTCATATGTAAATCCACTTGGTTGGATATTTGATGTAAGTATGAGTCTTTGGTGATAGAAAGTTCATAGAGTCATGTACTTCATTAGAAAATATGTTTGAAGATTCAGCATGAACTCAGGGGGAGTTTGGTCACTTCTGTATATATCCGATCTACAGAATGCTTCTTCCACATGAGGATAAAAGGGGGAGAGTATGTTGGTTTTTGATCAGCCCTTTGCCCTTGATGTCAAAGGGGGAGAGTGACATGGTGTTTGAATGGTGTCATTGTTTTCTTAATGTACCTATCTGTTGTGGTAACCAAACACCATCGTGGTTGCCATCAAGTCCAAAGGGGGAGATTGTTGGCAATATGATGCAGAGTGTTGTCCTTGATGGCAACCCACTGAATGAAGATGAAGACATGAGATTATTGACATGTGTTGTCCTTGATGGAAAATCACCTGATGAAGTTATTCTTGACTTGATGGACTTGGTAAATGATGTAAATCTGATGTGAAATAATGTTAGTTTGCAATATGATACTAAGTGTTGTCATTGAATGGCAAACAACTTGATGAAGATAATGGCAACTTATTTGATGAAGTTGTGCTTGATAGAATATGTTCTTGATGAAGGAAATCTGATGTATCTGCAGTGAGAACAGAAGGGAATGAAGAAATAATTTCAACATGTGCTAAATATATGATGAAAAGAGTATGTTTCAAGGTATACGCGGATTGGCCTAGGGGAAGTCGCGTATGCACTGAACGTTCAAGTAGCGTATGGGCAAGCGCTCAAAAGGGGTACAAAACCAAGGGTAACCACCACATGGTATTGACCCATTGTATTGGGTAATGATCCGCCTAATTGACCCCGTCCGGGTGGTTTTGGGCTCATGGTATTGTTTTGGCCCATGGTATTGAAAAAGGGGCTCATGGTATTGAAAAAGGATAAACCTATATAAGGAGAAGAAACTCATTGTGCATATCATGAGTGTGGGTGCAAGATATCTGAGCTTGAATGAATACTTCTCTCTGAAGTAGATCTGAATGAAGGATCTGAATGTATGATGCACCAATGAAGGAGTGATGAAGAAGGGGATCGAGATCTGAAATATACTTGTATTTGCTAGATCTGTTTATGGAATGACTAGATCTATGATGAGGCGAACATCTAGGCGAACATCTGTCTGAAGTAAAAAGGTAATTCTGAACTGAATATTTGATCTGTAGAAGTATGCTGCTCTATAATGATTGAAGATCTATATGCTACTTCGCCGCGGAGGAAGCACGTATATACGAGGCTTCTCTAAAGGGAAAGCGCGTATGCGCAATGAAATACTCTGAAGGTATAAATGTTTCTATGAATGACGTATATATAACATCAGTATGAAGTGAAAACGCATTATCTGACTAGGGTTTGCTGAGCGAGGAGTATGAAATATTTGATACGATTATATTTGTGTTTACGCATATACGTCTGTGTTGATAAGTATACGTTGGTGATGTATGTTTGTGCTTAAAAGTATGGAAAGAGGTCCGATGCGGAAAGAATGATGAAATGTGGCTTTCTTGATCTTGTTCTATTGAAGTTGTTGGATCCAGTGTGAAAATTGATGAAACGTGGTCCAAGGTGGTGCTGAGGGTTGTAGCCTTCAGTCAGGGGGTCGTAGCTCCCTTCGAGGTGAGGCTGGTAAACGAGATCGGGGGGTCGTAGCTCCCTTCCAGGAGAGGCTGGTAAACGAGTCAGGGGGTTGGAGCTCCCTTCCAGGAGAGGCTGGTAAACGAGCGCAGGTGGGTGCCTGCATGCTGGTAGAGTCTGCACCGGCACATATGTTGTAAGATGTTTTCTCTATAATAAAATATTGAAGGCTGAGCAACTGCAGCGGTGGTTTTCTCCCGACTTGGGTTTCCACCTAAAAATCCTGGTGTTCATGTGTGATGCTTTGTGTGATGATTTATTCTGTTCTTACTGCACATGTTTACTGCTTATTGAATATCTGATGAATGAATGAAGGAATGATTTAAGTGAATAATTAATGACATAAATAGATATCTGTGTATACGCGAGTTTCGTAAAGGGTATCCGCGTATATACGCAAGTCTGGTTCAGGAAAGTAGCGTATGTGTTTTAGAAGCAAGAAAAAGTGAAAGTTTTGAATATGCAGTAAATACTGATTCACCCCCCCCTCTCAGTATTTTTCCCAACAATTGGTATCAGAGGAGGTCCTTGTGCAGAAGCTTGATCGCTTAAAGGAGATCCGTCGCAATGGGAAGTCAAGAAGGAGTAATGTCTATAAAGCCACCTCTATTCAATGGAAGCAATCTAATATTCTGGAAGGTACGAACAAAAGCATATCTACAAAGTCTTGGTGCAGATGTATGGGCAATCGTGGAAGAAGGCTATCAATATCCGACAAGTATTCCTACTGATGCAGCTGAAAGGAAGAAGTATGAAATCAATGCCAAAGCAGTGAATGTCTTATTAGGAAGCATGTCTGAATCGGAATTTGCTAAAGTGATGCAGCTACATTCAGCAAAAGAAATATGGGACAAAATCATTCTAAGCTATGAAGGAGACACAAAGGTAAAAAGTGCAAAACTCCAAACTCTTAGAATTGAATATGAAAATTTGAAGATGCATAGTGATGAGAGTATTGCTCAATTCTTCTTATGTCTGGATGATATTGTAAATTGAATGAGAAATTTGGGTGAAACCATAACTGATACTACTCTGGTGGAAAAAGTCTTAAGATCGTTGACTTCAAAATTTGACTCTAAAGTTTCAGCTATTGAAGAAAGGCAAGATCTGCAAACTCTTACTATTGTTCAATTACATGCTATTCTGACTGCTTTTGAAATGAGACAAGGAGGTCCTTCTCAAATCAGAGAAGCTGCTTTTAAGGTTTCTACAAAAGGAAAGGAAAAGGAAGTTGTCAAAGAATCCAGCTATATATCCGATGAAGAAGAAGCGAATTTCGTAAGAAAGCTCCAACTAGGTACTGGAAGATTCAAAGGTAAGCTTCCCTTCAAATGTTTTGAGTGTGGAAAAGTTGGTCACTATGCTGCTAAATGTCCTTATAGAGAAAAACATGGTAAAGGGAAACAATTTGAAAAAAGAAAGAGTTATTATGCAAAAGAAGATGATGATGAAGTGTCCAGTGAAGATGAAGAAGATTCTGACCATGATCTGAAAGTGCTCATGGCAAAGAAGCAAAAGAAGAAGCCTACTCAGAACAAGGAGATCTCTCAGAAAACATGGTTAGCAGAAATTGAAGAAGATGAATCAGATAGTGATTGGCGTCCTTGTGGTCTCATTGGTACAATGGATTATGATGCTATCAACCTAGAAGAAGTTATCAAAGATCAACAAAGAATATTTAATGAGAGGGAATCTGCATACAAAGATTTGATCTCTAGACTGAAAAGGATGCACGATAATGTATCCGATCGAAGTAAAGGACTTGAAGCAGAAATCATCTCTCTGAAAACAGATCTCGAAGCATCAAATAATAAGAATAAGGAAATTCTACAATCATTTGAAGAAAAAGGACTTGAAGAAGAAATCATCTCCCTCAAAGAAGATCTGAAGAAATCAAATAAGAAGAATAAAGAACTTGAAGCAGAAATCATCTCTCTCAAATAAGATCTGGAAAAATCAAAGAAGAAGAATGAAGAGATGCAACAAACATGTGAAGAAAACGAAAATTGGTTGAAAGAAGAGATTCTAAATCTGAAGGATCAAGTAGAAGATGGAAGAAGGAAAGAAGAAAGCATGACAAAGCAATGTCAAGCCTTGGAGGTTGAGGTAAACATTCTCAAAGGTAAATGAGAAGAAAAGGTTAAAATTTTGAGGTTTCAAGATAGTGCTAATATTTTGGACAATATGCTGAGTAATCAAAGGTCTCCTGCTATCAAACATGGTCTTGGTTTCCATGAAACTGTTAAAGGTGAATCTAGCTCACAAGGAAGTGCTAAAAATTCAGAGGTAGTCAATGCAAAACCTGAAGTGTTGAAAGAGACAAAAGATCAACCAACAATCATGAATTCTCAAAGGAATTCATTCAAGAACGTTGAGTGTTTTAAATGTCATAATTATGGGCATGTTGCAGCAAGTTGCAGAAGCAGAACAATTCAGCCACAAACAAACAGATTCTACTCAGAAAGGTACTCTGGTAACTTCAAGGGATATTGTTTTTCATGTAGCAAGTATGGACATAAATCAGCTGATTGTAAAAGGAGGAAGATTAGAAATACTCATTATGATTCTTATGCTTATTTCTCTGGTCACATGAGATGTTATTCTTGTAACAAGTATGGACATGTAGAAAAGGAATGCAGGTTGAACAGATATGAGAAATTGGATAACTTCCAGCACACAAATAGAAAGTTTAAACAAATCTGGAAAAATATGGAGGGATGGAATAAGAATCAATCTAGAGAAGAAAAGGATATTTTTGTGGATGCTCTAGAAGACAATGATTTTCTTGAAGAAAACACTCAATTCAAGATGGAGGACCGATTAGAAACGTAGGGAATTCTGACCCTACTGCAGTCATCCGCTTATGAAGCTGAATTTTCTTATTGACTGCAGGAATGATGTGGGATACATTTTGAGATTTAGTAATGTATCGTCATAGGAGGAGCAATGCATGATGACTCTCATGGTTGATTTGATTATTCTGGTTATGGTTACTTTTGACAGCGCATCTGATGTGGAAAGGACAGGTACAGGAGGTATAAATTTGCAGGAGGAGATGAAGGTATGAAATTTTCTATATTTCACTTTCATACGTGGGTTATATGAAAAAAATTCGCGTATGCACGCGAGTTCCAGCTGACACAGCCGCGTATGCATTGATGATAAGAAAATTTATCTGATAGCTAAAGATCTGGAGCAGTGGTCCAGGGGGAGCATCGGTCTGACTGCTGATGATTGCACTGTTAGCATTATTCTAGTTATACTCATGATAATGAAATGATACATGGGTTCTTGTGTTGAAGATTATGGATGAAGCCTGGTTGTTTTATGATGAAGAGCATTTTTTGTTGAGATGAAAGTCTTATAATTCAGAAATAAGGACGAGATCATGCGAGATTGATGCTTCAATAACTAACGCCAGAGGTGTTTTGATTGCACAAGTTAAGGAAGACCCTTTGGTTTAGGAGAGGTAGCGATTTGAATACTAATGATTGCATTGTTGGCAATATATTTGCTTATTCTTTGGTTTTTGTGATACTCATGCTCAAATGATGATGACTTGGTACATGGTTTATTGCAGTAAGTTTTTGAGCCCTGGTTGCTGATAAGTATCCTTTGTACTCACATGGATGAGTTGGATGTCATTTGATTCAGAAATAAATCATGGAGATTTTGTTACTATGGTTGAGAGATCTTTTGCCTACATATGTTACTTCATGTTAAATCTTGAAGATCATGGTGATGTTGGACCACATGGATGATTGCTTGACACCTATGTAAAGATGTTGTTCTGATATGAGAATCTCTCTTGGAAAGATTGTATTGATGCTGCAAAGAATCTGAAGGCTTGGTTACTATTGTGCTGATGCTACAACCGTTGGATGACGCTTGAAGACACAACTACACTGTTCTATCTATTTGTTGCCCAGGGAAGCGTTCGAGTATCTAAGACAGAATCTGGGAGTGTTCTCTGCCAGTCAAAAGAACAAATCTGCATAAATTTAGAAGATGGCATTGGATACGCGGGTTTCCTGAAACACAGTCACGTATATACGCGAGTTCATGCACAGAAAACCGCATATGTCTGATTGCTGACATTTTTCTGTTTGGAGTCAGCTCTCTTCAACACAAATCATAAAGGTCGTTTGGTATCTCTCGACATCGTTTTGGCCCCCCTTGCTACGTTCCAGTTCTCACAATTCTATTTCTAATATTTTGATAAAGATGCCTTGATGATTTGTTGGTGAAAGTGTTCAGGATGCACAAAATAAGGGGGAGCCTTAGTCATAAGGAAAGGATGCTTGGATGCACGTATTCAAAGTATTAGTCATTTAGCATAATAAATATGACAATCAAGTATATAACCCTCTTCTTGAGGACTTTCTGGTATTGGTCATAAATGGTCATATTTGTAATTTGATGAAAAGGTCTTGATTGAGACCTATGATGTAAAATTGTAATATTTAGTCATGTAAGGACTTGTCAAATTTGTAAACCCACTTGGTTGGGTAGCTGAGTCAAATTTTGTAAAACCCACTTGGTTAGGTAGTTGAGTCTCTTATGTAAATCCACTTGGATGGATCTTTGATGTAAGTATGAGTCATTGGTGATAGGAATTTCATAGAGTCATGTACTTCATTGAAAAACATGTTTGAAAATTCAGCATGAACTCAGGGGGAGCTTGGTCACTTCAGTATATATCAGATCTGCAGAACGCTTCTTCCACATGAAGAGAAAAGGGGGAGAGTGTGTTGGTTTTGATCCTCCCTTTGCCCTTGATGACAAAGGGGGAGAGTGACATGGTGTTTGAATGAAGATAATGGTGTCAAAGAATGGGGAGAGTGACATGGTGTCATTGTATTCTTAATGTACCTATCTGTTGTGGTGATCAAACACCATCGTGGTTGCCATCAAGTCCAAAGGGGGAGATTGTTGGCAATATGATGCAGAGTGTTGTCCTTGATGGCAACCCACTGAATGAAGATGATGACATGAAATTGTTGGCATGTGTTGTTCTTGATGGCAATCCACCTGTTGAAGTTATTCTTGACTTGATGGACTTGGTAATGATGTAAATCTGATGTGATATGATGTTTGTTGAAAATATGATGCTGAGTGTTGTCCTTGAAAGGCAACCCACTTGATGAAGATGATGGCAACTTATTTGATGAAGGCAAAAGCGCTCAAAAAGTGCAAAACCAAGGGTAACCACCATGGTATTGACCCATTGTATTGGGTAATGATCCGCCTAATTGACCCCGTCCAGGTAGTTTTGGGCTCATGGTATTGTTTTGGCCCATGGTATTGAAAAAGGGGCTCATGGTATTGAAAAGGATAAACCTATATAAGGAGAAGAAATTCATTGTGCAAATCATGAGTGTGGGTGCAAGATGTCTGAGCTTGAATGAATACTTCTCTCTGGAGTATATCTGAATGGAAAGGGTTACAATTGAATGAAGGATCTGAATGTATGATGCACCAATGAAGGAGTGATGAAGAAGGGGATCTAGATCTGAAATATACTTGTATTTGCTAGATCTGTTTATGGAATGACTAGATCTGTGATGAGGCGAACATCTAGGCGAACATTTGTCTGAAGTAAAAAGGTAAATCTGAACTGAATATCTAATATGTAGAAGTATGCTGCTCTATAATGATTGAAGATCTATACACTACTTCGCTGCGGAAGAAGCGCGTATATACGCGGCTTCGCTGAAGAGAAAGCGCGTATGCGCAATGAAATACATACAGAGGTATACGTTGGTTTGTGTGGACGGAAGCACGTATATACGTGACATCAGTGAAGGGAAAGCGCGTATGCAAACTAGGGTTTGCTGAAGCAAGGGGTATGAAATATCTGATCTGTTCTGCTGTGTTTCTGCTATCTAATCTGTGTTGATAAGTATCTGTTGGTGATGTATGTTTGTGCTTAAAAGTATGGAAAGGGTCCAGTCTGAAAGTATGATGAAATGTGGCCTGCAAGTGTTGTTCTATTGAAGTTGTTGGATCCAGTGTGAAAATTGATGAAACGTGGTCCAAGGTGGTGCTGAGGGTTGTAGCCTTCAGTCAGGGGGTTGTAGCTCCCTTCCAGGTGTGAGGCCTGCAAACGAGAGCAGGGTTTCAGAGCTTCCCTTCCTGTGGAGCATTGCAAACGAGATCAGTGGGGTCGAGTTCTCCTTCCTGGTGAGAGGCCGGTAAATGAGTGAGGGGGGTCGTAGCTCCCTTCCAGAGAGGCCGGCAACAAGCGCATGTGGGTGCCTCGCGTGTCGGTAGGAGTCTCCACTGAAGACACATATGCAAGCTGTAAGATGTTTTCTCAATAATAAAATATTGAAGGCTAAGCAACGGCAGCGGTGGTTTTCTCCCGACTTGGGTTTCCACCTAAAAATCCTGGTGTTCATGTGTGATACTTTGTGTGATGGTTTACTCTGTTCTTACTGTTCATGTTTACTATTTATTAAACATCTGATGAATGAATGATGGAATGATTTAAGTGAATAACTAATGACATAATTAGATATCTGTGTATACACGAGTTTCATAAAGGGTATCCGCGTACATACGCGAGTCTGTTTCAGGAAAGTAGCGTATGGGTTTTAGAAGCAAGAAAAAGTAAAAGTTTTGAATATGCAGTAAATACTGATTCACCCCTTTCTCAAACATTTTTCCCAACAATTGGTATCAAAGCAGCTCCTTCTGCAGAAGCTTGATCGCTTGAAGGAGATTCGTCGCAATGGGAAGTCATGAAGGAGTAATGTCTATAAAGCCACCTCTATTCAATGGAAGCAATCTAATATTATGGAAGGTACGAACAAAAGCATATCTGCAAATTCTTGGTGCAGATATATGGGCAATCGTGGAAGAAGGTTATCAATATCCGGCAAGTATTCCTACTGATGCAGCAGAAAGGAAGAAGTATGAAATCAATGCCAAAGCGTTGAATGTCTTATTAGGAAGCATAATCAATCAGAATTTGCTAAATTGATGCGCCACATTCAAAGAAAAGAAATATGTGGGACAAAATCATTCTAAGCTATGAAGGAGACACAAAGGCAAAAGTGCAAACTCCAAACTCTTTAGAATTGAATATGAAAATTTGAAGATGATATGATGAGAGTATTGCCTATTTCTTCTTACGTCCTGATGATATTGTAAATCGAATGAGAAATTTGGGTGAAACCATAACCGATACTACTCTCGGGGAAAAAAAGTCTTAAGATCGTTGACTTCAAAATTTGACTCTAAAGTTTCAAACATTTATTGAAGAAAGGCAAGACTGCAAACTCTTTCTATTGTTCAATTGCATGGTATTCTGACTGCTTTTGAAATGAGACAAGGAGGTCCTTCTCAAATAAGAGAAGCTGCTTTTAAGGCATCTACAAGAGGAAAAGAAAAGGAAGCTGTCAAAGAATCCAGCTACATATCTGATGAAGAAGAAGCGAATTTCGTAAGAAAGCTCCAACTAGGTACTGGAAGATTCAAAGGTAAGCTTCCCTTCAAATGTTTTGCGTGTGGAAAAGTTGGTCACTATGCTGCTAAATGTCCTTATAGAGAAAAGCATGGTAAAGAGAAAAAATTTGAAAAAAGAAAGAGTTATTATGCAAAAGAAGATGATGATGAAGTGTCCAGTGAAGATGAAGAAGATTCTGACCATGATCTGAAAGTGCTCATGGCAAAGAAGCAAAAGAAGAAGCCTACTCGAAACAAGGAGATCTCTCGTAAAAACTCGTTGAAGGTAATTGAAGAAGATGAATCAAATATAGTGATTCCGCCCTAGTCTCATTGGTACAATGGATTATGATGCTATCAACCTAGAAGAAGTTATCAAAGATCAACAAAGAATATTTAATGAGAAGGAATCTCCCTCCAAAGCTTTGATGTTCGATGAAGCAGATCTGGAAAAATCAATTAAGAAGAATGAAAATCTTGAAGCAGAAATCATCTCTCTAAAAGAAAAACTTGAAGCATCAAGTAAGAAGAATGAGGAACCTCTACAATCATTTGAAAAGGAAGGACTAGAAGCAGAAATCATTTCCCTCAAAGAAGACCTGGATAAATCAAATAAGAAGAATAAAGGCCTTGAAGCAGAAATCATCTCTCTCAAAGAAGTTCTGGAAAAATCAAACAAGAAGAATGAAGAGCTACAAAAAACATGTGAAGAAAACGAAGATTGGTTGAAAGAAGAGATTCTAAATCTGAAGGATCAAGTAGAAGATGGAAGAAGGAAAGAAGAAAGCATGACAAAGCAATGTCAAGCCTTGGAGGTTGAGGTAAACATTCTCAAAGGTAAATTAGAAGAAAAGGTAAAACTTTTGAGGTTTCAAGATAGTACTAATATTTTGGACAATATTCTGAATAATCAAAGGTCTCCTGTTATCAAACTTGGTCTTGGTTTCCATGAAACTGTTAAAGGAGAATCTAGCTCACAAGGAAGTGCTAAAAATTCAGATGAAGTCAATGCAAAACCCGAAGTATTGAAAGAGACAAAAGATCGACCAAAAATCATGAATTCTCAAAGGAATTCATTCAAGAACGTTGAATGTTTTAAATGTCATAATTATGGGCATGTTGCAGCAAATTGCAGGAGCAGATCATTTCAGCCACAAACAAACAGGTTCTACTCAGAAAGGTACTCTAGTTTCTTCAAGGGATATTGTTTCTCATGTAACATGTATGGACATAAAGCAGTTGATTGCAAAAGGAGTAAGATTAGAAATACTCATTATGATTCTTATGCTTATTTCTCTGGACACATGAGATGTTATTCTTGTAACAAGTATGGACATGTAGAAAAGGAATGCAGGTTGAACAGATATGAGAAATTGGATAACTTCCAGCACACAAATAGAAAGTTTAAAAAAATCTGGAAAAAGATGGAGGGATGGAATAAGAATCAATCTAGAGAAGAAAAGGATATTTTTGTGGATGCTCTAGAAGACAATGATTTTCTTGAAGAAAACACTCAATTGAAGATGGAGGACCGATCAGAAACGTAGGGAATTCTGACCCTATTGCAGTCATCCGCTTATGAAGCTGACTTTTCTTATTGACTGCAGGAATGATGTGGGATACATTTTGAGATTTAGTAATGTATCGTCACAGGAGGAGAAATGCATGATGACTCTCATGGTTGATTTGATTATTCTGGTTATGGTTACTTTTGACAACGCATCTAATGTGGAAAGGACAGGTACAGGAGGTATAAATTTGCAGGAGGAGATGAAGGTATGAAATTTTCTATATTTCACTTTCATACGCGGGTTATATGAAACAAAGTCGCGTATGCATGCGAGTTCCAGCTGACACAGCCGCGTGTGCATTGATGATAAGAAAATTTATCTGATAGCTGAAGATCTGGAGCAGTGGTCCAGGGGGAGCATCGGTCTGACTGCTGATGATTGCAGTGTTAGCATTATTCTAGTTATACTCATGATAATGAAATGATACATGGGTTCTTGTGTTGAAGATTATGGATGAAGCCTGGTTGTTTTATGATGAAGAGCATTTGTTGTTGAGATGAAAGTCTTATAATTCAGAAATAAGGACAGATCATGCAGAGATTGTTGCTAATAACTTACTGTTGAAGGTGTTTCAGATTGCACAAGTTAAGGAAGAGCACTGGTTTAGGAGGAGTAGCAGTTTGAATACTAATGATTGCATTGTTGGCAATATGACTACTTATTCTTTGGTTTTTGTGATACTCATGCTCAAATGATGACGACTTGGTACATGGTTTATTATGATAAGTTTTTGAGCCCTGGTTGCTGATAAGTATCTTTTGTACTCACACATGGATGAGTTGGATGTCACTTGATTCAGAAACAAATCATGCAGAGTTTGTTACCATGGTTGAGAGATATTTTGCCTACATATGCTTCTTCATGTTAAATCTTGAAGATCATGGTGATGTTGGACCACATGGATGATTGCTTGACACCTATGTGAAGATGTTGTTCTGATATGAGAATCTCTCTTGGAAAGATTGTATTGATGCTGCAAAGAATCTGAAGGCTTGGTTACTATTGTGCTGATGCTACAACCGTTGGATGACGCTTGAAGACACAACTACACTGTTCTATCTATTTGTAGTCCAGGGAAGCGTTCGAGTATCTAAGACAGAAGCTGGGAGTGTTCTCTGCCAGTCAAAAGAACAGATCTAGTTGAAATTCAGAAGATGGTTTGGGATACGCGGGTTTCCTGAAACACAGTCGCGTATATACGCGAGTTCATGCACATAAAACCGCATATGTCTGATTGCTAACAAATTTTTGCTTGGAGTCAGCTCTCTTCAGCACAGCTGCAGTGCTGTTTGGTATCTCTGATACTGTTTGGTATCTCTGGTGGTGTTCCAGTTCTCATGATTCTATTTCTAATGTTTTGATAAAGATGCTTTGATGATTTGTTGGTGAAATTGTTCAGATGCCAAACTAAGGGGGAGCCACAGTCACAGAAAAGGACATGGATGCATGTATCTATGGGGAGCATTAGCTTTTCCGAGTATAATGCATTATGACAGTAAGTATATGACTTCTTGAATGTTCTCTGCATTGGTTATGAAAAGTCATATTTTCTATTTTTGATGAAAAGGTCATGGAGACCCATGATGTAAATTGTAATATTCAGTCATGTAAGGACTTGTTCAATTTGTAAACCCACTTGGTTGGGTAGTTGGGTCAAAATGTGTAAACCCTCTTGGTTGGGTATGTGAGTCTCTTATGTAAATCCACTTGGTTGGATCTTTGATGTAAGTATGAGTCTTTGGTGATAGGAAGGTCATAGAGTCATGTTCTTCATTGAAAAATATGTTTGAAGATTCAGCATGAACTCATGGGGAGCATGGTAACTTCAGTGCACATCAGATCTACAGCGCTCTTCTTTCGACATAAGGAGAAAAACCTTGTGTTGGTTTTGATCCGCCCTTTGCCCTTGATGTTAAAGGGGGAGAGTGACATGGTGTTTGAATAGGGGGAGAATATCATTATGCTTAATGTATCTATCTGTTGTGATCAAACACCATCGTGGTTGCCATTAAGTCCAAAGGGGGAGATTGTTGGCAATATGATGCAGAGTGTTGTCCTTGATGGCAACCCACTTGATGAAGATGAAATATTACGTGATCATTAAGACATGTGTTGTCCTTGATGGAAAACCACCTGATGAAGTTATTCTTGACTTGATGGACTTGGTAAATGATGTAAATCTGATGTGAAATAATGTTAGTTTGCAATATGATACTAAGTGTTGTCATTGAATGGCAAACAACTTGATGAAGATAATGGCAACTTATTTGATGAAGTTGTGCTTGATAGAATATGTTCTTGATGAAGGAAATCTGATGTATCTGCAGTGAGAACAGAAGGGAATGAAGAAAGAAATTCAACATGTGCTAAATATATGATGAAAAGAGTATGTTTCAAGGAATACGCGGATCCGTCTAAGGGAAGTCGCGTATGCACGCGGAAAAGAACGTTCCAAGTCGCGTATGGGAAAAAGTGCTCAAAAAGTGCCAAACCAAGGGTAACCACCATGGTATTGACCCATTGTATTGGGTAATGATCCGCCTAATTGACCCCGTCCAGGTAGTTTTGGGCTCATGGTATTGTTTTGGCCCATGGTATTGAAAAAGGGTAAACCTATATAAGGAGAAGAAATTCATTGTGCAAATCATGAGTGTGGTGCAAGATGTCTGAGCTTGAATGAATACTTCTCTCTGGAGTATATCTGAATGGAAAGGGTTACGATTGAATGAAGGATCTGAATGTATGATGCACCAATGAAGGAGTGATGAAGAAGGGGATCTAGATCTGAAATATACTTGTATTTGCTAGATCTGTTTATGGAATGACTAGATTTGTGATGAGGCGAACATCTAGGCGAACATCTGTCTGAAGTAAAAAGGTAAATCTGAACTGAATATCTGATCTGTAGAAGTATGCTGCTCTATAATGATTGAAGATCTATACGCTACTTCGCCGCGGAGGAAACGCGTATATACGCGGCTTCTCTGAAGAGAAAGCGCGTATGCACAATGAAATATACACAGAGGTATACGCTGGTTTTTGTGGACAGAAGCGCGTATATACGCGACATCAGTGAAGTGAAAGCGCGTATGCAAACTAGGGTTTGCTGAAGCAAGGGGTATGAAATATCTGATCTGTTCTGCTGTGTTTCTGCTATCTGATCTGTGTTGATAAGTATCTGTTGGTGATGTATGTTTGTGCTTAAAAGTATGGAAAGGGTCCAGTCTGAAAGTATGATGAAATGTGGCCTGCAAATGTTGTTCTATTGAAGTTGTTGGATCCAGTGTGAAAATTGATGAAACGTGGTCCATAGAGGTGCTGAGGGTTGTAGCCTTCAGTCAGGGGGTCGTAGCTCCCTTCCAGGTGAGGCTGGTAAACGAGATCAGGGGGTCGTAGCTCCCTTCCAGGTGAGGCTGGTAAACGAGATCAAGGGGTCGTAGCTCCCTTCCAGGAGAGGCTGGTAAACGAGTCAGGGGGTTGTAGCTCCCTTCTAGGAGAGGCTGGTAAACGAGCGCAGGTGGGTGCCTGCGTGCTGGTCAAGTCTGCGCCAGCACATATGTTGTAAGATGTTTTCTCCATAATAAAATATTGAAGGCTGAGCAACTGCAGCGGTGGTTTTCTCCCGACTTGGGTTTCCACCTAAAAATCCTGGTGTTCATGTGTGATGCTTTGTGTGATGGTTTACTCTGTTCTTACTGCATATGTTTACTGTTTATTAAACATCTGATGAATGAATGAAGGAATGATTTAAGTGAAGAACTAATGACATAATTAGATATCTGTGTATACGCGAGTTTCATAAAGGGTATCCGCGTATATACGCGAGTCTGTTTCAGGAAAGTAGTTTATGTGTTTTAGAAGTAAGAAAAAGTAAAAGCTTTGAATATGCAGTAAATACTGATTCACCCCCCCCTAAAAGTAAAAGCTTTGAATATGCAGTAAATACTGATTCACCCCCCCCTCTTAGTATTTTTTCCAACACATGCATGGGTGATTTCGACGGAGGGAACTTCCTCTATTTTTTCAACCAAGAAAGGCTTGGGTTTAAGAGCTTCCGGGGATTTTGGGTTCTCAGAGTGCACTGCATCTTTGTAAGAGAAAGGAGGAGCAGATGATGTTTGTCCTGCTGCACCCCCTCTCAAACGGAGGGTTAAAACCAAAGTGTTGTTTCTGTAAATGCTATAGGTGGAGAGGGGATGAAGGTATTCAAGCTTTTTACCTTGAAAGAGAAGTCTCTAAAGTCCTGAAGGGATCCCAGTCCGCTGTTCTAGAACCAGTTTGAGATCCAGCACCAGATCTGAAGAGCTGACCCATTGCAGGAGGGTTTTGCCCGAAGGTTGAGAGATTTGGATCTGAAAGGAGTTAAGACTGTCATGACTTTGAAGGGGAGGAGATTCCACCTGCAAAAGGAGACAGTCTCTTAATGACAAAGACCAATCCGAGACAGGGGATTGGGAAGCAGGGTAGTTAAGCCAATCGTTCTTCTTCTACCTGTAAACTCGTTCTTTGCGATCTGCGTGCCTGAAGAAGGGAGTAGCTGTGGAGTCGCAATTGCTCCTAGGTTCTAGACCGTGAAAAATGGTGAGGGTGCCTGCATAAAGCGCAGCATAGGGGCGAGAGGGATCCTGCAAAATTTGAATCAGTCGCTGCCTTTCTGAATGTCGCGGCTGCTTCTGCAGATTCGCATGGCAAGGACAGAGCGAAGCCCTTGGCGGAGGGACGAGGGCGTTTGATGCAAAAGGAAATGGGGTAGATCTCCCAAACTGGTGTGGCGCGTGAGATGCAGAGTAAAGAGCCGCCGACGTTGCAGGAGAAAAAACCCTAGACTCCATTTCGTCCCAATTCGATTTTGATCCTATAGTTACCTTGTCACACCGTCTGGAAATTGATATTTTCTTGTTCTATATTATTTTGGTTACAACTACTTTATTATTTCAAAAATACATCATTTTTTTGTTATATATTATTTATGTTACAACTCTTTTATTATTCATGAGTAGCATTTCTTAATATACAAAAAAATTAAATTAATAGTGATTTTTTTAAAAATATGTGATCCTTTTAAAAATTTCCAAATTATTTCAAATTTCTCATTTCTTAAATAACACTAAATTTAGCTTTAATTACTTAATTGTAATAGTTTGTAACTACATAACTTGTAACTATATACATACTCTTTCGTATTTTTTGTTAATGGATATCAAATTTCTTCAGTTAAAAAAAAAACTATATACATATTTTTAATTACCTAATTGTAGCTAAAAAATCTTACATGTTTTTTACTTTAATAATCATAAACAATTTTCATACTATATGATGTCAAACTTACTCAACTTTTTATTATGAAATTTTAAACAAATTTCTCACTACATAATTTTAGCTTTTATTTATTTTTATCTTTTTTCAATTCCAAACAAAACTTACAAAAGGAAAAACCCACTCAGTCCTTAGGGTTTTTTGTACAAGTTTTATCATAACCTTTCCCTCTATCCAACATATACTATAGATTGTTAAGAGAGAGTGTATTCTAGTTTATAACCTGATCCACAATCAAAGAAAATGGCTAGGGATTTCACAAGTTATTAGTTTTTAACCTCGTCCACGATCAAATTAAATGGCTAGGGATGCCACAAGTTATCATTCACACAATAATATATTGACGTTCTTAGTTGAAATCGATCCTATTAGATTCATGGTGGCCAGAGAGACTAAAAAATTCAAAATAGATATATGTTATGACATCCATATTGTCTAAAAACAATCCAAATTTCCCATCTTATACAACAATTTCTAACAATAACCGCTCAATTTACTTTTCAATTTTTAAACCCCCCCCCCCCACCATGCTGGGGAGATCACAGTGTAAAATCAAATGTTCCCGTGGTTTTTTTTTTAAAGGGTTCATAAAAAAAAACATACAATGAGAAAGTCAATATTGTGGTATAATAATTGATTTTTGAATCACTGTGACAAACAAAACATCATATTAGCTCACAAAATATATCTAATGCTATAATGATCTGAGATGATAACAAATTTTTGAAGCATGATAACTAGGGGACAACCCAAACTAACTTTTATCCACAAGAAGAAAATCAAAACAACTCACAGAATATATCTATGGTTGCAATGAACCCCATACATTGTGATGGACATCATGGGAATTTTAGACTACATAGGACACCACCCTAAAAATTCTATACTCTTGATCAATTAAGAATAAGCTAAGATTTCTAGATTGGATGCCGAGGTGGGTGGTACGATAATTGAGGATGCTTCTTAAAGGGTAAGGAAATTTAGATACTCTATCCTTCCACCAAAGCTATAAAAAGTGAGATTTGTAGATTATAGTTTAACAAAATTGACACTATGTGATTAAGAATAAGTTACAAACATGAGGTATTTAAAAATTAATAAGAGGAAGGTACACGAGGGTCATGTTAATTAATGTGATTCTTTGTACTATTTTTATTTAAAATTGTTATTTATTTTTTTATTTGTTTGAATGAATATTGTTAAATGTGTTGTAGTATTTTTATTTAAAATAGTAATTTATATTTGCATTTTGTTAAATGAATGTTTTTAAATGTGTAATTGACTAAAATGAATTAAATTGATATTATAATTTTAAGATTTTTTTAAAAAAAATTCAAAGTATGGTGAGTCTTGTTTTTAAGCTTTACTCTAGATGTGCAGAGAATGAATCTATCTCAAGTCCCAAACAAGATTATAATGTACCAAACAAGATTCTTCTTTCTCTTGTTATTCTAGCTTGCACCTTACACTCCTCCTCTCCTCCTCGTTGCACAAATGTAAACTATGAGGCACAAGGTAGTTGTTGCATATATAGTTGTTGCATATATATAAGTTGCACAATGCATTGAAGGAGGATGAGAGGTAGTCAAATATAAGTTGAAGCAACACTTATGTAAACAAAGAGTGGTAGAGGAATGTGAAAATTCAACCATTGAGAATGAAATGGATGCTATACATTTGGGTTGATTTCTTAAGAGATAATATTAGGTAAGTCGGTAATAAAGGCAATTTTAAAAATGTGATTAAGTAGTGAGTTGGCTAAGTACTAATTAGAATGAAAAATATAGATGTCCTTATACCCTTAAAAAATGATGAGAATAATTAGACCATTGCGTTGTAACTTAAAATATATTCTTGTGATGTTAAGTGTATGATTACATGGTTATATATTTGTTTTAGAGCATTCTCTATGTAAGGCTTGAGCTACAAGTTAATTGGCAACATGGGACTAGAGTACTATGCATGTCATGCCCTCCACACAATAATAATATATAAGAATAACTTGTTAGAAAAGAAAATTAATAATTAATATATATAGTGGTGAAGAAATAAATATATAATTATATATTTTTTACTTTGAATGAAATCAAAGAAAACTATGGAGTATTTCCTCACATTTCGTGAATAATAAATCAAGTAAATCATTAGCTTTGATTATGAGATCTCACTTTTAAGAAAATCGAACAAAATCAAAACCAATTATAACATACTTTATTATATCTTTTTTAAAATAAATAAATAATATAAAATGTAAATTTAAAATGACATGTCATTATTTACTTGTATTTGGTTTAAGCTTTGACATAAATATTTATAAAATTAATAAGTCAAATTCAATTTTCAATGAGAAAATACATCTAATCATAAATTCATGTTCATTGTATTTAATAACCTTATATTAAATCCATGTTCATTGTATTTTATAGTTCTTATATTAAAATGAGTTTTATTGCAACAATATAAAATAAGTATCCATAACACTTAATATATTAAAAAAGTGCTCAAAGTGACTTCTAACCGAACCAAACTCACCTACTTTACCACCTCATGCTAATATTGGTTAGTGCAATGACATTCATTCATCCCATTATTATTTACATTAATTCATTCCATTGAAAAATATATTAAGTATTAAGTATTCATTCATCCCATACTTTTTTTTTTTTACTGCTCTTAAGTGGTGAATGCAATTGGCATATGTAGATGAACTTTGAGTAAACTCTATTTCTGTTAATAAAAATTCTCTTTATTTACATCAATGCTAGATAGAATGTACTTGAATGTATTTAAAATATCTTATTTGAGTTACATGCTTGTTTCAGATGATTATTAATCACCAAAGGATTTTCACCCCCAATTTCCTATTTCAATATCTAGAAATTTTTTTTTTATATATGCGAATAGATTATTTTGGTATACATATACGTTTTCATCCCCAATTTCCTATTTCAATATCTAAAACAAAATTTTTACGGTTATTAACTCTTATCCATGATATCTTTGAAACCTCCACGACTGTGCTTCCCATGGGAAGCAAAATTTGCCTTTCATTCCTTCGAGGATGGAAAATTTTCCTTTCATTCCTTCGGGATGATTCCTTCTTTGCAACATCTATTTCTTCTAGGCTACTCTTTCCTATGCTATTTCCTTAAGGAATTTATTTTGCAACATGTGGTGCAATTGCTAGTTTATATTTTCATTTTCTTTGTTGGAAAAATGAGTATCATCTCTATAAAAATGAGGAGGATATTTTCCCTCAAATAAATCTTTGATACTTTAACCAATCCCAATGATAAACAAAAGTGTGACAATGCATTGAAGGAGGATGAGAGGTAGTCAAATATAAGTTGAAGCAACACTTATGTAAACAAAGAGTGGTAGAGGAATGTGAAAATTCAACCATTGAGAATGAAATGGATGCTATACATTTGGGTTGATTTCTTAAGAGATAATATTAGGTAAGTCATTAATAAAAAATTTAAAAATGTGATTAAGTAGTGAGTTGGCTAAGTACTAATTAGAATGAAAAATATAGATGTCCTTATACCCTTAACAAATGATGAGAATAATTAGACCATTGCGTTGTAACTTAAAATATATTTTTGTGATGTTAAGTGTATGATTACATGGTTATATATTTGTTTTAGAGCATTCTCTATGTAAGGCTTGAGCTACAAGTTAATTGGCAACATGGGACTAGAGTACTATGCATGTCATGCCCTCCACACAATAATAATATATAAGAATAACTTGTTAGAAAAGAAAATTAATAATTAATATATATAGTGGTGAAGAAATAAATATATAATTATATATTTTTACTTTAATGAAATCAAAGAAAACTATGGAGTATTTCCTCACATTTCGTGAATAATAAATCAAGTAAATCATTAGCTTTGATTATGAGATCTCACTTTTAAGAAAATCGAACAATCAAAACCAATTATAACATACTTTATTATATCTTTTAAAAATAAATAAATAATATAAAATGTAAATTTAAAATGACATGTCATTATTTACTGTATTTGGTTAGCTTTGACATAAATATTTATAAAATTAATAAGTCAAATTCAATTTTCAATGAGAAAATACATCTAATCATAAATTCATGTTCATTGTATTTAATAACCTTATATTAAATCCATGTTCATTGTATTTTATAGTTCTTATATTAAAATGAGTTTTATTGCAACAATATAAAATAAGTATCCATAACACTTAATATATTAAAAAGTGCTCAAAGTGACTTCTAACCGAACCAAACTCACCTATTTACACTCATGCTAATATTGGTTAGTGCAATGACATTCATTCATCCCATTATTATTTACATTAATTCATTCCATTGAAAAATATATTAAGTATTAAGTATTCATTCATCCATACTTTTTTTGCTCTTAAGTGGTGAATGCAATTGGCATATGTAGATGAACTTTGAGTAAACTCTATTTTGTTAATAAAAATTCTCTTTATTTACATCAATAGCTAGATATACTACTTGAATGTATTTAAAATATCTTATTTGAGTTACATGCTTTTATGCTTGTCATTTATTAATCACAAGGATTTTCACCCCAATTTCCTATTTCAATATCTATAATTTTTTTTTATATACGTGAACAGAGTATGTTGGTTTACATATACGTTTTCACCCAAAATTGCCTATTTCAATATCTATAACAAAATTTTTTGGTTCATAACTCTTATAATCAATATCTTTGAAACCTCCACTACCTACTTCCATGGAAGCAAATTTTCCTTTCATTCCTTCACAATGGGAAAATTTTCCTTTCATTCCTTCGGGAACAGCTAGTTCATGCTGACATCTATGTCTTCCTAGGCTACTCATTTCCTATTACTATTTCCTTAAAATTTATTTGCAACATGTTAATAGTTATAATTGCTAGTTATATTTTTCATTTTTCTTTGTTGGAAAGAAGTAAGTATCATCTCTATAAAAATGAGGGAGGATATTTTCCCTCAAATGTGGAGTCTTTGATACTTTAACCAGTCCAATGATAAACAAAAATGACAATGCATTGAAGGAGGATGATAGGTAGTCAAATGAGATTGAAGCAACATGCATGTAAACAAAGAGTGGTAGAGAATGTGAAAATTCAACCATTGAGAATGAAATGGATGCTATACATTTGGGTTGATTTCTTAAGAGATAATATTAGGTAAGTCGGTTATAAAGGCAATTTTAAAAATGTGATTAAGTAGTGAGTTGGCTAAGTACTAATTAGAATGAAAAATATAGATGTCCTTATACCCTTAACAAATGATGAGAATAATTAGACCATTGCGTTGTAACTTAAAATATATTTTTGTGATGTTAAGTGTATGATTACATGGTTATATATTTGTTTTAGAGCATTCTCTATGTAAGGCTTGAGCTACAAGTTAATTGGCAACATGGGACTAGAGTACTATGCATGTCATGCCCTCCACACAATAATAATATATAAGAATAACTTGTTAGAAAAGAAAATTAATAATTAATATATATAGTGGTGAAGAAATAAATATATAATTATATATTTTTTACTTTGAATGAAATCAAAGAAAACTATGGAGTATTTCCTCACATTTCGTGAATAATAAATCAAGTAAATCATTAGCTTTGATTATGAGATCTCACTTTTAAGAAAATCGAACAAAATCAAAACCAATTATAACATACTTTATTATATCTTTTTAAAAATAAATAAATAATATAAAATGTAAATTTAAAATGACATGTCATTATTTACTTGTATTTGGTTTAAGCTTTGACATAAATATTTATAAAATTAATAAGTCAAATTCAATTTTCAATGAGAAAATACATCTAATCATAAATTCATGTTCATTGTATTTAATAACCTTATATTAAATCCATGTTCATTGTATTTTATAGTTCTTATATTAAAATGAGTTTTATTGCAACAATATAAAATAAGTATCCATAACACTTAATATATTAAAAAAGTGCTCAAAGTGACTTCTAACCGAACCAAACTCACCTACTTTACCACCTCGTGCTAATATTGGTTAGTGCAATGACATTCATTCATCCCATTATTATTTACATTAATTCATTCCATTGAAAAATATATTAAGTATTAAGTATTCATTCATCCCATACCTTTTTTTTTTACTGCTCTTAAGTGGTGAATGCAATTGGCATATGTAGATGAACTTTGAGTAAACTCTATTTCTGTTAATAAAAACTCTCTTTATTTACATCAATGCTAGATATATTGTACTTGAATGTATTTAAAATATCTTATTTGAGTTACATGCTCATTTCATGCTTGTTTCAGATGATTATTAATCACCAAAGGATTTTCACCCCCAATTTCCTATTTCAATATCTATAAAATTTTTTTTATATATGTGAACAGATTATTTTGGTATACATATACGTTTTCATCCCCAATTGCCTATTTCAATATCTAAAACAAAATTTTCTGGTTGATAACTCTTATCAACAATATCTTACAAAACCTCACAGCATGTGCTTCCATGGAAGCAAATTTACCTACTGTTCCTTCGATGAAGGTACCCTTTCACATTTTCTTAGGATAGTTCTTCTTTGCAACATCTATTTCTTAGGCTACTCTTTCTGCTATTTCCTTAAGGAATTTATTTTGCAACATGTGGTGCAATTGCTAGTTATATTTTCATTTTCTTTGTTGGAAAAATGAGTATCATCTCTATGAAAATTAGGGGAGGATATTTTCCCTCAAATGTCATCTTTGATACTTTAACCAATCCAAATGATAAACAAAAGTGTGACAATGCATTGAAGGAAGATGAGAGGTAGTCAAATATAAGTTGAAGCAACACCTATGTAAACAAAGAGTGGTAGAGGAATGTGAAAATTCAACCATTGAGAATGAAATGGATGCTATACATTTGGGTTGATTTCTTAAGAGATAATATTATAATTAAGTCGGTTATAAAGGAAATTTTAAAAATGCGATTAAGTAGTGAGTTGGCTAAGTACTAATTAGAATGAAAAATATGGATGTCCTTATACCCTTAACAAATGATGAGAATAAGACCATTGCCTTGTAACTTAAAATATAGTTTTGTGATGTTAAGTGTATGATTACATGGTTATATATTTGTTTTAGAGCATTCTCTATGTAAGGCTTGAGCTACAAGTTAGTTGGCAAAATGGGACTGGAGTACTGCATGTCATACCCTCCACACAATAATAATATATAAGAATAACTTGTTAGAAAAGAAAAATAATAGTGTATATATATATATATATATATATATATATATATATATATATATATAGTGGTGAAGAAATAAATATATAATTATATATTTTTTTTTACTTTGAATGAAATCAAAGAAAACTATGGAGTATTTCCTCACATTTCGTGAATAATAAATCAAGTAAATCATTAGCTTTGATTATGAGATCTCACTTTTAAGAAAATCGAACAAAATCAAAACCAATTATAACATACTTTATTATATCTTTTTAAAAATAAATAAATAATATAAAATGTAAATTTAAAATGACATGTCATTATTTACTTGTATTTGGTTTAACCTTTGACATAAATATTTATAAAATTAATAAGTCAAATTCAAATTTCAATGAGGAAATAGATCTAATCATAAATTCATGTTCATTTTATTTAATAACCTTATATTAAATCCATGTTCATTGTATTTTATAGTTCTTATATTAAAATGAGTTTTATTGCAACAATATAAAATAAGTATCCATAACACTTAATATATTAAAAAAGTGCTCAAAGTGACTTCTAACCGAACCAAACTCACCTACTTTACCACCTCGTGCTAATATTGGTTAGTGCAATGACATTCATTCATCCCATTATTATTTACATTAATTCATTCCACTGAAAAATATATTAAGTATTAAGTATTCATTCATCCCATACTTTTTTTTACTGCTCTTAAGTGGTGAATGCAATTGGCATATGTAGATGAACTTTGAGTAAACTTTGTTTCTGTTAATAAAAATTCTCTTTATTTACATCATTGCTAGATAGATTGTACTTGAATGTATTTAAAATATCTTATTTGAGTTACATCCTCATTTCATGCTTGCTTCAGATGATTATTAATCACCAAAGGATTTTCACCCCCAATTTCCTATTTCAATATCTATAAAAAAAAATTTATATATGCGAACAGATTATTTTGGTATACATATACGTTTTCATCCCCAATTGCCTATTTCAATATCTAAAACAAAATTTTCTGGTTGATAACTCTTATCAACAATATCTTTGAAACCTCCACGACATGCTTCCATGGAAGCAAAATTTGCCTTTCATTCCTTCACGATGGAAAATTTTCCTTTCATTCCTTTAGGATGATTCCTTCTTTGCAACCTCTATTTCTTCTAGGCTACTCTTTCCTATGCTATTTCCTTAAGGAATTTATTTTGCAACATGTGGTGCAATTGCTAGTTATATTTTCATTTTCTTTGTTGGAAAAATGAGTATCATCTCTATAAAAATGAGGGGAGGATATTTTCCCTCAAATGTCGTCTTTGATACTTTAACCAATCCCAATGATAAACAAAAGTGTGACAATGCATTGAAGGAGGATGAGAGGTAGTCAAATATAAGTTGAAGCAACACTTATGTAAAAAAAGAGTGGTAGAGGAATGTGAAAATTCAACCATTGAGAATGAAATGGATGCTATACATTTGGGTTGATTTCCAAAGAGATAATATTAGGTAAGTCGGTTATAAAGGAAATTTTAAAAATGCGATTAAGTAGTGAGTTGGCTAAGTACTAATTAGAATGAAAAATATGGATGTCCTTATACCCTTAATAAATGATGAGAATAAGTAGACCATTGCCTTGTAACTTAAAATATAGTTTTGTGATGTTAAGTGTATGATTACATGGTTATATATTTGTTTTAGAGCATTCTCTATGTAAGGCTTGAGCTAGAAGTTAGTTGGAAAAATGGGACTGGAGTACTATGCATGTCATGCCCTCCACACAATAATAATATATAAGAATAACTTGTTAGAAAAGAAAAATAATATATATATATATATATATATATATATAGTGGTGAAGAAATAAATATATAATTATATTTTTTTTTTTACTTTGAATGAAATCAAAGAAAACTATGGAGTATTTCCTCACATTTCGTGAATAATAAATCAAGTAAATCATTAGCTTTGATTATGAGATCTCACTTTTAAGAAAATTGAAAAATTGAACAAAATCAAAACCAATTATAACATACTTTATTATATCTTTTTTAAAATAAATAAATAATATAAAATGTAAATTTAAAATGACATGTCATTATTTACTTGTATTTGGTTTAAGCTTTGACATAAATATTTATAAAATTAATAAGTCAAATTCAAATTTCAATGAGAAAATAGATCTAATCATAAATTCATGTTCATTGTATTTAATAACCTTATATTAAATCCATGTTCATTGTATTTTATAATTCTTATATTAAAATGATTTTTATTGCAACAATATAAAATAAGTATCCATAACACTTAATATATTAAAAAAGTGCTCAAAGTGACTTCTAACCGAACCAAACTCACCTACTTTACCACCTAGGTGCTAATATTGGTTAGTGCGATGACAATTTCATTCCTTACGTTATTGTTTACATTAATTCATTCCATTGAAAAATATATGCAAAGTGAGTATTCATTGATCCCATACTTTTCTTGCTCTTAAGTGGTGAATACACAATTGGCACATGTAGATGAACTTGAGTAAACTCTATTTATGTTATTAAAAATTCTCTTTATTTACATCTATGCTAGATATATTGTACTTGAATGTATTTAAAATATCTTATTTTAGTTACATGCTCATTTCATGCTTGTTTAGGATGATTATTAATCACCAAAAGTTTTCACCCCAATTTCCTATTTCAATATCTATAATTTTATATATATATATATATATATGTGAACAAATTATGTTGGTTTACATATATGTTTTCACCAACAATTGCCTATTTCAATATCTATAACAAAATTTAACTCTTATAATCAATATCTTTGAAACCGCCACGACCTGCTTCCATGGAAGCAAAATTTGCCTTTCATTCCTTCACGATGGAAAATTTTCCTTTCATTCCTTTAGGATGATTCCTTCTTTGCAACATCTATTTCTTCTAGGCTACTCTTTCCTATGCTATTTCCTTAAGGCATTTATTTTGCAACATGTGGTGCAATTGCTAGTTATATTTTCATTTTCTTCGTTGGAAAAATGAGTATCATCTCTATAAAAATGAGGGGAGGATATTTTCCCTCAAATGTCATCTTTGATACTTTAACCAATCCCAACGATAAACAAAAGTGTGACAATGCATTGAAGGAGGATGAGAGGTAGTCAAATATAAGTTGAAGCAAAACTTATGTAAACAAAGAGTGGTAGAGGAATGTGAAAATTCAACCATTGAGAATGAAATGGATGCTATACATTTGGGTTGATTTCTTAAGAGATAATATTAGGTAAGTCGGTTATAAAGGCAATTTTAAAAATTCGATTAAGTAGTGAGTTGGCTAAGTACTAATTAGAATGAAAAAGATGGATGTCCTTATACCCTTAACAAATGATGAGAATAAGTAGACCATTGCGTTGTAACTTAAAATATATTTTTGTGATGTTAAGTGTATGATTACATGGTTATATATTTGTTTTAGAGCATTCTCTATGTAAGGCTTGAGCTACAAGTTAGTTGGCAACATGGGACTGGAGTACTATGCATGTCATGCCCTCCACACAATAATAATATATAAGAATAACTTGTTAGAAAAGAAAAATAATAATTAATATATATAGTGGTGAAGAAATAAATATATAATTATATTTTTTTTACTTTGAATGAAATCAAAGAAAACTATGGAGTATTTCCTCACATTTCATGAATAATAAATCAAGTAAATCATTAGCTTTGATTATGAAATCTCACTTTTAAGAAAATCGAACAAAATCAAAACCAATTATAACATACTTTATTATATTTTTTTTAAATAAATAAATAATATAAAATGTAAATTTAAAATGACATGTCATTATTTACTTGTATTTGGTTTAACTTTGACATAGATATTTATAAAATTAATAAGTCAAATTCAAATTTCAATGAGAAAATAGATCTAATCATAAATTCATGTTCATTGTATTTATTAACCTTATATTAAATCCATGTTCATTGTATTTTATAATTCTTATATTAAAATGAGTTTTATTGCAACAATATAAAATAGGTATCCATAACACTTAATATATTAAAAAAGTGCTCAAAGTGACTTCTAACCGAACCAAACTCACCTACTTTACCACCTCGTGCTAATATTGGTTAGTGCAATGACATTCATTCATCCCATTATTATTTACATTAATTCATTCCATTGAAAAATATATCATTTTTCCTAATTTTTTAATAATAGTTAATTTATTTTTCTTTTATAAAAATATTTAATAATTCAAATTGATAAATACCAGAGTGAGAAGATCCTCTTGACCATTGATAACAAATCGAGAAATGGGAAACAAAGAGTTCAAAATAATGTTAGACTATAATGATTACACGAGTTCAACACAAATTTTGAACTATCAACACATTATGTTAATTTTAGGTTTTCCTTTGAGAATAGGAATATGGAAATTTATCTCCCAAAAATAACTCAAATAAAACCAAATTACAACCAACTTATTAAGTTTTCAAAATTAAATCTAATCGCCTAAAACATCAAAAGGTGAAAGAAATAGGGGAGGAAATGCATATGTAAACTTCTAGAAACCAATAAAATGGATATGTTCAAACCAACTTCAATCCTTCACACATAAAATAAAAAATAAAAAATGCATATGTTCAAACCAACCTCAATCCTTCACACATAAAATTATTTCATATAATATAAATGTATTAATGCAATAGGGAAGCAAAGAATATTGCAACAATAGATCTTGACGGAGAATGTAGGTCTTTGTTTCATCCAATAAACAAAGTATACCATGGAAACCATGTACATACATATCTAAAAACATTCCAAACAAATTAAATTTTTTGAAACAATAAATTAAATATTGAAATGTCAAGGAATTCGGTAACATTTTCTAACAAAGGAAATCTCTAGAAGAATAGATGAAAGAAATATATCATGAGAAAATAGAGAAAATTAATAAGCAATTTAGAGGGAAAAAACTATTATATGAAAAGATTGCAAAGAAATAATTAAATCTTATTATGATTGGGGACTTAGTATCATTTCCAATAATAAATCAAAAGCATATACTTAATGAAAAAGGACTCAAAATACATTGGCATGTATTAAATTAAAATAATAAGAGACTCTATGACTGTTATCCATCACAAGGTGTGAAATTTAAACTTTCCTAGAGACAATCCTCTAGGTTCAATCTTGGAAATAAGTAGACAAGTAGGTGGATCCATTAATAACATCAAATTCTATCATGTTTTGAACAAACATTATAAATAAAAATACTAGTGGGAAAATGTTGTCTCAAAATAAAAATGATGGGGAGCTTATGGTTAATGGTGTATCAACTCATGAATTAATCCCTTAATCAATACATTGTACTAAACATGGTTAATGTCTGTAAACCATCATATGGAAAGTATGAATAGACCCACAAACTATCACATGGCACATATCCTGACCACATTGAAGAGATAGGAGTCTATAGTTTTCATACCATTGGAATTGAAATCACATGCTTTTGATTTTATACTACTTACAATTCTAAATCATTGTGAGATAATGGTGTTATTGCTTGATAAGAATAGGGGGTATCGTAAACCCATTTTTTGGTAATTATTCTCATTTATTTTTTAGTGGTTCTTTGGTTTATTTCATTGCACTATGGAATTGTAAAGTAAGCCATTTTTTTTGGTGGAGTATCAACCTATAGTAATTTAGAAGAACTCAAGTCGACGCTAAGCCCAAAAGTTATGGGAATGACTAATATATGGATTCATATATTTGGGAGAAATCAAAGTAGAGCACTTAGAAGTGTTTTCCTCCCTCCATTATTAACTAAAGGAGATCATGGAGCACCCAAGATTTTAGGAGCGAGGTGGTTTTTGGACGAAAGGTGTACATTCCACTTGTAGAAGGAATTATTTCTAAACAAAAATTAATGGATTAAAGATATTTACAAGAAATTTGCAAGGTTTCAAGAGCCCATGAAGATCACATTAACTATAACTTTATTTTTATATTTAATGTTCAAAAATTCATGATATTAAAAGTTATATCATAACACAAATAACATGAATCATGGGGTCTCTAGTGGAATTGAAGCAAGAGTTGCAAGTGTGGTTGAATGCAACATTGTTTGTAACTTGGCACTCAATATTCATATGGGTGATTACTCAATTTCTTTGAGACAAAGGACCGTTGATGATGCTGAAAATTCATCAATGAAGGGGGTCTCCCTGACTTGAAGTCCTAATTAGACCTCACATCATTTGGAGTAGGAACCACATCCGAAGGATCAACTTGGCCACCATAACACTAAGGTTTTACTTAGTTGCAATGGATATTATAAGAAAGTATTCACATGACCTTTGAAATCAGCAAGTTAACACTGGGAAACACCAATTTCAATGTGTAAAAGGAAAATTTCATAGGAGGGAAGTAAAGGGTGAGTCTCTAGAAGTAATAGTACTATCCTAAGAGAGGCACATGAGAGCAAGGAAATATTTGTTAGTTATCCAGTGAAATAGTTCACATAGACACCACGAAAATTAAAGAAAATACAACACACATTCAACAAGATAATTACCAATCCCAATGAAGCAATTCAATTTCCTTAGTACATATGAACAAAACATATACCGCAAAAATTTAAGGGATAGTATTACAATATTCACGATACATGCATGAAAATGTGTTGGCTCAACGAGTTTTTGATTATTAGGTGGAAGATCCAAGTACACAGTTACAATGGTGAGACACTATCTCCAATACTGGAACATTAATTCACTCCTTACTTCTCCAAAGAGTGATCTTCTCTCCTATGCCAAGCTAGAGAAGCCAAGGCTAGCTCTCAAAATTATATGACTCTAAAATCCCTTTGCTTGAGTTATGAGGGTGTATTTATAACAAGAGGAATGACCTTTCATATCCCCATGATTCTTGAGCTTCTTTCATGACTCTTGAAATTCTACAAGACTCTTGAATTTTCCTACTGACTCTATAGTCTACATGTGGCTTTTCATGTTACACATGTGACTCTTGGACTTCCGCACATTTATATTTTGTCATTTTTTGAAAATACATAATTACATCCCACGTCATTTAGAAAGACCCGTTGACACATATGACATTGTGATGGCATTTTTATAATCCATAACTCGACAATGATGATATGAAACTTCATGATGATGTGGCAACGCCAAGTTGCTCTCTTTGCTACTTTGACTTTGACTTATTCATGATAGATCTTTGTTTTTTCTTTAACTTCACCCTCCAAAGGGGCTAGGTAAATTTTGGAACATTCCAAGTCAGCGTCTTTGTCTTCATCCAATATTCCCTTATGTTCTTCATGATGGTATTTCCCCCGCTTCTTCTTCACAAGTTCTCTCCTGTAGCCTCTCCTTGATTTCATATCTTAAGAATTACCTTTTCATGTTGTAATGATGATACTTTCAGATGGGGACCACTCATTCCAAGCCAAAATTAGTCCAGAAATGATTTATTCTACCTTTTCTGACTCATGAGAGATATTGGTTGGGATGAGGAAACATGCAAGGGTTTTTAGAGCAAGAGGTTGGGGATTGCACATTTGAGGGATGTAGGAACTCATGGAATCCATACTGATGAATATAATTGCACAATATTTAGTATAAGAGGACTTGAAAAATATTCTTGTGCAGTGATGGGGTTTTAGGAGGCAAGGTATTAATATTGGTGGCTGATGATCTAGAGTGAGGAGTTCCAAAGAAGAAGGAGAAAAGGATTACACATTTGGGTATCACATGGACTGAGGAATGCCTTAGTGTTGACTAGAAATGGGCAATTCATATTAGAGAGAAATTTAGGGCACAAGATTACACAGTGAGGTATCTCCTTATTGGGGACAAGCTCAATTAATTGCATATTTGAGGAGCTCAACGACTCATCATGGATTCCTTGCTCTCTAAAACTGCATAATGCGCAATAGGAGGATCTCTTGATGAAGGGAAATGTGCAATTGGGCAAGTCAGAGAGACAAGGAGAGAGGGTTTCTCACTAAAAGTACACAATGTGCAGTTCCTGAGGGAAAGGTTTATGCAACTGCATAGTTGGGAAATTTAGTGACATGGAGAGGCTTAACTGCTGACTAGAACTATGTAATGCACAATTTCGAGCAAGAGAGGAAAAGAATTGCACAATTGATAGAGTAAGGCAGTTGAATTGATGACTTAATTTCCAAGTTTTCTCAATGTGTTAATGGAGGAGGTAGGTTTTCTTCTAGGACTGCACATTTCACATTTTCAAGAGATGGAGGGGCTTCACGGTGGCCTTGGAATGCACAGTGCACAATTCTAGGAGGGAGGAAGGTTGTTTGAAGATTGAGCAAGTTGCAAATATTATGAAGGCTCTGAAATTTCTAAGTGTGTGATCAAAGAGAGGAGAGAGAACAAGGCATGCAATCAAGTCATGAAATGGTGATCTCACACTTATATAACATAAATACGTGCCATATAACTAAAAATTCACATGCATACCTTGAAACAACAGTAAAGAGACACTTTTTTATAAGTGCGACAATTGAAATGCCACATTGTGACACTTAGAATACAAGTAATGACAAGAGTGTAAACTGCAATCAATTAGTGTGATAAGTTGTGGGGAAGTCTCTAGCATGTGTTCTTATGATATGTATGATTGAATACTATAGATGAATGTGCTAGAGTGGACTCTAGTGATGCACTAAGATGCGACATGCATAAGTGAATATCATCAAAAGTGACAGTTTAAACAATAATAAAACATGAAAATGACACTTGCAAAAGCTAAATAAAGTGAAGGCGACACATTTTATAGCCGAGAGAACAAAAAACCACCACTTGTGGAAGTTAAAGTAAGAGAAAATGAAATTTGCGAAAATGAAAGTGACGCCAATGAAAACCAAAGCGCACAAAAGAGAAAATTGAGAAAACTCACCCAATATATGATATAATTGTAGACAAAAATGAGCGAACTATCAATATTTGGATTGTGCACTGACTATCAAAAAGGAATGCTCAGTCTTTATCTCTAGGGATTGTGTAATCACTACATATTAGGATTGTGCAGTCATCATCCAGATAGATCTACACAGTGACTTTTAATGGCATCCGCGCAATGACATTTGGCAAGAATTGCGCAGTGCTTCAACCTCTAAGATACATATAGAATGTTAGGCTTGCTTGAAACAATAGCACTTGTGACTGCATAAAAATCTAAGCATGTGTAATAAAGTGACTCTAACAGTTAAAAAACATCAACCAACCATTAAGGAACTACGAGAAATCAAGGAATGAAATATCATTTGTTCACAAGTAGACTCTGTTATCACTCTATTAATTCTTAAGTTGTGAAATTTTAGTTTTTAGTCAAATAATTCTAGAGGTAACCACAAACCTACTTCAAACTCTACAATCTAGCCTTCCTAGGGTTCAAAGAGGGCTCTCTCTTTAAAGTTTGACTTTGTTTTAATTTGTGAATATTAGGCTAGTTATGAAAGTACAGTTTTGGTTTGGTTATGTTTGATTTGGTGGGAAAAATCACTTGAAAGGATGGATAGTGGGAAATATATTTGTCCATTGGGATATGGAGTCAAAATCAAGCTAACAGGACTTGGATCAAGGGAAAAAAGGTCAAATGTCTTCAGGGCAAGATAAACAACCCTTGGAGATCTTGGAAAGATGCTTTTGTGAGATGGTATGATCGGGATAAAGGGCACTTAAGAATCCCTAAATCCGTAAAAGGGAAGTAGTAGGAGAGGTCAAACGAATGAGGGAGAAATTAAGGGTTCACTACACTGGAAATTAGAGGAAAACATATAAATGATAACTAGTTAAAAACAGGGTGCTATTAACATATCCTGTAGTAATACTCTTAGTTATACATTCAGATTTAGCATAAACATAAATGGATGCATGTAACAAAGAAAGGAAACAATGAAAAGTGAAGAAAATACTTCACTCCAAATAGCTCATCATAGGGATCCTGAAGTATGATGCCAATTTTCTTTGATCCAACCTGCTACTCGAAGTTTTGACACACAAAAGCTTAAAAGTCCAAGAAGAAATGACTATAACAATCCCAGCACTTTTATTCCACACAAAATACTTCTAAATATGAAGTATTTATACATAATGTTTTAAAAAATATCCTAGATGACTTCTAGGAATTAACTTAGGAAAATAAAATATCTTTACAATAAAAATAGAGGCAGCTGCTTAACAAATCGGCAAGCTGTCCTATTTTATCCATAAGAAATAGAAATAGATTTTGAGGATAAAGTAGTTGGCTGCCTTGGTGTCCTCCTTGTTGGCCTTTAGATATTTTCTGAAATCTAACTTGCCCTGTCTGATACTCTTTCTCGAATACTCTTTATTCACTTATACTCTTTAACTCTTAGTCAAAACTGTTTATTGTTGTAAATAAAATATGTTTTGACTGTCATTCTGAAAATTATTTTTTATCTTCTTTTCATTTGTTTGTTTTTATCCTTCACAATAAATCTGTGAGAGCTTGCCAATCCTCATTTTTAGGAATTTGAAAATTCTTTAATTTCCTAAAATTCTCATCAGCTTCTGTATATCTAGCAAAGGTGGGCTTGATGACAAACAAGTGTTTGATTTCATACTATAAGTAAAATAAATCTTCAAAACTCTTCAGTAACACTTTTCTTGTACGGATGCCTTGACCTGTTGGCTTATTTACCTGCTCCTTAGCAAATTCTCTTATCTTCTTATCATAACAATTTTGAGGCATCAATTTATCATTAATAACCATGATATCAAGAAGTCCTTTTTATCTCAAATTGGTGAACTTGACCATGAATCTAGTTATGGCAGTATTCATACCTTCACATTTTTCTTCAAGTTGCCTCATCAAATTTCTCTTTGTTGTGACTTTCCTAACTTCTAGGATAGTTGTTGTTCTGTCTATTATTTTGAGCTCTTCCAATTCTTGTCTATTCTTGCTGTTAAGGAAATTGATTAGCCTTACTGCCTGCTTTGGTTTATCAACTAAATCAGTCTGAGTCTTTTGGATTTCTATTTGGGCTGCCAATAATAACTCTCTTTGCTAAAAAATTACTTGAATTGAAGGCCATACATCATGGATGGATTCAATAACATTATTCCATAGGTAATTTTTTATGTATGATATATGATCCTTCAGATTTAATTCTTTTTGCAACTTCTTTAGCTCTTCACTCAATCTATTGGCATTTTTTTCATGTGTCTTAGCATTTACTTGAGATAATTTAGTTGACTTTTCAAGATTTTCAACCAATTTTGTCAATCTATTTATCTCATTTGTCTTCAAAGACATCTCTTCCATTGCTTTTACTATTTTGATGGCATCATCTGTAGGTTGTATTATTGTGGTAGATGATTCAGTGGCTAATGTAGTGGAAGAAGTCACTGGCACAGCAGTGGCCATTGGTTCTCTGGGTGCCAACTTTTCCCCTAAAGTGGATGGCACTAATGCAGTGATAACTGGGATGACTGTAGGAATCACTGGTTCTTTTAATGTCTCCTTTTCTTGGACAAGTTGGTCCATCTGTACTTCCATTTCCTTAATCTGAGCTGTCAGTTGAAGAATTAAACTCATCATTTCATCTTTTTCCTTCTGTTCCTGTAAGAATTTTTTTGTATGAGGATGCTCACTTTGAGGAAGCTTGAGTTGTTTCCTCAAGGCTGCCATATCCTCATTTTTATTTTTTACCAATGCTTCTGCTGCTTTGATGTTTGTAGGATCATATCCTACCTGCAATACTAATTCTTCTAAGGCTTTTATCCTTAGATCCTTGGCATACAATGAAGCTTTATCTATCTTTATTTTATCTTGCATATTGGAGATGGTGTTTTGAAGCTTATGAGCACTCATATCTTTTTTTGTAACTGTGGAATATAACATCTATGAGCTTTGCCTGTGAAACTCTATTTGATCTAGTTCATGGATGTTGTCTGTAGCTACTTCTAGATCAAATTTCTTATAGTCAGCAACTGTCTTCGGAACTGATACTGTGGGTTGTAATACTGACATAATCAATTTTTTACTGGAGTAATCAAATGCTGATAGGAATCTGTTTTGATTACCTGGATTTGGTTTCAAGAACTGAGAGTAAATTTCTATTTTGATTTCCTCATTCTTCAATTTGATTTGCTTATATTTCTCCTTAATATCCAATTCTTTTTCCTCAACTGAATGTGAGGAAGAAACTTCCATGTTTTGTTGCCTTTCCATTAACTTTGTGTCTTAATTACTGAGTTGTTCTTCATTATGATTTGGCTCGGTGATAATTACAGTAGCTGCATTTGTTTCTGGCAAATTTGTGTTGGTATTAAGAGGCTCTGTTTCTTCAACATCTATTGTCACTTTTCCTTTGTCTGTTATATCTAATTTAGGCCTTTTTTTATAAATGATTTTGAACTTTGTTTCTGTTGTAGTCTCTTCCACATAGGCTCCTTCTTCTCTTATTATTTTGATGGAATTCTCTAGTTGATTTGCAGTCTCTAAGGTATGACTAGTATTATCTTTTCTTACTGCATCTATTAATGTGTTTCCAATCCATTCAAGCTGATTGGAAAACTTTTCTATTTATGGTTTAGCTTCATGTGTAAAGAGTGTCAATTTTCATTTTACCCTTAGCTTGCTCAAGATCCCTTGTGGATCATAGTTCCAAGGGAAACTCTCTTCAAATTTATATTCCAATAATTTATTTGCTGCTTCCTTTCCTGCATCCCTGTGATTGCATATGAATGGCCCAATTTGAATTTTAAGTTTGAATTGGGTCTTATTCTTAGCTACCATGAAATTGATTGAATTAGAATTTAGGATCTGCTTGATATACTCCAAGGCAAATATCCTCATTGTAGGATGTTTGGGTAACTTGTAAGGCAACAAGTTTGACCCAAAGGCTCTCATTTCATTGTATTTCTCATACAAATACCAGTCACCAACCTTAATTTTTCTGATAATTGCAATATTTTCTTCATTTCTTCACTTATTCTAGGCTTCTTTGTCTTGGTCAACATGGTGATCACTGGATGTAAAAATAATTCTGAAAACTCTGAATAACTGAAATCTGCACATTCTTTTTCTGAGCAATGATGTCCAAAAAATGATAGATAGAGGATTGGCCTATAGGTCAAGTTTTTGAAAAGTGATTGGAAAATTATCTGATTGGAAGTATAGAAACATGTGGAAAAGGTAGGAGGTATATCTAAACACTCCCTCTATTTGCAAATTTGTTAACTGATAATGACTACTATCAGCAATGAAACCAACATAATCAAATATGACTGAAGGTGGTTGACCTGGAGAAAAGGTGGACAAGAATCCTAAGATTGATTCATCAGTGTGCTCATCAATGAAATATCCAAGTATGAAAGAGAGCATGGAAATTACATGCCTTGATCCTTTAGGGAATTTAGCAGTAGAATATGGAGGATTTATCTTAGGAATTTCTACATGCAGAGGCATAAAAGTCTAAAAAATCATGAACCTTTTAGGAAAATTTAGGCCAATGTATATCTTAGTGAGGGCCTCAATAGACAAAGGGACTGCTTGGGGGTGAGGTTGAAGTTGCAACATTTGGTTAATTGACTCTGTAGTGATGGTAAATAGGACTTCTTTACTAGCATTCATAATAGCCCTTTGTTCTAGGACATAGTACTGCTGACACAATCTAATGATCTCCTGACAAGGGTGAGTCAATGGGACAACATAATTAGGTAATGGGATTCCCAAATATTAACTTCTTCATGATCATCTAAATATTTCTCATAGAACCAGTTATGGATATCTAGTACATTGTATTCAACTATGGGTTTTGCTATCTTGTAATCAGTATCAGCAAGGGGAATGTGTTAAATATCAAAAATTGGGGGTTGTAATGGATTGAAAACAATAGTAGTACTTGGAGTCATGGCAGGGGTAGGCTTAGGAGCTTTATAACCTTCAGGCTTGCTTGCACTCTGTTTTTTAGGCATTTTCATATGCTTTTACAAGTTTAAACAGTTTTTAGAGGTGATTCTACTATAACAGAGGCTTAATTGGGCAAATTTGGCAATGTATGGGCTTTTCTTGTTCATTTTAGGCGTATCAAATAGGTTTATAAGCTTGAGAGTTGGTTTAAAACATAAAACAGGGGTTTTCTGAGTATTTTTAATGGAAAATAGGCTGAAAACCATTTTTAAAAGGATCACAGAGGATTTAGGGTACCTGTAGAGGTTTTATGGCCTTTTTCGAGCTTGAAAATAGACTAATAAAATGTATAAACTCTTCAATTTCTTCAAAAATGGTGCGCAGCCGAGAAACAATTTTTCTGGAAAAAAATTGCTAGAGTTTGGCCTGCTTTTGGGACTTTTAGGTAGTATTATATCGATTTTTTAAAACTCTAAAACTATTTTTTCTGTAAAAGGTCTTTAAATTGATTACAGGTTCAATTTTTTAAGAAAAATACCTGTTGTAATGCAGGTATCGGCTTTTTGGCAAGGTTTCTGAGATTATTTGTTGAATTGAAGGCTTCAATGAATTTTTTGGAGTGATACACAACTCCTCCACAGTCTTTAAAGGTTTGAAGGGCAAATGATGCAGGTTCGGGCATGAAAAATGGTAGAGAAAATGGCTTTAACAGGGTTTCTTTTAGTTAGGAGAGGCAATGCAGAGAGTAAAATGGGCAAGAATGATATGAAATTAATTTCCAAAGGTTTTATTAAGCATTTTAGTTGTTTTAATCGAACATTGAATGCATCTCGCATCAGGCGGGAGAGCGGATTTGAAGTTTCAATGGACAAAAACTGCAAGTGGTTATCGCGCAGCTATTGGGTGGTAAGCTGTTTTTAGCTTAACCCACGCAATCCAATGATTGGATAGCACGTGGAGGAGAGAGAGAATTGTGAAACCAGCCATTTCACGTGGGTTTGGTGGTTGGGTTAATGTGCATTTTTTTCACGCGATATCAAATATGTGTCATCGGATTTGGAGTTCACGAGCGAACGACTGAGAGTAGTTTGAGAATTGCACTGGATTAGGGGTGGGACCGATGATTATATGTGCATGGATGGGTTAAGACATGGCGGGGGATATAAGGTTTGAACATATATACAATGTTTTAATCAATGTATATGGGTGCGGGCTTTTATGCATAGGTGGCCATGGTTCTTGAAATTTATAAATAAACGTTTTGTTTAATTCAAAAACTTAGGATTATATGAATATAGACGGGGGTAATGTTTTTTATTTAAAACATTTATAAATATTTTTCAATAAAACATATGTGGACGCGATTTATTATATAGTTTTTAACTGTTTTAATGGTTTTTAAAACAATAGGGGCGGGGTATTTCAAATAATGATAAGTTTAGACCAAAGGGCTTATAGTTGGGGTTTTTATTTATGCACGTGGGGATAATAGTGTTGGGAAAAATACTGAGAGGGGGGGGTGAATCAGTATTTAGGACTTAATCAAAAAATTTTACTTTTCCATTCACTAAAACCCATACGCTACTTTTCTGAAGCTAACTAGCGTATACACGCGGATATCCTTCATAAAACTCGCGTATACACAGAGATCTTGTTATGCCATTAATTCTTCACTTAAATCATTCCATCATTCATTCATTAGATGTTCAATAAACTATAAACATGTGCAGTAATAACAGAACAGATCATCACACATAAGAAACACACATGAATACCAGGATTTTAGGTGGAAACCCAAGTCGGGAAAAAACCACCGCTGCCGTTGCTCAGCCTTCAATATTTTATTATAAAGAAAACATCTTACAACTTAAGTGCTGGCGCAAACTCATACCAGCACGCAGGCACCCACCTACGCTCGTTTACCATCCTCTCCTGGAAGGGAGCTACAACCCCCTGCTCTCGTTTACTAGCCTCTCCTGGAAGGGAGCTACGACCCCCTGCTCTCGTTTACCAACCTCACCTGGAAGGGAGCTACAACCCCCTGACTGAAGGCTACAACCCTCAGCTCCACCATGGACCACGTTTCATCAATTTTCACACTGGATCCAAAGTTTCTTTTAGAACACAACTTGCAAGCCACGTTTCATCATATTTTCAGACTGGACCCACTCCACACATTTAAGCTCAATCATACATCAAACTAAAACTTATACCCTTATCAATTCATTCAACCCAGAACTGTAGAATACAGATAGCAGTAACACAGCAGAACAGATCAGACATTTCACCCTTCATACTTCAGCAAAACCCTAGTTTTCATACGCGCTTTCCTTTCACTGATTCCGCGTATATACGCGCTTCCATGCATACAAACCCATGTATACTTCTGTACATATTACAGAGCTAATTTTACTGCCCATACGCGCTTTCTCTTCAGCAAACCTGCGTATATACGCGCTTACTCTGCGGCGAACTTGCGTATAGTTCTTCAGACATTTAGGTCATTGCAATTCTTCAGAACAGATACATCACTCAGATTTTACCCTTTACTTCAGATAGATGTTCGCCTCATCTCAGATCTAATCATTCCATAAACAGATCTAGCATATACAAATAAATTCCAGATCTAGATTCCCTTCTTCATCATTTCTTCATTAGTGCATCATAAATTCAGATCTTTCATTCAACTGTAACCCTTTCCATTCAGATATACTTCAGAGAGAAGTATTCATTCAAGCTCATATTTCTTACACACCTTTGCATAATGAATTTCTTCTCCTTATATAGGTTTACCCTTTATCAATACCATGAGCCAAAACCACATTACTTTCGATGGTATTCCTGGACGGGGTCACATAGACGAATCATTACTCAATACAATGGGTCAATACCATGGTGGTTACCCCTGGTTTTACATATTTAGAGTGCTTTTTCCCATACGCGACTTGGAACGTTATTTCCCGCGTGCATACGCTACTTTGTCTAGACAAATCCGCGTATGCCTTGAGACATACTCTTTTCATCATGTTCTAGCACATGCTGACATTCCTTCCATCAATACCTTCTGTTCTCATTGTATATACATCAGATTTACAACTTTTAACGAGTTCATCAAGACATATTCCATCAGGGACAACTTCATCAAGTAGGTTGCCATCATCTTCATCAAGTGGGTTGCCATCAAGGACAACACTCAGCATCATATTGCCAACAATCTCCCCCTTTGGACTTGATGGCAACCACAATGGTGTTTGATCACCACAACAGATAGATACATTAAGAATACAATGACACCATGTCACTCTTGACACCATTCTTTCTCTTTATTCAAACACCATGTCACTCTCCCCCTTTGAC